>ML682013.1:5710179-5901351 GCA_007922195.1 Podocnemis expansa | reverse complement strand
CACTATACTAGGTATTCACACATGCTTGGCTCTGTGGTATCCAAGAGGCACACCCCACCTGTGCTCACATTCAAGTGAATGGCCCTGACAATACATTATAGGCAAACTACATGTGTCCTCCCATTTTGATATCTTTACCAAGTGCCGTAAACAATGGCTTTAGAAGGAGGTGTCCCCTCCATGTATTTTTAGCACAGCTCTGTTTTCAGTTGCAAGCTGGTAAAGGAAAGTTCAAAGCTTGCAGACAAGAACAACACAAAACTGGTAGATGGGGATTGTAGCAGAGAGAGAAGGCAGCCTGATCTAAGTTTTTCAGTAAAGTGGAAAAACTGTCATTGACCTTAATTAACATTAGCTCAAGTAATATATAGGCCTGAATCAGGGTGACTTCTTTTAGCTCTAT
This sequence comes from Podocnemis expansa, assembly GCA_007922195.1. Taxonomy (NCBI): domain Eukaryota; kingdom Metazoa; phylum Chordata; order Testudines; family Podocnemididae; genus Podocnemis; species Podocnemis expansa. The sequence continues at coordinate 5,900,948 of ML682013.1, read as the reverse complement.
GAGTGAGATCTAGTCAGAATTGGCACATTCATTAGGAATCTCTAAAAAATAATAGAATTGTATTGGCTATCTGTGATCATCAGCTCTTATCAGTGTAATTTCTTACAAATTTTCTTTATGTATTTTCACATCTTCTAAAGGTGAACTGAAATTACAGACAACCAAAATGTTTGTTGTTCTGGAAAAGGTAATGGCTGATACACGGAACACATTCTTAGACGTTTGTCACCTATACACTGACAGAAGATAAGTTCCCATTCCTGGCCCAGTTGGTTGATATATGTGGTACGTTTCAAGCATCTAGTGCAGATGCTGAATGAGGCTTCAGTCTAATGAATAATATTAAGACAGAGCCTCATAACAGGTTGGATGTTTCTCATCTAGACATGCTAATGCACATCAAGTCATATCTAAGTGCTGGATTCAAGGCTGACCTAGACTCTGTATATGCATTCTGGAAATGTGACAAAGACAGGCGTCAAAAACTGAGGTGTAGAGGAGGCTTGATAGGCAGCATCATTGCTTCATATTTGTTTAATAAAAATGTTAAACTAAAATACTGTGGTTTTATTAATTTACTAAAGGTTGAACAAAAAGACATCTATACAATGTTCTCTCTCTAAGCTGGTGATGCAACTGAGCAAGTTACGGATGCACTTGGGGAGCTGATGGGCAGTGGCTCAGGGGCCCGATCTGGGCCCAGGAACTTGCTCAGCTGCATCCATAAGTTGCTCAGCTGCATCACTGGCTTAGAGGGAACATTGCTACAGACCTAATGTCTGCAAGTTTATCAGCCTATAGACTCCAATCACCTCCAGAAAAAAGTCAACTCTTACATAAATCATCTCTGAAACTTTTAAGAAAGTCAAGGACACAATGCTCTGATGACTCTGGTACATCACGGAATAGAAATCCTTGGCTCAAAAAACTGACTCTTAGCCAAATTACAGTACAGTAGGTTTACTTCTGGAATGTTACAATCACTTCACTAAACATACAAGGTGGTCATACAAAATACATTAAGGGAAGGGGGACAAGACAGCAAACGACCACCAATGATAAAAAGCTGTAGAGTTCTAGCTCATTGTGAATGTTTTATCCTCAGACGAAGAGATTTTTAATATACTTTAGGAAAGCTTATTTTTTCAACATTACAGATTGTGCTCCATGACACAGCTCTCCAGTTTTATGCTTAACAGCTATGGAGTGTATTTCAGTAAAAACACAATAGCTTCATGTGTCTTCCTCCTTCCAGATTTATATTGTACTGGTTTCAGTTCAAACCTCTGCCATTCCAATAACATAGCTCACCCCCACCTATCAAAGCACGTCCCAAATCAAAGCACAGCCATGTAAGGTAGGATAGTATTTAGAAGACAAACTGAGACAGAAAGGAAATTACACTTGAAATTCAAATTAAAATGAATGTGTTGTTTATTTTCCTCGGGGGTAAATAAATCCAATTCCACAGTGAAATGGGACATTCCAAATGAAAGCTAATTTTGAAATTTGAAATTAATGAGGCTATTCCTATGAGTAAAGTTAAGCAGGAGCCTGTTTGCAGATTTGTGGCCTAATCAACCTTTCTCTGTCTGACATGAAGTCCATTGAATCCAATGGGGAAAAAAAAATCTCCTTCCTCAAGTGTATTTTATCAGAAACTAAAATGACAAGGTCACATAAAATGGAACTTATATTTCAGTTTGTGTTACAATTTGTAACAATTTTTACCTGAACACAGTTAGACTGAAATCTTACAGTATGTTATTTATAAATTCCAAGCCAAGACAATACTATTGTGATCAACTAATCTGACCTCCTGATAAACACAGGCCATAGAACTTCCCCAAAATAATTCCTAGGTCATACTGTTTAGTAACCAAAAAAAATCTAATCTTGATTTAAAAATTGCCAGTGAAAGAGAATCAACCACAAACCTTGGTAAGTTTTTCCAATGATTAATTACCTTCACTGTCAAAAATTTACAACTTATTTCCAGTCTAAATTTGTCTAGTTTTAAATTTCAGTCATTGGATCATGTTATACCTTTTGCTGTTAGACTGAGGAGCCCATTATTAAATATTTGTTTCCCATGTAGGTACTTGCAGACTAACAAAATCACCCTTTAGTCTTGTCTTTATTAAGACAGATAAACTGAGCTCTAAGGCTATGTTCACACACAGGGGGTTATTTCAATACAAGTTGTTTCGATACAAGTTGTATCGAAATAATGCCTTATTTCGAAATAAGTTAATTCGAATTAACAGTTTGTTAATTCGAATTAAGGAAAAAAGCAGGAATCAAAATAGCATGTTCAGACAACAGTTATTTCAAAACGAGTCACCGTTGTTTCAAAACAACATGTTCAGATGGCATTGTTTTGAAACAATTGTTTCGAAACAATGTTGTTTTGTCCCCACATGGGGTTTAAGTTGTTTCAAAACAACGCCATTGTTTCGAAACGACAGAACCCATTGTTTCGAAACAATGGTGCGTCGTGTGAACATGGCATTTCTTATTTCAAAACAACCTCTGTTCTTTTGAAATAAGACTGTGGTGTGAATAAACCCACAGAGTCTATAACCGTGGTTCCAAACCGTTTTGACTCACGGGCCAGAGATGTCGTTTTTACAATCCTGAAGGGTGACCAGTTTCCACCAGTAGGTCATACCCTCCTACTTCAGCCAGAAAGCCTCCTCGCTGATCTCCGATCTCTCTGGTTGCAGCAAGGAAACCACATGTGTCCTGTATCCCCATGTACTCCACCTGGGACCCTAGGCAGTGTATCCCCATGTGCTCTAGCTGGGTCCCTTGCCTGGGTCCTCTATCCCCATGTGCTCCACATGGGTTCCTATGCTCCATTCCTGCCAAGGAATTGCTCTCCTCCCTCTCGCTGCAGCAGGGTCCCCAGCACCTAGGAACCCAGGAAGAATATTTTGCTTTCTACTGGAGCAAGGGGAGGAGAACACTGATTTCTCATACCTATGGCTCCAGCACCTATGGACCTAGATGGAGTGCATTGCCATGCTTCCTGCTACAGCCAGGGGAGAAGATTGCAGCCAAGGGAATGGGAAATAAGCAGCAAAGAGCCTGCACAAATCTTTTAGCCCTGTGGAAACACATGCTACCTAGGTCCTTAGGCAGTGGCTTCCTTCTGCAGCTAACAGCAGGGGAGCTGCCAGCTGCTGTGAAAGCCTCTGTGGGCCACTTTTTGCTCCTGAGCCACAGGTTAGGAATCAGTGGTCTAGAAGTAGAAGAAGGAAGGTTTTCTAATCCTTTAATCATTTTTCTGGTAATCCTCTTACATTTATGCTTTTTTTAATTTTGGGCACTAGAACTGGACACAGTATTATAGCAGCAGTCATAGCACTATCAAATATAAAGGTAAAATAAATCTTTCTGCATTATTTGAAATTCCCCTGTTTATGCAGCCCAAGATCACAGTAACTCTTTTGGCTACAGTGTCAGATTGGGAGATCATGTGCCACTGACTATGTGCCTTGTTCCCAATCTATTCCAGAGTCATTGCCTCCCCAGTTAAAATCCCTCATCCTGTACGCATGGCCAGGACTACACTAAAAAGTAAAGATGACTCAGCTACATGTCTTCATTACATCTTCTTTCATGATGCTGCTTCAATTGGAACTGTCATCCCAGTTCTTGTCTTTCTTCTTATTCTTCATGTAGAACCTCTTCTTATGTGACTTGTTTGCTAATATCTTAGTGCATCACCCTTAACCTGAACACTTCTCCTTCATCCTAGATAATTTTTTTTATTTTTACTTGTTTTGTAAATCTCCAAGTAGACAAGCAGTTCTCTAAAATGATTGGTAGTAAAATAATAATAAAAGCATAGAGAGGCCAGAAATGAAATAATTAATTTACGGATACTTAAGGCCAGATTCACAGATTTTCAAGGTCAGAAAGGATTACTGTGATCATCTAGTCTGATGTTTTGTGTAACACAAGGAGTAGAATGTCACTCAGTAATTCTGGCATAAATCACAAGAACCAATGATTGAACTAGAGTTTATCTTTTAGAAAGACACCTAAACTTGTTTTAAAGGCATAAGTGATAGTGAAGATCAATTGCCTAGCTAAACTATTCCAATAGTTAATGATCTTCACTGTTAAAATTAGCACATTATTCCCTGTTTAATTTCTATAGCTTCAGTTTTCATCCATAGGGTTTTTCTATGCCTTGGTCTTCTAAATTAAAGAGTTCCCCATAGCAGAAATCATCCCCAACAGATATACTTCTAGATCATGATCAGCTCATCTTTCTAATCTTCTTTTTGCTAAGCGCCTGCCTGGCAAGCTTTTATACTGATACACAAGAGAGACAGGGTTAAACTCAGTTTAAGGATATATCTGTTAGGTGCTATAGAGGTACAGATGCAGCTAAGCCATTGTCACACAGTGACATACTAGAGTAATGGAAGGAATCTTTCCATTGCTGCAGTAAATCCATCCTTGCAAGAGCGGAAGCTAGGCTAATGGAAGAACTCTTCCACTGACATAGCTACATCTCCCATGGTTGATGCTTTAACTGTTCACATAAAGTGAAATTTTTCACAGTTCTGTGCAATGTAGCTTGGTCAACCTAAGGTTAGATGTCAACCAAGACTAAGAATAAAGATCCACTCTTTCAACCCCCCACCACTCCATATGGCTGGACAAAACTAGAATCACTGGACTCTGGTGCAATGACTCCACCTTTCACTTGCATTGCTTAATGCAGACAGCAAGCAATATGGAGGGAGATGGTGCAGGGCCTCTTGAAATGTGACTATCAATATACATATTACCTTGTGCACTGGGAGGCTCAGGAGAAATTCTGCCTTTTAGAGGCAGAATATCTCCCAATGCTAAGACCACGGCAGCAGCCTCACTACTATGTTTCAATGCAGAGCTGTGTCTATAAAGCAAAAAGCCTGAGTTATATACTAACTAGTTAGTTACATATTGATTTTTCTTGGTACACCTAAACCTAAAACTGATGTCTGTGGGTTAATTCACAAGAGTAAAGGGAGCAGAACTTGTCCCCAGTATCCTAATTGAAACATACATGGCAGTTATCTGTTTCCCAGTCTCATGTGCGTATGATTAAGCACCACCAAAGTTGGGGGGGGGGATCTTCACAATACTTTAAATATATACGTTCCAGACAAATAGCCATATTAGTCTGTATATAGAAAAAACAACATCCTATGGCACCTTAGGCTACGTCAGGGGTTAAAGTATAATTTGGTGGGCCGTGGGACCCTCTCTCCACACAGGTGTGCCCCCCCCACGGTTGGGCCCTCCTCCTGCACCCCAGCTCCTGCCCCCAAACACCAGCCTGCCCACCCTGGCTCCAGCCCCCACCCCAGCTACTTCCCCCAATGTCCATTCCCCTGCCCCCAATACCCACCTGCAGATCAAGCACCCCCAATACACCCCCCCACCCCCCAGCATGAGCTGGGTGCCCCGGTACTCAACGGCAGCATGCTGGGCCAGGGAACCGTGCAGCCTGCACATGCGCAGGAGAACTCACCCCCCTCCCCCTCCCCTGCCTGCTGGAACGCATGTGAACACTGTTCTGGGGCCTGATATTTTCAGGGGCTCAGTGTTTGGGCCCCTAAAAATAGATAATGGTTTCAGAATGCTGTGTTCCAAGTCCCACTATTTTTCAATGGTGGGCCCAGGAACGCAGCATTCCAGCATCATTTTCTATTTTTAGGGGTCCCGGAAAGCTGAGCCCCTAACAACGGTGGGGCAAGGAATGGTGTTCTGAGCCATTCCAGCCCACTTCAACCCTTGGGCTATGTCTACACTAGCCAATTAGTCTGGACTTAGCAACTTAGTCTGGACTAATTTTGTCTAGGTCTACACTAGGCTTTGCTTAGTTCAAACCCAGAAATGTCTTAGATTGAACTAAGCAAAGCTTAATCCAAACTAATAAATTCGATTGGTTAGTCCAGGTTAAGTGCTTGGTTCAAACTTTAAGTTCAAACTAGCGTGATGTAAACCCAAACTAATGACTTAGTTCGAACAGAAAGAAGTTTGAACTAAGCCATTAGTTCAAACTAGCCATGCTTACTAGTTCAAACTAAAAAGTTAGCTCACACTAGTAAGCGTGGCTAGTACAAACTGAAAAGCTATCGTTAATCCAAACTAGGCCAAGGCTAGTTCGGACTAATCTTGTATTTTTTTAGTTTGGACTAACAAGTCTGAAGATGCATCTGATGAAGTGGGTCACAGCCCATGAAAGCTTATGCCCGAAGAAATTTGTTAGTCTTTAAGGGCACATCTACATTGCAGCCTTAGGTCAACTTAAGGAAGCTTAAGTCAACCTACAGACCCCTGTGGCCACACTGGGCTTTTTTTAAGTACACTTAAGTGTTTCCTTAAGTTGACTTAATAACCTCACCTCTTAAAGTCAACTTAACGCTTAAATTGACCTTATTAAGTCGACTTAAGCCAGTGTAGAGGGAGAACAGCGCTTAAGTTGACTGAATTGGCCTCCACTCCCCGTCCCACAGTTCCTGACCACTAGGAGGAGCCTGCCCTTCCTTGCCCAACCCCACAGCAGGACAAAGTTTTGCCTACCCTCTTCCCTAGAGCTGGCCAGGCCTGCCATCTGGCAACATGGAGGCACAGGGCCAGCCACAAAAGCAGGCCCTGGCATGGATCCACAAGCAGATCCTCGATCTCCTGACCATCTGGGGGGGACGAGGCAATGCACTCCCAGTTTCGGGGCAGCCACCACAACTGGGAGGTGTACACTGCCATGCCCTGGGGCCTTGCGGAGAAGAGGCATACCCATGACACTCAGCAGGTCCGGGTGAAAATGAAGGACCCTGCCAGAGCTATCAAAAGACCTGGCAGGCCATGCTTCAGTTGGGGGCAGCAACCACCAGCTGCTGCTACTACCAGGAGCTGGACTCCTTCCGGGGCAGCCCATTCCATGGAGCCCCTTCCCTCAATGATGACCACAAGGAGGGCTCGGTGCATAAACCTGTGATGCTGCACAGTTGCCCTGCAAAGCCTTCTCCAAAGCAATGAAAGGCTGGCCAATAAATGGCAGGTGTCGAGCACCCTTCTGGCAAATCGCTGGAATATGTTGGGATCCATGACCTCCTTGGACTCCATCTTGCCAGGAAGGTAGGGCAGGTGCCATGCTCACTTCCTGTTTTAAAGGAATGGCCATGAGAGGTGGGCACTTCTCTGGTGCAATGTGGGACAGTTACCCACAAGGCACCACTCCTCCGTTCACCTAGCACTTGCCAGTCTGGACAAGTGCAGTCAACAGGAATTTTCAGTGTGGACTTAAAGTCTACCTAGTTAAGTCAACTTAACAGAGCCTCAAGCGTAGACATACCCTAAGGTATTACAGGACTTTTGTTGTTTTTAAATATATAACAGACAAACACTTGCATCTAAGGATGAATGTATCTTGCAGACCAAGCTCTCATTACTCTCTTCGTAGCAAATTTTCATTTGCCTATATGGTATGCACGTTTGGCTTATTAATATACTCAACTTCAGTGTGGCATAGCCATACAAGGCAATATTGTAGGAAGAATATTAATTAACAGGGACAGAAAGGTTCCTAAATTATTCTGCAAGATCCCTGATAAAGCGTCTGAAGAGGGATATTCTTCCATGAAAGCTCATGTGATAAATAAATGCGTTAGTCTTTAAGTGCCGCAGGACTCATTGCTTGTTTTGCTGAACTAGACTAACATGACTACTCCTTTGGAACTAAATTATTTTGTATGTGTCTGACTCTTTGTGCATCCATTCACTGAGAGTTTCATTTTTCTCAGGTTCTGGACTTAGTTGGAGTTATCTGAGAATTTAAGTTACTCTTGTCTTTCCAGGATTCTAAATCTGTTTGGTCAAAATCTAGGCTAACCTCTTCTCTCCAAATAGTACAGGGTTATTTATATCTTCCTTGATGCACAACTCTCTGACATCAATGCTAAGCCTTAAACAAACCTACCAGAAAGAGAGAGAATTTAGCCCTGCACTTGTAAATATATGAAGTTTCCCTAAGTAGAAACTAAAGGGGACTAAATTTACAGTTTTAATCAGTCATTTGACAACATGAAGCTCAGGAAAGCAATTAACAGCATATGAAGCATAGAAAGAGCATACACAATTAGAAAGATAAACAATAGAATAAAGACTGTCTCCTTTGGAAACAAGTAAGCTGTAATTTCCCTGCCACCTGAATTTGGCTCATTACCACAGAGTGTGTTAAAGATCTCCCTGGTGACAGAAAACCATTAGACTGTATGGACAATATATAATACTACATTTGCTCCATTAAGAATAGGAACTAAAATTCTTTTATATATAAAGCTTTAATTCCAATTAAACAGCTAACTTTACTCATTTTAAAAACAATCTTACTTCACTTTTCCTGAGTTTTATCAATATAAACACACACACTCTTGGTCCCTCTCTCTTTCTAGTAATGTATAAAGAATGACCAAACGTAAGTTTAAAGAGGAAATTTAAAATCACGTGTTGAAACTCAATTCTGACATTCCATGTGTATTATAACTCAATCCATGCCATGTGAGAGCACAATTCAAAGCTTATTGAAATTGATTTCGACTGACTTCAGTGGGCTTTGGATCAGGTGCCTAGTGATGTTATGCCTCTCACCATGGTGATGTGTATAATACTCAGGAACAGCAGGAGTCACACCAATTCCTCCTCTTAGGCCCCACTCTGAAAAATCTTACTTAGCCATAATTCCTTTTTAGAGTAATGATGAATAATGGCTGCAAGACTGGGCTCCTTCTCACTGCCATACAAGACTGTTGCTGATTCTGAGATAGGTGAGCAGTGGTTCCCAACTTTTTTTTTAGCTCCAAGGCCATAGATATAATTTTTACAACTCTGAAGGACCATCAGTATCTCCCTCTCTCCCCCAACTCCCCTGAAGCCAGGGGGAAGGAGTTCATTGAGGTTTAAGGCTGCCTCTCTCCTTACTGATTTCCCTTCCTCTGGGCTGCAGAAGAGAAACTACATCTGTCTCCTAGTCCTGTGAGTTCTGCCTGGCTCCCTAGGCAGTGACTCCCTTCTGCAGCCGGGAGGATAGGAGATCAGTTCTCCCCTTCCTCGGGCTCCAGCAGGGACCCATGAGATGAGGGACCACATGGAGCACTCTGCTGTGCTTCTTGACCTACTGAACTACCACACATAATACCCTGCTCGCCCCACTCCCAGCCAACCCGGCAACCCCATGTCCACCACCACCTCATAGTTGCAGCATCTGGCCATGCTGTTGCTACTGCTTGCCCTGCCACTTGGGGAGTCTAAGAGCCTGAAAGGGAAGCACAAGGTGGTGGCGGTTAAAGTAAGGGGGAGTGTACCAAATGCTGCATTCTGCCCCACTATTCTCTTTTTAGGGGCCCCGGAATGCTGGCCCCTAAAATTTGTGGGCCCCTGAACAGCGTTCCAGTGCATTCCCCCCTTACTTTAACCCCTGAGAACCAGTGAGAGAGGGAAAAGCACTGATCTTCTTTCCTTTGGCTGCAGCAAGGAGCATGCATGGGTCTTTTAGCCCTGCAGCAACGTACTTTGTCTGAGACACTAGGCTGCAGCCAGCAGGAGGGGAGCAGTGGGCCACTTAGAAAGCCAAAGTGGTCCACGGGCGGGGAATCACTGAGCTATGCTTCCGCATATTGTGTAATGCCTTAGCAGAAGTAATCCCACTGAAAGAGAATTGCTGAATGTCCTCTAATATCAATATTCAAGCATGAATTGCTTTTTCCATACCTAATATAACTCCAGCAGTTGGAGCACATTATGACACTCTTTATGTACCTTTTGTGGCACCTTAATTGATGAGAAGTCACATTCAAGTCAGAGAGGCTGTTTCTGGAATAAAGACTTCCCAGTTTGGCCCTTGAGAGCAATGATTGGCTCCTGAAATTACTTTCACAGCTAGAGATCCATTTGCACTGGGAGGGGAGAGAATAAATAAACCATTGTGTTACATTGCAGTTCATCAAATTCAGCACAACATTAGAATGTCTCAGACAAATTTACAATACAAGCTTTAGTTTAAAGCAACATAACTCTTGTGGGACAAATGTGCTGTAACACCACATGAGTTTCTCTTCTGCATGCTTGAAAGATATTATTTGTATTGCTGAAGTATTTAAAGTTAGAGCATAGTGTCTTCAAAAATGAATAAATCCACCATTAAAGCTTACCCTGAATGCCAAGTTTTATCCTGTTTAATTAGAGGACATACATCAATTGCCTATGGAATGACCATAACTCTCTGAATCAAGAGCTGACACTTAAACAAGGAGAACAAGGAGTCCTGTGGCACTTTTAAAAACTAATACATGTATTTTTCTCATGAACTTTAGTGGGTGAAGTACCACTTCATCAGATGTCAGAAAGTAGAGAAAACATACATTGAAAATTCTCATACTTGATGAGAGGGATAGATCCTGTGATTGCATTTCACTGCATGAGGGCAGATTACTTTGGCTAATTTTTATAGATTCAAACAGTGTGCAACAACATATCAGAAATGATGAGGTTGAGAGAGATGAGAATCATTGTTTGTAATGAAAAACAAAGAGTCCTGTGGCTCTTTGTGGGATTTCACCTATGAAAGCTCATGCAAAAAATAAATGTTAGTCTTTAAAAGTGTCACAGGACTCCTTCTTTGTTTTGCTGAACTAGAGTAATACAGCTACCCCTTTGGAACTGAAATGAGAACTGGTTATAGTGCAGATCTTATAAAACTCTGTCTGAGCTCTTTACCTGTAACATATTGAAAAAAATGTTTGGTCATTCAGTATTTGAAGTAGTTAAAGAGGAATTTTTTTTGGCTGTTATTTCTCTTTAAATATTCTGCTGCGGCTGCTGCTGCTGGGAGCAAAGTACTTCTGATGTCAACTTGATTTACTCACAAATATTTTATTTCGGTAGGGCATGGAGGGCTTGTTTGTGTGTGCATGTACATACATATATAAACACACACATTTGTTTTCATACCTTATTAAAAACAAAGAAAAAATTGTTTATATTTTGTCAAAAAGGAAACTATGGTGTCTTTCCAATTATTTCAGTGTGCTTTAGATCAAACCCTATGGGATCAGAAAAGGTGCAAGTGTAATGCTATAGACAAATGAAATCTATTCTGAACCCATCTTTCAGTTGTGACATATGGAAAACTCTTGACTCTCTTAGAAATGCTTATTTTCGACTCAGCCGTGCAAATGTTTTGGTGTGTCAAGGTTTTTCATCCCCTGTATATATTTTTCCTTGTGGCTCCAATTTGTAGTGAGTTGAACTGTTAATGTAATTGTGTGTGTATGAGAGAGAGAGCGAGAGAGAGCAGCTTTCCCTCTAGTAAAGGAGGTTTCAATGACCTAGTTCCACAGGCAGCCAGACATAACACTGCAACCATGTGATCCAGCCTCTCCGTCAAAACAAACCATTAAAAGCAGCAGCTTGAGACTGATTTAGGACCCTCTGGTCTTTAAATGGTGTCTGATTTTTTTGATCTGCTAAGTGATAGCAGGTGGATGAAAGGGGATCTCTGAGACAATTAACTGAGAATTTGACAGGTTCACCGCTACAAAAAGCAGTGCTAGAATTTTACTTAAAAGTATATTGTAAAAAGACTCTCCCCCCCCAAAAAAAAAAACAAACAAACAAACCAACAAAAAAAAACAGCAGCATTAGATGATTGTCCTGGAGAAAGTATGAATGAAAAATCACAGCTGAAATTTGCACTCTGCTGAATTTCCATACACCAGAGAAAACAATGCCAAGGGTGACATGTCCTCTTGATTACATTCTCCCCTCTCAGTGCACAGAAATACTGCATTTAAACAGCACCACATATTCTATAATAAATCCAGGCAAGGCTAAGAAGGGCAAGGAAAAAAACCACTGCCTATAAAGATTCTGGCAGTCTGGAAAATTCAACGGTGTCAGTAAAATTGAAAGTAGTTACCTCTGACTTATTAAATCCAGCATGTTCAGAAAAGGAATTCCAAACAAAACAGGTTATGCTTAAGTCACCGTCCTGCCCCCCCCATCCACCTGCCCATCTGTATTCTCTCTATCACATATTAGCTCACCACCAGATATTACTTTATTTAACATGGATACAGGCTTCCACAATACAGTACCCATGGCAACACCTTCAGGGGTCTCTAGCTAAAATTTCTCTCAGACTGGAATTAGAAAATTACCATTACTCACTACCTAGTGGTTCTGTAATAATTATTATTATTCATCTTGAATAGCACCACGGTTAAGGAGTTTCTGCCCAACAGCCGTTCAGATGAGCAAATCCTTCTTACTCTGCATGGGGGAAGTGGGGAAAGAATAACAAAATAAAGTTAATTTGCTCTTACTGACCATGGGTTAGTTTTTTATTTGTTTATTTTATGCAGCCACTGTTACTGGTAATGAAATGATTGAGCACAAAGTCGCCAGCAGATAAAAATCCATTCCTCAAGTATACCAAATCCCTGAGCCAATATGCTTCCTTACACCTCTTTTATATTGGAATCAATAGGTTGGTCTGTGAAGATGACTCCTGATACTTGTGGTGGGCAGTGATGCATCAGCCAATTGTACATGATTTTTATTTATTTATATCTAAAATCAACCAAAAATACCAATCCTCTGGCTCCCGGAGCCCCAACAAAATATCTAAAATACAATCCAAAGCAGTAAGACACAGCATGTTAACAACTTAAGGGGAAAATTACACCAGAGCCTAGCCCCTTCCAGAGAGAATACCACCAAAAACTTGTCTCTCAGCATCTGACGCCTCAGTCTATCTGACATGCCTGCTCATGAAAATAATAAAATCATAGTAATGTAGGCTGTAAGGGATTTCACTGAGCAGGTATAAGTACACCTAGATCACCACTGACAGGTGTTTTCCTGAGCCCCAAAGATCAGAAGATACACACTGGCTTAAACCCCGCTATAGGGGGTGTGAATTTTAAAGTTGAGGATGAACCCTACCTGGAAAAACCTCTCATGAACTGAGGAAGTTCCATCTTAACACTACTGCTCATAATTATGGCATTGAGGAAGAAGAGGGAGATGGTATGAGGCAACTGTCAGTCAATAAATACTATTCATTACTGAAGAACTAGTGAAAATTTAACCCCCAAACCCCTTCTATTTCACCCATTATGTCAGTTTGAACTTTTGACTGCTCACTTCATTCACAAACACTTGTCTTCCTTGTTACTCTATTTACGGAATATCCCTCCTGACCTGACTGATAAGCTCACCACATTTTCCTCCTCCCTATGCCATCTCACGGCCTATTTCTAACACAACACCTACAAAATAACCAATATTTAATGGCTAGAGGGAGGGCCAGGTATGGAAAGCTGAAGGTTTAAATTATTTATATAATTAAATGAAAAAAAACTAATAGATATTTATGTATATACAAATTGCACATATTTGATTGTCTGTCTGTTTCTCACCAATCCTTCAAATGCTGCTGATCTTCACTGACTGTAAGCTCCAGGACTATATCCCTCTGTATATTTGAACAACACTTAGCATAATAGTGGGCTTTGGATCCTGATTTCAGGACAGCAATTAACTATGTGTTTCTGGACATTAGTGCAACATAAATATTAATAGTAACTAATTATTTACACACTTCAAGTTCTCATTGGCTCTAGCATGACACAAAAAAAATGTATTATTTGGTTTTACATTTCAAGTTATGACCATGTTTTCATTCACTCTTTTAAATTATTGGCACTAAAAGTTATGCATTATATTTATCATCATTAATTGTTTTGGAAAATTATTTGTGATGAACGTGCATAGAGAAAACTCTGAATTGTTGGCCCCCATCTAAAAAAGATAAATTTGGCACAGGTTGACTGGCTTATACCTTAATTTCTTAGATGGTTAATACTATAGAAAGCAGAGAGGAGGTGGTTTTGCATTTAATATCGTACAACTGCATGTTTTCTTTTATTTCCCCATCCAAGGTTACCACTCTGTTATAGTAAAGGATTCAATAATAACAACACTATATTCGTTACATACAACTTACAATATTTCATATTCTGTATTTCTTTTGGGAAATGGATATCTAGTTATTTAAAGTCATTTCTCCAGATGATATGCTAACTTTCAAATATATTGCAAGAACATCTTTGTTACAGATGTACAATAACATGGAGTCAACAGAAGTGTACAACCCTATAAGATAAAATTACAATTTCAGTAACAGAAACAAATATTCAGGCTTTATATTTTTTGATGGATTCTTTAAGATTTTCTTTTCATATAAAAGTCCTTTGGCCTTTTCTGTCTTTTCACATCTGGACTGGGACACTTTTCAAATCCAACTTGTATTTCCAAAGTAAATAACAGAGGGAGTCAGCTTGGTTTCCGTCATATTGGACAAGCCCATGTTCGAAAGAAGTGCAAGCCTGAACCAGAACAACAGCTGACTCACTCTACCTTTCTCAGGACAGTTTATATTTCAAGGCTACAAGCATGAAAACAGATCTAAAGGCACGTGTAAAGATGTATAGACACCAATATCTGGGACCTACACAAGCAACTTCATTCTGTGGTATTTATTATTTAACAAATTTCTAAGAATTTCATGACATGTTCAAGCAAATAGTACTGTAAGAAAACCACATATCAAGAAATCTATCCTGAGGTAAGCTTGTGGATTTGCCACAAGCATTAAATAAATGGTTTGCTCGTGGGGCCGTACAACTGTGCAAATCCGAGACCAGATTTCGACTGTGCAAGATTTGTTGTTATTTTAAAATAATGAAAGGAAATGTGTCCAGAGGACCATAATGTTCACAAATATGGTTCTTAGACAAGAGGCTTGAAAGTTGCTACTGGTCACAGTCAAGCTTAATTTTATTTTATTTTTTTCTTGTCTTATAACTAGGCAGACACAATTTTTGGACAACTTGAAGGAAACAGAGATTTAACTTTCTAAATCTGTTTTGAATGAAGCCACTAATTTATTGTAATTGCTGCTGAGTATGTGCTAACAACTCTAGACTGTCTCACTTTGTGTGAGGCTATATTCCAGGGCAAATATATATATAGAACATATAAGCCCACACATATGTATACTTTTATGTTTTATTGTCGTATTTCATAGAGAACTCATGGATTGTCTCATGTTTTGACTGTACCAGCCTCCCAGTCCCTCGTATGATTTTCCTTATGTTATTATAATGGAATGTCAACCCTGACTTCCTTGTTTTACTGCTTCTAAATACTAGTTTCAGACACTAATATCTGCTTCTGTTGTTCTAGCCTTTAATTTAGTCTACTGTCCAGGAAGCGGCCTATTTAATAGCCTCCTCCTTTTAGTTAACTAAACCTAGCCTGAAATTTCCAAAAGGAAACAGCTGCACTTGAGTAAAACACCAAAAACACTGGATACCTCCCCCCCACACACACACAACTTCTTGGAGCTGATGAGGTGAATGAGTTGTTATAACAAAAACTAAGATCCTGTGTTGGAACAGCTGAGTACACTGCCCTTCCATACAAGGTAAAACAGGTCAAAACTTGCATCTTGATACTGTTCTAAAAGGTGAAATTTACCTTTGTGCAGAGCCCACCACAGCACCATTTACGTGCTATCAACATCCTCAAAATAAGGAACTCACAACTGAAACAACACAAAATCCAGCCCAAGCTTTTTCTTCAGGTTTGGTAGAGGCCCTGGGAGTTTTCCATCTTCTGCAACATAGCGCTCAGGTCAATTGTTGGTGCATTCTCCATCTTGAAGTCTTCAAATCATGATTTGAGGACTTGAATAATGGAATTACAGGTTAGGGATCTATCACAGGATTGGGTGGTTGAGGTTCTGTGGGCTGCATTGTGAAGGAGGTCAAGACTAGATGGTTATGATAGCATCTTGTGACCTTAAAGGCTATGAGTCTGTGAAGTTTGGATACTCTCAGACTTCCTTCCCAAGGAATGTTTAGAATACACACACACAGTCATCACTTTAAAAGGGCCATTCTCACTTCCCTTATAGATAAGTGGGGTAACAGACCATTTGGAACAGTGCATCAGCAAAACATTATTTCCACTCATTGGCATTACCTGCCAATATAGGGGGATTGTCTGGCAAATACTGCCAGTACATCACTCTGAACACTCTTACAGTTTATTGTGAAGTAGTAAGGGCAGTCAGGCTAGGGAGCAATCATTTATTCATTGTCTTTCTTTGCCTCAGAGCTTTTCAATTTGGCCATGCTCTCCCATCTTAATTGTACCTAGAATAGTAGGTGCTGTTGGTGATGATCACATTTTTCCATCTGTCTCTGACTGTGTTCATGGTTTTTAATTTTTAAGGCAAACTTGTCTTCATTAATCCCAGTCTTTGCAATATCTGGATTATTAACATTTGCTCTATTTGGGGTGACACCTTAAATTCCTTCAGAAGTTTGCACAAAATATGGCCAGTCACTTAGGATGAGCCACAAAGAAAATGGTATCCATTCTCCAAGAACTGTGCTGGGTTTCCATTTGCTACTAAGTACATCTCTTAGTGATGAATTTGATCTAAAAAGCCTTATGTAGTTTGCACCATGGCATCTTTCTCCCTAAGACCTTCCACAGTAGTGAAGCACTTGCAGCTTTGTTGGATGGATTCAAAGTGACAGCTGTTGGAATAGTCTTGCATTCAGTGACCCTTACATTCCCTCAGAGCCACTTGAGCTAGCAGCCTGTAGATGTGAACACCTTATGCTGTCAGCCTTGCTCTGTTTTCTATTAATTAAAACTTGAAAATAAACTAACAACAATATCCTAATATAAAGGATGAATTCTGCAGAAAATGTAGAACTTCAAAAGGGTTAAAAAGCAAAATTAGCAGGTTACCCATAGCTGCCATTTTCATTCTGAATGTCAGCTAGATGGAGGAAGAGTTCAACATCTAAAGCTCAATCCTCCTCCCTCAGACAAAAGGATGATAGCAGGTAAAAGCCCAGCTCCAGTCCAATGAGTGCTGAGTAGAAAGTCTTCCTGACTGATGGTTTTGGGGCTGTTGATGAGCATTTGCAGTTTCTCACTATTCATGTCACCTCCTGAAAGGGGAGAACATGTCACCTCTACACAGTAATGAAATGTTAATAATCAGGAAAAATATAGCAATGGCTTCTTACCTGAAAGGTTACCTGAACTTATTTAAATGACCATTTTACAAGTATGAAGCAGGAATATTTGTGTTGATGGCTTATTTGTTCTGCTATATTCACCATGCTGTTACCCCATTTACCTTAAATAGTAATAAAAGACTAATCAAAATATATGCAGTAAATGAACTACTTGATAATAGGCAACCACAAAGCATATAAAAATTCAGTTCAGCTTAGGCCAAACAAGGGTGGTAGGGCTTAGGTTGCAACATTGCTCACAATGCAGGGAGAGCAGAACAGTGAAGCCTGATTTTCAGAGACTCGTACTCTGGTTCTAAGAAAGTAATCTCTTTATGGTGTCTCAAACTAGGCACCCAAAATCACTAATAATATCTGAAAATTGAGGCCTAAAAGAGTATGACCCAATAATCTTATAAAAAGAAAGGATCCAGAGACTGAACACTGTTAAACATCTAGCTGAAACATGAAACACTAGATGAATGAAACACAAAACACTGGCTGTTCACTAGCAATCACAGAGAGCACTTAAGGAGATCCAGACTTTTATCAGTCCTTGAGCAGATTTCCACACACAAGTCTGTGGGGTCTGTCAGACTGAGCACTTTGGAAAGGAGTCAGTTCCTTGCTGTATTTCTTCCATATATAACCCCACCTGAAGAACACAGACTCAGTAAAGAGGCTGCTTGGAATGGCATGGTAGAAGGAAAGGTGTGCAGATATGTTATCATCACTCTAACACCCAAAGGAAGGGAGATCTACCCTTTTAATTTCCAGAGGGGTAGCCGAGTTACTCTGTGTACAGCAAAAACAATGAGAGTCCTATGGCACCTTTAAAGACTAACAGATTTCTTCAGGCATAAGCTTTTGTGGGCTCCAACCAACTTTATCAGATGCATGAAGTGGAAACTAGAGTAGAGGTGTATATATAAAAATGCCAGGATGAAGGAGGGCAACTGTTAGCAAAGTCAATTCAGTAAGTGCAGATGGGGCCCATTCACCCCAGTTGATTAGAAGGTGAGGATGTGTGAACACAGACAATTATTTTTGTAATGTGCTAATCATTCCAAGTACCTATTCAGATCCAGTCTAATTGTGTCAAGTTTGCAAATCAGCTCCAGCTCTGCAGTTTCATGCTAAAATCTGTTTTTGAAGCATTTTTTTTTGTTGAAGTACAGCAACTTTCAAGTCTGCTACCTCTATTGTAGTTTCGACTTCGTGTCTCTGATGAAGTGGGTTGGAGCCCATTAAAGCTTATGCCCAAAGAAATCTGTTAACCTTTAAGGTGCCACAGGACTCTCGTTGCTTTTAATGTTCATTGATTGGTTTTCATAGGACCCGATCCAAAGCCCACTTAAGTCAATGGAAATATTCCAACACAGGGAAGATGCCCTGTATATCACATTTTGGAAACTGTGTTTAAACATTACTCCTCTATGTGTTTTATTCTGAGGTGATTTCATTAAAAAAATAGCTCTAGGTGCTTTCACTCCTAGTCTAGCTGTCAAAAACAATATTTTTCTTTTTCTAAATTACAGTGTCAGCAGGAATGATTGTTTTCTCTGTTCAGCCTTATTAAATAGCACAAAAATGCAGCTTGAAAAGTATATCACTGGATAAACAATTAGCATAAGAGCAGTCTTTCCTAATTTGAATATGGCTAGGTAACTTCTCCTGAACAACAATCTTTTTAGGCAATCTGTAGGAATAAAATATCTGGGGTTTATTTTGTAATTTCAAGTCTGAAGTTTAATGAGGTCTCCATAGTATTTTTAAATTTTTATTTTTGTTAAAATCCATGACATGTAATACACAAGATGGCCAAATGCAGTCCACTTTCTGTGCAGGGAACAGGTAGTATATTAATAGAGCCTGAGAGATGCCCTTCAGAAAAGTTGGCCTGCAGTTGAGCCACAGAGTTATGAGCACCAGAATTACAAACTGACCAGTCAACCACACAGCTCATTTAGAACTGCAAGCACACAATCAGGAAACAGAAGAGATTTCCCCCCCGCCCCGTCCAAAAAATAAGAGGCAACATAGTACTGTTAAGCATAAACTACCATATATAATAAAGGGAAAATTTTAAAAAAATTGACAAATTGTTTCTGTGCTTGTTTCATTTAAGTTTGATGATTAAAAATACCATTTAGTAAAATTTCAAAGCTGTATTATATCAGCATTCAGCTGTAAACTTTTGAAAGAACAGCCATGTTTGGTTCAGAGTTAGAAGTGTTTCAAAGTTACGAACAACCTCCAATCTCGAGATGTTCAAAACTCTTCAGTTCTACCATGTATTGTGCATGCTACATGGTTTTTTCTGAATGTTCCAGCATTTGAACAACAAATTAATAGTTCCATTAGCAGTGGTGACCAGTCATAAAGCATGCAATGCACATGACCACTTGTTCTGGGTGTCCTACCTATAGACTCTCCCAATATTTTACAATTTGTCTCTATAGGAAGCTCCCAGCAGTTCCACCACATCAGTGTCCTCTGTATTTACAGAACAGGGGCATGTTGTGCCTATTTTATGAATGAATAATACATATGTTGTCTAAAATCAACACCAAACGTAACAGTTTATAGCATGTATTTATTCATTCATAGAATCAAATTCTGCCCACCCTGAAAGCAATGGCAAAATTTCCATGGATTCAGTAAGAAGCAGGATGTCATTCATAGTCTATAATTAGCAAAAACTTACATATATAAATCTAGATTACTAAAGTGCTAGGTTGAAAAAATATTTATAATAGTACTTTATAAGGCAATCCAAAAATGGAGACAGTGAATCCATCTGAACATGATACTTTTATGCCTTTTTAAAAAAGGTTAAATGAAAAATACTCTGTGGTCAGTTGTAAATAGCTAAGATTGTGTCTAGGGTTCTCAAAGCAGGACAAGGAATACATCATTACTAACACAATAGCTGAAATTCAATTGTCAGTCTTCTGGGCGGGCAGAAAAATGTGCACAGCAGCTGGAGCTTTAGAAGAGCTGACAAGTAACATTTTTATGACCTATTTGAAACAATCCGTTTCGACCTTTCAGGAATTACCTCAACTACTGGGAAGAGCCAAGCATGCAGTCTGAGCCCAACAGCCAGGATGCTGAGCTGAAGTTTAATTAAGCTATCTACAGAGGAAGCTTCCATAGGGGAAGCTCTTCTCCAAGCACAGGATTTTCATGCCAGTGGAGGGCATCTGGGGAGACAGTAGTTTCAAAATCGAGTGTATTTGCCTTAGTTCCTATGAATGTGTGCCTTGGTTCTTATGAATTATGCATACTGAAACTTCAGTTAGGAACAGTGATCATAAATTCATTGGTTACAGTGCTCAGATATTCAGTGAAGCACAACAAAACAACATACAGACTAGAACAAAGTGCAGCTTTAAAAAAGAAAACCTATTATTTTGGGGGTTTTTTAACTATACTGAGAGTCTGATTACTGATTTGCATTAGAGATTTACTTCACTTTTTTTCAGACTCTCTTGAGTCAATGTTAAACCCTCAATATCACAGTTAAGTATTTCATACAGCGGGGACCCGTTTACGTGCAGGTGTCAGAGGACAAGTCCCCAGCAACCACGCGTAAACCAGCCCGCTTGTAAATGGAACCTGAAGGCCTTCCCCGGGGCACCAGCCTAGGGCCCGCTCTCTGGCCGCAGGCTATGCCCCCAGCCCTGCTTCTGTGCTGGGGTCCGAGGCAGCCTCAGGTGCCTGCTGCTGCCAGCCTGGCCCCGGATCCCTGGCCAGGGACATGGCAGGGAGTGGCGGTGGCGGCCGCTTCCAGACCTGTTCTAGGTCTGGCTGCCCGTGGCCGCAGCTGCTGCTCCCTGCCAAGTCCCCAGCCGGGGATCTGGGGCAGGTCTGGTGGCAGCAGGCACCTGAGGCCGGCTCAGACCCCAGCACAGAAGCAGGGCCGGACAGCAGGGCCTCGGCCAGTGCCTGGGGCCTGTCTCTGGGGTAGCGAAGCTCCTGGTCCCATTTACACAACACGTGTTAATGGGACCTGTGCGTTACTATGGGGCCTTTGGGGGACATCCCGTTACCGCACTTTAACTGGTTCCACACGCAAACCAGTCGAGCGGTAACAGGTCCCCCCTGTATTTTGAAAATATTTCTTACAGCCTATGAATATCCTGTCCAATACCTTTTACTGTGGTGAATGCTCCAGTTGATGGTCAGCTAGAGATGAATCCTGTAAAGGCTTGTAAGATTGGTCTCAGATATACAAAAGAATTTGGATGCATTCTTAATGTTAGATTCAACTTTACTTTTGTAGGGATTTGATAAAAATTAGTCTTTTGATAACCTGAGTCATTGAAATGTCTCTTCTGTTCCTACATTATATATATTTAGAATCAGCTTTTAGGCTCCGTTAAATCTAATCTATCCTGGTTAAAGCATATCCTTTTTCTTCCTTCCATTCTGTTGCCTTCCCCAGTGACTGGACTTTTTTATAATTAGCCCCCATTTGGCAGGTGGAATCTGATGGCCTCTCATGTGATCTGCATATTATCAATTCCTTTCTTTCCATATACTTTTCTACAGTGTGCTATGTGCTTATTTTTTCAGTTTATTAAAATTTCCCAGCAGCCTGATTCACATGGGGTGGTTTATTAAATAAAATAGCCAGTTAAATAAATAATTAACAGTTCTGGAGCAATTGGTTCTTCTTCTAGAACTCATTTTCCAATCTCTTTTTTTCTGGCATATGATGACTTTGACACTGACCTTTATTTTATGAATGGTTCTTTATTTTGTGAAAACTGTTTAGTCAGGGAAGCATTTTGACTTGGAAATGCTTGGATTAAGTTTCAACACTAGCCTTTCGATTTTGCTTTTACTGTTCAAGGACTTTTGAAAGAAACAAACAAAAAATGTATAGTGAGCTCAGATTTAAACCCATCCCAACAATAGGCCTTATGCTGAGAGTAATGCACTTTCAAAAAATATAAATAACCAGTCAGACACAATTGTCCAAAGAGATATACACCTTAAAGCAGTAATTTGTCAACCTACGAAGCAAAAAACATTTGAAAGAAAAGATGTTGTACATGACATAAGAGACAATTGGTCTTTAAAATGAAGTGCATTCTTCATGGAAGATTTCTGCTGTCTGCACACCAAGCGAACGAGTATAAATGCTTACTATGGTAATTGGGGAGTACTTGCAAAATGCATTCAGTTTTCTGGAAAAAAAAATATTATTTTACAATGGAAAGGAAAGCAAAGATGAGCTGTGAGCCACTTTAGGTGAATGTTTGTGTGTTCTGAAGATTGCAATTCCATTATCTCCAGTGTTCATTTTTAAGACCAGAGCCACAAACCACTGAAGTCAAAGGGGAGCCTTTTTGTTGACTTCAGTATCCTCTGAAACAACCTTGCACACTTTTTCCACTGTACTGCTTTATTATTTTCTCTTATTCTTTAGAATAACTGAAGTAGTCTTAGCCCAACCATTGGATCCCTCCCCCAAAATGCTACACACACTGTTAAAAAGAGAGAGGGAATTTAATCAGTCCAGGAGGAATATTTTAAAACATGGAAATTAATTTAAATTTATAAATAATATTTGAAGTTTGCTTAATCTTAGTATTCACAGTTTTATAGGCATATATTACAGAAAGTGTTAGGAATACAACAGATGCTATGTGTAGAAACATAAGTAATGCTATCCATTCATTTTTAAGTACAGTCAGTGTAGCTTACTTACTATTGGAGTTGGGGTTTTTTTTGTTTGTTTTGGGTTTTTTTAAGTAGGGATTCCAGTAAGATGCTAGATTCCAGCTGTTTAGATGTAAATTACAATAGTTTGTATATGGATATGCACTGAAAGCTTTCTTGGACTAACAGGCCTTAGGGACATGGTCAAAACTATTTTGGGATTTTTTTTTTTAATATATACCTCCACTAACTGAAGCTAATAAGATTAAGAGGTGCTGGACAATGGAGCTGACAGCCCAAAGATTCCACGATTACTTCAGTCAGATACACAGAGCATCTTAAAAAGAAGTTGCTCATAAGCTTAAAAGCCTGGGAGTCTGGCAGCCAGCACAGGAAAAGCATGGTAAGACATGAGGCTGGTAGGATCTGAGTCTCACATGAATGCCCTAGTAAATGGATCTTTGAAGTGGCAGAAATCAGTTTCAAGGCTTTTATCAAATGTGTCAGACCAGGTGAGCCATGGCTAAGGCAGCAGTAATTACAGGATACACATTCAAAGAGTCATACTTGTTCCTGCTGGTTGTGAAGAAAACAACCACAAAAAATGAAGTAATAACAGAAGAGGAGAATGACCACTTGGAAACCAGAGTCCAGTTTCCACTACAGAAACACAGGTGCAAGGACACAGCAGTTTAGTCGGCACACTGTGACAGCATATGTTATAGGTTTAGCCAAGGAAAAAACAGGTGCAATCAGCATCTGAATGCATCTATTACCACACAGTGCTATTTTTGTTGCTACCTAGCATCTTGAGAGTGGAAATAATTAGTGACAATAACATTATACAAATAGCAGGATTCCATAAAGAAAAGAACAACGGTTTAGTGGCCTAACTCCCATTTGTGTTCTGAGTTTTAGTTCATGGATATATCTTTACAGAGCTTCTGAAGCATGTAGAACTGTTGCCATATGACTGTCTAGGAACACTGATTTGATTCATGATTTAACATCTTACCTGTGATCATCGTAGAAGCCTGAGGAATGTGTTTTGTTCATTTCAGTGTTTTAGCACAAAAAATATCAGTAACTTGGAGTGCTAACTTTAAATAACCTGACACTTTATGCTGAAGGCTGAATCCATGTTATATTATATGCATTACAATATGAAAAGCATAAGCAATGCTTCATTTGCCTACATATTCATTGTACAGGTAGTGAACCTCTGTGCAGTTTTCCAAACACAGAATCAGGACAGACTCTCAGATAAACTGGATTATTGTTCTTAAGTAGCTTCTAAAAGGGTGTCTATTAATAACATGAAAACTCAGTTCAGTTTCTATTTATACCTCCTAGAATTAGAAAAATAGGACAGCAGTGAGAGTGCAAAGTGAGCATGCGTGTATGTCATGGAGGATTGCATAAGAAATGAATAGCCAAACAATTATACTAGTTTCATACAATTCATTTAATTTTTATGTTGTTTCAGATGCCAGAGTGACAGGCATATTATAGGGACCTGAAATAGAATATTCTGCCACCTCTCCTCTAGCTGAGTAAAAGCCTTTGCCAGGAGTAGTCCAATTGTATGTGATTTAATGGTATCAGTATCCAGACGTTAGCCAGTACTCAAAAAATATAATCAAATATTTTTCATTAACTTTAGATATTTTCTTTCTGGGTTGACATTGCAATTATTTCAGTAAAGATATACAAACAGCTCCAAATCATAAAAAAAAGGAAATAGGATGACTGACAGTAGTGTAAGGTGTTTGGCTATTCATCTTCATGCCCAATGCAACATCTTAATGTAGAGGACTATAAAAGGGAGATTGCAAAGGCTTACTTACGCAGCAGGACAGTTTTGAGAGGGCATGGAAGGAACCCTTGTTTAGCTGTTATTTCAGTGAATCATGACCTTTATGTTGCAGACAGTTCAAAGAAATAAAAAGATCAAAGATTAAGTCTCTCTCCATGATGATTAGGAATATCAAAAACTAAGTGTTATTGTTGATTACACGAGTTGTGAGAGAGGTGAAATGCTGCTCCTTTAGATAAATCATGTTTTGTGATTCTTACAGTATTGTGGTTTTAGATGTAAATCAATGTTATCCAATGGCTTTGGATAGAGTGTTCTTTGGTGTTGACTGTCACTCAGATTAAAATTCAAAATATAAAATAAAACATAGGCCCTCTTTTGAAAGGGTTAAATTGGTCTACAAGCAATTGCCTCATGGTCCATGATAAGTTGACCACCATGGAGGGGGTGGAGCATAAGAGAGCAGGGAAAAAAACAGAACTTGATAACATGCAATAATAGTTAGAGAAAATGCATCAGAATTTACTTTATCATCGTCATAAATACCCCAAGTCTCTAGTCCCACTTTCCCATAGTTTTCTTACTTTGACGTCATGTCCACAGTTTCTCCAGGGATGCAGGTCCCAGCCTGTTATCACGTATCTCTCAGAACCCAGCATCTTTTCCCCCTCAGGTGCTTGCCCCTTCTCCGGCCCCTTTCCGATGTTCCTTTTTTCCTTACATGCTGCTTCTAGAGTACTGCCTCATCCTACTCCTTCCCCTGTGAACGATCTGGGTCTGGCTTATATAGATCTGGATCCAGTGGCAGAACTAGGTATATTGGTACCCAGGGCTTGCCTGGAGCAAGCAGCACACAGTATGCACCCTCAGATTGAGCAGCGAATGGAGCCGCTCAGTACACGCTCGGAGCAATGCCCTGGTCACACTGCCCTAGTTATGGCCTTGTCTGGATCCCTCCCACCTCCAGCAGCCTGTGAAAACACTGCTCAGAGCGTCAGCTAATTATTTCTTTTCTCTCCCCTTGTATGACACTTCAGTGCTTCATGGGATCACATGCACAATTGAAGCAAGGAGTCTTCTGACATTTAAAGACTAATAGTATTTATCGCATGAGCTTTCATGGGAGAAAATCCCACTTTGTCAGTCGCTTTGAAGAGGGGATCTTCAAAGCGTCTGATGAAGTGGGATTTTCTCCTGTGAATTCTCATGTGATAAATAAATCTGTTAGTCTTTAAGTGCCACAAGACTCCTTGCTTTTTTTTTGCTTTAATAGACTAACACAGCTGCCCCTTTGGAACTATGCACAACTGAGGTACACGCAGAACGTTCTTGCCAATGGAGCTTAGATTGACTTCATTAAACAAGAAGGTGGAAAGGCAAAGAAGAAGAGCATCAAGAAAAAAAGAAGTACTGAACAGCAACGTTCCCTGATTGATTGCAGGGAAGAAGAACAGGTGAATTAATTGGCAATTCTCTGGGCACTTCTCATTTTTTATTTTCAATGTATTTAAGATGGGCAACTCAGGCAACACTTCATAGTAGGGCATCTGGCTCCTTCCATTTCTTCTTTTGTAAGAAGCTATCCTGAAAAATTTGAGTCATAGAATCATAGGAGAGTAGGGATAGAAGGACCTCAGGGGATCATCTAGCCCAACAATTCTCAACCACCATGTTGGAACACATTACTGTGTTACCAGACACCAGTAATTGTGTCACAGAGAGCCAAGGGGAAGAGAGGGGGCTGGATTTAGCCTTCAGGGGTGGGAGAAGGGGCTGGTGTTTCCCATAGAGTTATGCATGCCATCAAGCATGTCGCAACCAGCAGAAGGCTGAGAACCACTGATCTGCTCCAATCCCCTGATCAAAGCATGAGCAACCCAAACTAAATTACCCCAGCCAGGGGCTTTGTCAAGTCACGCCTTAAAAATCTTTAAGGATGGAGATTTCACCTCCTTCCCAGGTAACCCATTCCAGGCTTCACCACCCTCCAAGTCATTTTTTCCCCTAAAACGCAAACTACGCCTCCCACACTGTAACTTGAGCCCATTGCTCTTAGTTCTGTCATCTACCACCACTGAAAACAGCCTAATTCCATCCTCTATGGAACCTCTTATCATGTAGTTTAAAGTCTATTATTAAATCTCCCTCCAATCTTCTCTTCTGAAGATTAAACAGGCTTAGTTCCCTGAACTTCTCCTCAAAGTCATATACACCAGCTCCCTACTTATTTTTCTTGCCCTCCTCTGGACTTTCTCCAATCTATCCTTATACCTTCTGTAGTGAGGAACCAAAAGCGGACACAATATTCTAAAAGTGGCCTAACCAGTGCTGAACAGATGGAAATAATCTCATCCCTTCATCTGCTGGCTCTTACTAATGCAGCCCAATATGAAGTCAGCTTTCTTAGCAACAAGGCTACACTGTTGACTCAAATCCAGTTTCTTGTAAACTGTAACGTACAGGTCCTTTCTTGATGAACTGCTGCTTAGAAAGTCTATAGTATTGCATGGAATTCTTCTGACTGTAGGACTCCACACTTGCCCTTGTTGAACCTCATCAGATTTTTTTTTTGGCCCAATACTCCAATTTATCTAGGTTATTCTGTATCCAGTCCCTACCTTCCATCATATCTATCACTTCCCCCAGCTTAGTGTCACCTTCAGACTTGCTGAGATTTAATCCACCGGATCCTCTAGATTATTACTGAAGATGTTGAGCATAACCAGCCACAGCAGCAACACCTCGGGCACTCCACTTTTTACCAGCTGCCAACTAGACATTGAGCCATTGATCACTACCTGTTGAGTCTAGACACCTTTCTATCCATCATTTACTGTCCATTCATACAAACCATAGTTGATTAACTTGCTGATAAGAATACTGTGGGAGACTGAATCAAAAGCTCTGGTAAAGTCAAGGTATATCACATCCATTGCTTGTCCCACATCCAGTGTCAGACATCTCATCATAGAAGGCGATCAGGTTGAGACATGACTTGCCCTTAGTGATTCCAAGCTGACAGTTCCTAATCATCTTCATCTCTTCCAAGTGCCTCAAAATGGATTCTTTGAGGACCTGAACCAAGATTTTTCCAGGGACTGAGGAAAGGATGACTAATCTATAGTTCCATGGTTCTTTCTGCTTCTCTTTCTTGGAAAGGGGCATTGAGTCTGCCTTTTTCCAATCACCTGGGAACTCCCCCATTTGCCCTGTTTTTTTTCAAAGATAATAACCAATGGCTTTGCAATCAAATCAGCCAATACCCCAATCACTCTCTGATGCATAGATCCAGCTCCATGGACTTGGATTTATCCCGTCTTTCTGAATAGTCCTGAATATGTTCCTTCAGCACTGAGAGCTGCTCACCTCCTCCCTGTTCTGTGCTGCCCAGTTTAGTGGTCCAGGATCTAACCTGGTCTGTGAAGACGGGTGGGGGGGGGAGTGCTTCCACTTTTTCTACATCATCTTTCACTAAGTTGCCTTCCCTGTTCTGTAAGGGGCCCACTTTCCCTGACTTTATGTTGTTAATATATCTGTCAAAACTTTTCTTGTTACCCTTCATATTCTTTGCTGGCTTCAACTCCAATGGTATGTTGGGCTTCTTAATTTCAGTCCCACATGCCTGAGCAGTATCTTTATATTCTTCCCTAGTCATCTGATCAAGCTTCCACTTCTTGTAAGCATCTTTTTTGTCTTTAAGCACATTGAAGACTTTGTTGTTAAGTCAACTTGATGTCCGGCCATATTTGCTATTACTTCTGCACATTAGGATGGTTTGAATGATATTAGCTATCTATGCAAGGAGCATTCAATGCAAAACAGAGAAACTATCTAAGGTACTGCTAGTTATTTTTTTAAATAACTTTGACAAAATGAGGGATTCCATTCATATATAAATGAAAAAGCCCTGATTTTGATTAAAATGTTTTTCAGAAACATTTTTAAAAAATTTGGAAAGCCCTTTGAAATGTCTAATACACTCTTTTATGCCATGTATGACCACACTGCCCTTCTCATTATTTATCTCTTTGCCAGTCTTTGTGTTATCTGTAAATTTTATTAGCCATAGTTTTCATTTACTTCCTGACCATGGATGAAAAAGTTGAATAGAACTAGGCTAGCATCTATGCCCCCAGAACCCCACTAAAAATACTCTCATTCGATGATGACTCTCCATTGAAAGTACTTTGTGAGAACTGTTGCTTAACCAATTCTTAATCTATTTAACTTGTTCTTAACTGATATATTATAGTACCATGTTTTTAATCAGATTGTTAGAGCCCTGCAAATCCACAGATATCCACCTTATATCCACATCCGTGGCTACAACACAGATATCTGCGGTCAATTTCTTGAGGATGCAGGTCAGATACCGATCCATTTATTTGTGTCTGTGCAGGGCTCTACAGATTATCATGTGGTGGTAATTCAAATACCTTTTTTAAAAAGTCTAAATGTTAATCTATATGATTACCTTTATCAACCAAACTTATAATCTTATCAAATCATGAAACCAGTTTTGTTTGATAAGATCTGCTATCCATCTAACGATGTGGACTGGCTTTACTTCCATTCCAGTCCTTTAATTCTTTATCAGTTGAATCCTATATATGTTTTGCCATTAGTTTGCCTAGGATTGATGCCAGGCTAAATGGCCTACAATTACTAGGGGTCATACTGCAGTTCTTTTTCAATATTGGAACAATATTATCAAATCTTCTGCAATCTCCATAGTACTTCAAAAATCATTAAAATTAACATAAGTGAATCATGACCACCTCAGTCAATTCTTTTTGGACTGATGGGTATAAGTTTTTGTGGCCTGCTATGATTTTGAAATGTTTATCCCTAGTTCATGCTTTTAACATCTGCCTGAGTTACTAATGGGCTGGAAAGCACTTCATCATCTTCATGTGAGGCAAGTACATCATCATCCTGTTTCTTGCCAAATACAGAACAGAAATATTTATTGAAGATTTATTTATCCACTTATTGTGCCTTTTCTCCATTGTTAACAATTGTATCCTCTCTTAGGCCTATGCTATTGTTAAGATTTCTTTTATTCTGAATATACTTTTTAAAACTGCATCAGAATTCAAAATAGTCAGCTGCCAGGGCTGTAATGACAGAAATTGTAAAAGAATGAACCTGGTGTAAGACAGCGAAGTGCAGAACACTTTAATACTCTGCCAATAGCACTCTTTTTTCTAAGCGAGAGGGATGTGAAAAAATAAGAGTGAAAATAGGAAAAGAAATGAGGGCTTATTGAAAATTTTCCATTGAAACTGTTGGGCTTTGAAAGAAAATTGTTTTTTTAACACCATTAATTTTTTCATGAAAAGTGTTTTTGACTGTTAATTAATCAACTTTTCAGTCTTTTGGTTTTCAGCCCCAAACTGAATAAAATTCAATTTGGAAATACCAACGCAATTGATGGGAGTTTTAATTTTGGTATCTTGTGTCCACATTTTCCTCTATTGCGAAGCTTCACAAGCAAACTGAATGCTTCATAATGCATTAAGGGCAAGAACTCACATGTTGTATAGTGGTGCAACAGGTGAGACCATTGTCTATGGCTGATTGAATCTGGTGAGGGAATTTAACCTATACAGAAGAGTTGGGGGCATGAGACACCCACACTACAACTCCTATGAGTCATTGCTGAAGTACTTCTGAATTAAGCTTTCTGCCAATTTTGTTTTGAGACGAACATTTTGATTTATGATTTTTCACGAATGAATATTTTTCCATGAAAAAATGTTTTTTCTATTTCATCAAAATTTTCAATGATCAAAAAAAAATCCAGTTAGTTCTAATGCAAAGTATAATACTGTCACACCTCAAACCTTCTAATGTTTATGTCTATTGATAATGTAAAAAGAATTAATAGACTGTCTCTTAATTAAAGGACAGAAGTGAGTGGAGAAAGTCCTTTATACTATGAGTTGATAGTTACTGGGAAAATGATGGGGAGAGAGAAAATGAAGAACTATATTAACTAAGCAGACCAAATATATGGAAAGTTACATACACCATTCTTCATAGTATTAAAGTGAAGAGCGGGAAGTTCTTTATTTTTTGCTGTGTGGCCTTAAGTAAATCTGAATCTCTCTGCCTCAGTGTTCCTATCTATGAAATAAGGATAATAATTACCCACATTCCCTGGATGTTGTAAAGATTAACAATTAATGTCTACATTCTGCTTTGAATATGGAATGTGACTTACAAATGCTTAATATTGTTATAAATTCTTCCAAATTAATGAAAAACTAAATATGAAGGAGACTGTACAATCTTGTGCTGACTCCAAGTGGCTACTTCATGACCCACGTGCTGTGTACAGACCCCAGACAGTGGGGAACCTAAAATGAGGATTCTTCATTCTTGCAGGCTATGAAGGCAATGTCTAGAGTAGAAATCTGCGCAGGACTGTGACAAATAGGATTTTGGCAAGCTAAAGTATTGGTAAGGCATGGTCAGTGGTCTATAACACTGTGGAGCCATTGCTCCAGAACTAGTGGCAAAAGCAGAGTAGTATATCTCGTTCACTTTCCTCCATAATTTATATTAGTGGAGGCAGCCAAGATGGCCATCAACAGCTTACTGTGTGAGAGACAAAATTTCATTCCTCATCCCGCTGCATGTTGGCCTGGTACTTTTCCCTAGGATTCAGGCTCAGTGAATAAAACCTGTTTGACAGAGGGGTATTAGAAATGATATTCCATTAATTTAAAGTAACATATATATGACCTGACCAAGACAATATCTCTTCAAATGAAGGAAAAAAAACTGGGTGAGGAGGCAGAAATAGCTAAAATTAAATCAATCAAAGAGTGAGGAAAAAATTTAGTTGAAGCCCAATTTTACTGTTTAATAAAATGTTCTTTGCCTCTGTTATCCTCTAATTTTAGAAATTGCAATTGGACCAGACAAGTTGCATTTCAAATTATAGTATTCATTTCCATGGACTGGGATAGATCTGTTAATTTTCTAATGTTTAGCATATCAATAAATCTGCCTGTGTGTTATATATTAGACTTCTGTATCTCCTGATTCTTTCTGGTTACAAAGTTTGCTTCACATCCTGCTTTGGACACTTAAGTTTGTTGACTGTAATGCTGTTGTTATTGTTTGACTTACTCAAAGTCAGTTGAAATCTCACATTCCAAATGGTTTAATAAATTTACAAAGTCTAAATAAATAGTCTAAATAAAGAGGTCATTTAAACTCAGTGTCACCATATATTAGTTTGTACATTCCTGAACCAAACTGTCATGGCATGGTGTACCAATAGCTTAAAAAGGGGGAAAACAATTTCTGTTAGCTGTGGCTTAGTGAGTTAGCAAACAGGATTGAGTAAAAATAGGACAGTTAATCATCAGGCACCGCAGACAGCAAAGCTGTTTGTGGCTGGGAGCAGGTTACTCATGATGCCATCATTTCTCAGCTGCTTTTTGTTATGTCTGTGTTAGAGCAGCAGTGGACCTATTACCCCACTGGAAAACTCAGACAAACATTCCACACCAGTTTAACCAGCATTTTGAATTCTGAACCTTCTTGACCCTCAAGTACTAGTCAAGTCAGAAAGTCTCTCAGCCTTTTTATCTCTTCTCAGTCAGTAGTACAATTGCAAAATTGATTTGCCTGTATTCTAAAACGCATATAGTGTGTCTGACCCTTATTGCGTGAAACATCCCTGAGAACACAAATAGAATTTTGTACTCTCTCTCGCTTGTTCTCTCTATGCTGCTGACCAAGTCACTCACATGACAAATTAACATAAAACTTCAATGCAACATTTTCTAAATTAATAATCTCAACTAAAGTGTCTGACAAACCCCCCAATGGCTCTGGATCACATTTAATGTGATGTGCTTTTTGAAAATCAGGTGACTCTGCTAACCTGCGGTCCTTCTCCCTTAGATCAAATTTACTGTACAAGTTGCAGATTCCACTGTTTACTTCTTTGCAAAAACTTAAATGCTCATCACTTAGAGACACAGAACAAAAACCTGTAAGTCACTGAAAGCACTAGTAAAACTGCAGTAAATTGTATTATATCAAAAATTAAACAAGTTTCTTTTTTTACTGTGAGGAATGCCATGTGTGGATGTTTACTATTGCTGTTAATACATTCCATCTTTCCCATGAGATAATCCCTCTGATGCTATTAAAGGGGATATTAACCACTTGACTGGTGAGCCTCCACTGCAACAAATTTACTACAGTGCTCTATTGCTGTTTCATTAAAAACTATGAAGGATTTTCTGACATAGCTGATGACATCCACTACTTTCATGAATTTTTAATAACCCTCACTGTCATTTTGCCCAGATAAGAAGATATCACATTTTTTCTGTTTTCTGGGAATTCTATTAGGAAATTTCTTACACTGGGAAAGGAAGAATGAAACCTACAATAGAGATGGGCCAACAGGTTTAAAAAAAATAAAGAGGCCTCCTACCCCATATGTAGCCTCCCCTGCACCCCCACAGCTGTGACTAACCTTTACTCAAATCTCAAATTGAATTGGTTTGAGATTCACAAATATCTTGGTTGTAATAAGAAGAGGAAGTGAAGTGAAACCATAGGAAAAGCTAGTCTTGCTACAAATCATTGCCAGAACAGAGCAGGAAGCTCCGAAACTCTCATGAGAGCCTAACTTTTACAAACTGTCTTAGCCCCAAAAATGCAGACGGATGAGGTTAAGATAGCTCAGAAAAACTTTGCTAAACATCCAAACCATTGGGTAGTTATTTCCATAGGAACAAATTTTAGACTATTTGCAGCTCACTTTTCACTATGGGCCAAATTCTCACACTATTACATTAAACAGCAGCTTCCTCCAAATGTAGTTTCATTGGCTATGTTTACACTATGGGCTTAGGTCAACTTAAGCCCTTTAAATTGACCTAAATTAAGCCCAGCCTATATTTAGAAATTATTAAATCAACTTAACTCCTGCCTTGGAAGTCAACTTAAGCAGGGCCTGCCCCTTCCCTGCCCTCCAGCGTGATGGGCTCCCGCTGGGGGCCCAATCCAGCTCCTGCTTGCAGGCGGCCAGGGGCGCAGGGAGCCAGCATCACCCCTGACCACTTGCAGGCAGCCAGGGGCACAGGGAGCCAGCATTACCCCTGGCTGTTTGCAGGCTGCCAGGGGTTGGGGGAGCTGGCATCTCCCCCAAGGGAGTGGGGGAGCTGGCACCTCCCCTGGCTGCTTGCAGGCTGCCAGGGGCATGGGGAGCCTGCAGGCGGCCAGGGGTGATGCTGGCCTCCCACGCCCCTAGCCAACTGCAAGCTACCAGGGGTGATGCTGGCTCCCGCTGCCCCTGGCTGCCCGCCAGTGGCCAGTGGTGATGGCAGGTCCCTCTGCTCCCCCCACCTCCACCCTGGCTCCTTTCCAGCAGCCAGGAGTGATGTTGGGTCTCCCCCCTGACTGCCACTCACAAGCAGCCAGGTGCCAGAGGGGCTCCCCGTACCGGTAGACCCCTGCAAGCAGCCAAGGGAAATGGTGGGCCCAGCACCCCCAGCTGCCTGCCAGTGACCAGGGGCTACATCACCTCCGCTGACCCTTGGAAGTTGCAGGGTCCAGCCACTCCACAGCCTGGTTAATTTCACACCCGTGAAATTGACCAGGCTGCGGAGCCTCCTGCCATGATAAGTGACTGGGGGCAAATTTGGCCCCCGGTCACTTGTCAGGGCTGGCAGGAGCTGGCTTTAAGCCCCCACTGCCAGTAAAGTGGGGGTGGGAGCCAGGTCAGGGTCCTAGCACCTCTTTGCTGACCCTGGGAGAGAGGGGCTGGAAGCAAGACCCAGCTCCTCCTTAGAGCGTAGGAGCCAGATCAGTCCCCATCCGGATCGGCCCCTGGAGCCCATTGGGCTCAGGGTACCCAATCTGGACTAGGGGGCAGGGTAGGAGGAGGGGTACCCTGGGTACGTCTGTCCCTGTCTATACAGACATACCCTGAAGCCAACTTAACAAGGTCACCTTTAAGTCGACCTTGTTAAGTCAAATTCCAGGGGCCCCCACAGTATAGACATAGCCATTGAAATCAATGATGCTACTTGCACAACTCATGCCACTGAACAAGAGTAACCATATCAGAATACGGACTGATACAATGATGGGCCTCAAGTACTAAATTATGATCCACTGTCTAGAGTCCAAACACTAAAGTACAACGATACTCATCAAAATTACTTGGGGAATTCTGCCCTGCATACAGATAGGGCCATACATGAAATTTAGATCTTGTTTTACACTATGAATGTTCTGCAACCAAAATCCTGGTTAACTTAAAAAAAAGTCAATTTCTTATCTACCTCACATCATTTTGCATCATTACTGACCAACTTCATAAGTGGCTTCATGATCTGGAGCTAAAGAAAAGGCTCTCAGAATAGAAATGATCTCCAATGAGGATGAGCATCAGAACAACTACTTGGGGGCTGTATTATTTTTAATTTATGCATGAAAATGACCTGATGACTAAGAAAAATAAAACAATGATTGGCCTAATTTTCCTCACAAGTTGATTAAAATGAGAGCTCATAAAGGCACACTTAATAAGTCCTTGTTAAAATTACTAACATAATTAATTTCTCAAACGATGTAGCTAATGCAGAACATGAAAATGTGAATATGCCGCTTGATAAAATTCAGAGCATAACTTATAAAAACATTAGTTTACTCATGCAGCTAATACTTTATATGTAGCTTTCCAAGGAATTATAATGCAACATTGAGTAAATTTTTTAAAATAATGAAAAGTCCGCCAAAGCTCAGGGCTACCATGAGAGTCTGTTTGTTTTTCTATGGAAGGGGGTTGGTCCCACTATGGCTATGTCCACACGAGCCTTTTCAATCAAAACAACAAGGGCTGTTTTGATTTACAAATAGACATGTCCAGATGACATTTTCCTTATTTTGAAATAAGGAGTTCCCTTATTTTGAAATAAGGAAAATCATTTTGATACAATAAAACCTCCTTTAGTATCAAAATGAGGGTTACGGGCTCTGTTATATTGATATGATCAACATATCGATATAACAGTTGACCTTCCTCCCAGGGTGCATGGCACCCTGGGAGGAAGGCCCACCCTTGCAGGCCCCTAGCCCTGGGGGTGTGGGTAGCCAGCTCCCACCTGCGCTGCCAGAGCTGCAGGCTCCAAGCCCTGGGGGCACAGGGAGCCAGCTCCCCACTGCACTGCTGGGGCTGCAGGCGTGCCCCAGAGTCCCTCCCCTGCTGCGGGGGGACGCAGGGCAGGGATGCCCTGGGGGCTGTTTTCCCCTGCCTAGCTCTCCAGGTGAGAGCCAGGCAGGGGATTGGGTAGCAACATGACCCTGCCAGGGGGCCATGGTGCCACACATCGCAGGATGCCCCTCTCCCAAATCGAAATAGCAAGTCCTGTGTCCAGACTTGCTATTTCGATTTGGTATTTTTCCTTAATTCAATTTAAGGTAAATCAAATTAAGGGTTTTATTTCGAATTTGCTTATTTCAAGATTAATTTATTTCAAAATAAGCACTTAGGTGTGGGCATAGCCTATATGTATAGGACCATGTATGAAATTTAGAGTGTTTTTCACATTACAAACCTTCCCAACACAAAATCTGGGACTGGTCATATCTTCATATTTTAAAAACAAATGGAAGACTCTGATCTATGCCCAACTGTTCAATTGATTTCATGATCTGAAGCTGACAGAAATGTTGTCAGTATAAAGACAATCTCTAGTGAGTCTTCATGAGATTGAAGGCAACAGAGTTCCATGGAGATACAATGTCTACCCTGGAACATACAATTACAGGAGCAGGGCTTAGGAAAGCAACTGTGTGTTTCAGCAGCATTCTGATCTCTGGTCTCACACCAGACTCAGCTTTATAGGCCATATTTCAATTTATGGTGTTTGCTACCATAGTATTTTTGGAGCTCACAAATATTTGTGGATATATGCTCACAGTGTTTCTGTGAGGTAGGAAAACATGATCTTTTAGAGATGGAGAAGGGAAACAGAGATATGCAGTAACTTGTCTAAGGTGAAACAGACTGTTGGAAGAGCAAGGACTAGAATTCACAACTCGTAACTGCCACTCAACTTTAATAACCACATAACCATCCCTTATTTTTGGAACTGAGTCCTTCTAATGAAGTTCTTGTGGTTACCCAATGTAAAACTGATGTGAGACCAGAATCAGATTCCTACCCTGTGTCAGTATCTGCTCAGTGCTCTGTTCCCCACCCAGTTATGGCCGGACTAGAGATTGATGAGCTTGCAACAGCATGGCCTGAGAGAACTGGTTCTTTTAGCTCAAGCACCAGAGCCTCAAAAATTAAGATACAGAGGGTCCCAGATTCAGTTCCTACTCCTGATATCCCAGCCAGTGGCATTACATCTGTCTTCTTTAATCTGACATTGACTTGCTGTGGAGCTCTGCATAAGTCACTTAAAATGTGGACAAAATGGAGCAAGTCCAGAAAAGAGCGCCAATAAATAAATAAATAAATCCAAGACCAATGGGATAAAACAAACAAGGACTCCTGTGGCACTTTTAAAGACTAACAAATTTATTTATCATAGACTCCTTGTTTGTTTGTTGAACTAAACTAACATGGCTACCCCTCTGGAACTGAGCAATGAGAAGGGTTAAAACTACTGGGCATGTTCTATCTCGAGAAAAGAAGAGTGAGTGAGAATTAATAATAGTTTTTAAATATGTTAAATTGTTCTTTTTGTCCATTCAGGTAGGCCAACTAGTAATGGGCTTAATCTTCAGCAGGGAGATTTAAGTTAGATACTAGGAAAAAACTTTCAAACCATAAAGGCAGTTAAATACTAGAATAGATTACTAAAGGAGGTTGTGTAATCCTCTTTGTTGGAGGTTTTTAAGAACAGGTTGGATAAAAACTTGTTCAGGGATGATCTAGTTTTACTTGGCCCTGCCTCAGTCCACGAGGCTGAACGTGACCTGTCAAGGTCCCTTCCTGTCTCTCATTTCTACAATTCTATTATCGCTTCACTTCGTTTTCTCTATAGGTTGGACATAATAATAATTAAAGGCTCAGCTGATTAAAATTCATAAAGTTCTTTGAATGAAAAGTGCTACAGTGCTTACTTTTATGTAAATAGACTGAAGAAAACCTAACTAGGGATGACTCAGGGGAAGGTGGTGTTCTTTGTTGTTCTTTTCTTGGGATTAGATACAATGCTGTCTGAAGGAGATTTAGGCACTCTACATTCTCTTCACTGTCCTCTTCCTTCATCTATTTTTCCTACGCTATTGTGAAAGGAAATAAACAAATAAATATACCATTGCTTTTGAGAAAAATGCACAACCACTTATTAGGTGCCGCACTGCAATCCTCTTACTCATGTTGACTAATACATAACCTGTTGAGTAGTCCCACTGATTTCAATACAGCTTCCTGAAGAGTAAGATACTAGACAACATAAAGGTATCACAGTCTAGCTGTGGGTATTGCTTATAAAATGTC
Organism: Podocnemis expansa; assembly: GCA_007922195.1. Lineage (NCBI taxonomy): Eukaryota > Metazoa > Chordata > Testudines > Podocnemididae > Podocnemis > Podocnemis expansa. Next base: position 5,862,793 of record ML682013.1, on the reverse strand, counting down.
AACTCCTTTAGTTGCATCAAAGATCTGTGTTAAGAAGACAAGTGTGCTGAGATAATAAAATAGAGCCAGAAGCCTTGTGAAAAATCAAAGAGGAAAGTGGGGGAAGTGACCTGATTCTCTTCTCACTAAGACAAGATATACATCAGTGTATGCCATTACAATAAATGGAGTTACTCTTGATTTATACTGATCAGCCCCATTACTTGAGAATTTATGAACTATTTTCCAAGTGCTGAAATACAGTATCCAGTACTTTGCTCACATTTTCCTTTCCATGCCATTATTCAGATGATTCATCATGAAATCAATGACAACATCGTGTGGGAAACAAAGAGGATACCAGCCATGCAGTTATCTAAAGCAGACATGGCAGTCATTTGTGTGAATTATTCCAACCACTGATGGCGTGCCACAGTGTCTGTTGCTACTGAAGTGGAAACAAAATCAATTGTGTACAATATGTACAGTAATCTGTACAGTGAGAAGAGAAAGCAGATGGTAGGGAAGCATAAAACTTTAATGTTGTCCAATCTGTTTACTTATTTTAATCAGCTATCATAATCATCATCCACTCTGTGCTTTGTTTACAGGGGGAGGGGCTGGTGTGATGAAGCAGAAGAAAATCCCAAGAAATATTTCAGTTCCAAAAGACTGGGTAATTAAAATTAGAAAGTTATTGTACAGCTTGAAGTATTTGAACATACTAGGAAAGAACGTGAAGAAACTACCTTCCATCTATGATGGCATCCAAGCAGTCTGAAGTGGGGTAACACTTTGATGCAAAACTAACATTACAAAAGTACGTGCCTCTTAAGTACCTGACAGGTATATTGTATTTTCAGTTTGATGTGCAGAGAATTAGTTGAAAAACTCCCATTTAAAATATGACTTAAATGGTACTGTATTAGGGACAAAGGCTGTATTGGATAGTCACTTGAAGAGTTAAAACACTAGTCTAGCACTTCAGAACTACCAACTTTGTATAACAGGAATGAATCTAATAAGTGTGATAACACGGAGATGCCTGTATGCTGAACAGAGTAAAGGAAGCCTACAAATAGATTGCTGAATGCAGTAGGTGCATATTCCTTGGTGGATGGTACATAATCCTTTGCAAACTTCTGTCTTGGATTTTTGTTATCAATTCTTATTTTGAAGGGCTTAAGGGGCAGGACTTCTGCTGCCCATAGACGATACTGGGTGTTTCTAGTACAGAGTAAGCCCACCCCATCACACAACCAAACAAACAATGCTAGCATACTTTTAAATGGCCATAGGCACACTCCAGTCATTCTGCATCTTCTCAGCCTGTTATTGAACGACTCCTTGCTGGTATCCAGATTGTCTGTGTAAGGCTTCATGAATCATGGAAGCAGTGGGTAGCATGGGTCTCCCAGGATTACTAAAAACATCTCCACATTCCATATCTTAATTTTTTCATAAAGGATGAACGTCCCTGTTTGTAACTTCTGGTACAGCCCTGTGTTCCTGAAAATAGGAACATCATGCACCATTCCTGACCAACAACCATTAATATCTGTAAAATGGATCCACAAGCGCCTGTAGTACCATATAGAAGTAGCCCTTTCTATTTATGTACTCAATTGCAAGATGCCCTGGAGCAAAACTGGGATATGTGGGCTCCTCTATTGCCCACCACAGTTTGGGAATCCAGTGGCTGCAAATCCATCCACTATGTCATACACATTGTGAAGAGTCACAGTCTTTCGTAGTAGAATGCGATTGATGTCCCTGCACACTTGTGATATTGCAACTCCAGTGGTATACTTGCTGACTCCAAACTGATTTGCAACCAACTGGTAGCAATGTGGAGTTGTCAGCTTCCCCAAAGCAATGGCTACATGCTTCTCCAGCAGGAAAGCAGTTCTCATTTGGGTGGCCTTGTGCTGCAGGGCAGGGGCCAGCTCTACACATAGTTCCATAAAAGTGGCTTTACCCATTTGGAAGTTGTATAGCCATTGCTTGTCATCCTAGGCCTGCATGATGGTGCTTGTCTCCTGTGCCCAGAAGTGACAGTGCACTGGGTGCAGGTGCTCTGTGAATGAAAACAGCAGTGCTGGTCTGTTTGTTTGCATGTCATTCAGCAAGTTGGGTTTACCGGATTCCTGTTCTGATTCCACGCTAATGACATACTGTGCAACCAGTCGTGATACGTTTGGAATGCTGGACATGACACCAGAGAGTAGCACAGGATCTGTTTTTGGAAATTAGGATTGGTAGATGTGCAGGAACTGTTCAAAAATGGTACAAGTTGCTAATAGCAAGAATGAATAATGGCAAGGAAATGCTCTGTGCCAAGGTGCTCTTGGGTCCTCTCCTTCATCCCCCAAGTCATAGCATTTTTACATCATGGGTGGAACAGTGGGATAGTTGGCCACAATGCACTACTTTCACAGGCGCTAATGCAGACTCCACTGTGGATGCTCTTTTGCAATAAACAGACTGCTGTGTGAACACAAGCAAGTGCTATACTAATACCATTTTTCTTTTACCAATATCACTTTTTTCACAAAAAATCTGTAGTGTTGACATAACTTAAGTTTCCTGCTGTTAAAATCCCCAAGGTTCCTAAATTTTGTTATCTGGGCATACACACAGCTGCCTCAGTTCTGACACTGCCCAGTGACTTGGCACCTAACTCACACCTACACCTCAACAGGATTCACAAACTAAGTCAGTGGTTCTCAACCACTGTGTCAGGACTAGATGATCATACAGGTGGCTTCTGACCTTAGAGTCTATGAGACACATTTCTGGGTCACCACATGGTGGTTAGACATACAAACAAGAAGTCCTGCGGCACTTAAAGATTAACAATTTTTTTTAAGTCTTTGAGTGTTAGTTTTTAATTGCCACAGGACTCCTTGTTTTTTTGTTTTACTGAACTAGACTAACATGGCTGCCCCTTTGGATCTTGGCAACATGGTTGTAAGTTTTTTGCAGAGAGCCAGGGAGATGGCTGGATTCAGCCTGGGGTGGGTGATCTAGTGTGTCCTGTAGGGTCACAACACATGGCCAAGCACATCATGACTCACAAAAGGTTGAGGACTACTAAACTAGGTGATACCCTGCCTATCTTGCCTCCAGAGTAGGTGTGCTCAGAGCATGCCAAAACTTGCACAAAGCAGCCAGGTGAGGAAGAGGTGGTGCTGCCCCCTTATAACCTATAGCCCAGTGGCTAGTGCACTTATCTGGAAGATGGCTGACCTGGAGTCACAGCTCCTCCCAAGGTTGATCATGAGGCAGACAGGATGCTGCTCCCTTTATCGCTATACTTCATCAGGTGAAACTCTCTCTGTTAATGGATGGATGTTTTCCATTATTATGGAGGGGTTCTGGGAAAGGAGAAATATTCTGGAGTCTTTCACAGACAAAAAGTATTCCCCTTCCCAAATGACTCCAGATGGAGAGACAGGTGGAAGGAAGCACTCATAAAATTCAATATATCTTTTGATACTGGGAGCACTGCAGCAAACTGAGCTATAGCACTGTTATGTAACTCTGGTCAGTTATGTAGGTATTTTCTTTCAGTTATCAAGTATCTGAACTCCCCCCCCCCTTATTTTAATTATCAATGTTATTAACAACAACACTGTCCTTTTTTGTTTATTGTAAATCTCTCCACTGTGTGCTTTGTTATTTGCCACCATTCTATAATCTGGATTCTGCCACCCTTCTCTAAAATTAGTATCTGTAAGACTACTTGCCAATTTAGGAGCTATCCATGATAAGTAAATAAGATAGTCACCATTTGGGCTGACATATTAGAGACTGGACCAGGAATCTCTAGAGCTAAATGTAAGAGCTGCTAAAGAGTGAGCTAAGTCTCTTTAGAAAGGGGGCACAGATCACAACTATATTCTCACCACTGGGTATCTGAGTATGACAAAAACTGGCTCAATTAGCTTTTGGCAGAAATGATGGAAAAGTATGATTTGGGATACCTAATGAATCTAGTGTGTGATGATAATGGACTAATGGCCTACCAAACAATGTTTATATTTTTCCTGTAAAGGGCATGGTTGAGCCCATGCAAATCCTATATACAATAAAAAAAAAAATCTTGAGTTTGAGAACATACTGTTTGACCTATACTGACCCCCACCAAATCAAGGGAAACTTGGGAAATGGATAAAAAATGTTAATTTTTAAAAAGGAAACTTCATTCATAACCTAAAATTTCTTCTGTCCTGACTTTACCTGGGTATCACGCCAGGTCTGTTCAAGTCTATGAAGTTTATACACTTTGATGTTCAGACATAAACCAGCTAAGTCTCATATACACAAATAAAAACCTAATACTCATCTGCCACAGTCTAAAGGCAGTTCACACCAGGACAGGTTTTTTGTTTTTATACCACCTTTACATGAATTTACAAAGCCTGTAGATGCGACTAGAACTGACATAAAACCAAATGGGAAGTCTAGCCTAGTGAAACTGATTTTGTTTGTTCTTTATGAAAACATGTATTTAAACATTTATACATAAGCTGGTCAAAGCTAATGTTATTTGATTAATCTCAGTTGAGTACCAGGCTTAAATTAAAACAAAAACATCTTTTGTCTCTTTGTTTTTCTCCCCCTGAGTGTGAGTTGGGTCCCTGCCCAGTTGTGCTGTGATATTACAGCCATGTGACCAAAAGTAAGATATTTCTAATGCTGCAGTACCCTGGCACAACAGGGCACTGAATAAATTCAGAAATGTTCATGCTAGAAGTTTGGGCTGATTATAGTTCATATATACTGTGCTGTGCGGCTATGTTTCAAAAGGGAAAAAAATAGAGGTTAAAACAGTGACACAAAACACTTAAAATTAATCAGGGGGTTGGTTTATAATTATAATATGCACCAGATGTCATGATTTTTTGGAAAAAAGAGTTGACATCCTAGTAAATGGGATATAGCTATTTTGCAGAAGACAGATCAATGCTATGCTCTATAAGAGCTGAACATGATGCATAATTTAAGATGGAAAAAATATGTGCATACTGAAATAAATCTTTTGTTGTATTTAGGAGGTTTATGATGGATTTATGTGAAGTCGCAGCAGACACCTTTTGCTTCACTCCCACAATGACGTCAATTTTGTGGCACAGATGGAAAATAGATCACAAATACACTTATCCCCAAATCCCACCCTTCTATTTTCCGCTAAACAGTTCATTTTTAAAAGGTACAGAAGGAAAATAAAAGTGATTGTAGTCTTTGTAGAAACATAGTTTGGCTGAAAAATGCAGCACTGAAACTTGATGGGGCAGCATTTCTGCTTATTTTACAACTTTTGTTTCTATCAACACTTGCTTTACACATACACATATTACACACTCAAAAAGAACATTAAGGTTGCAAAATTAAGAACTCAAAAGTTAGGAAGTACCACTTTGTAGAATAGACCATGCAGTGAAGACAAAATACAGTTGTGTTGTGAAGGAGGCAGTTGTCTGTAGGATCCCTATTTCGTTTGTTTTAGAAGATGCAAAGTGTGTAGTTATTGCTGTTACTTGGATGACTGTACATAGACCCTCTTACAACTAAAGGCCCATGCCATAAACTCAGGGGGAGAAAACATAGGATCCAAACTGCAAATGTGTTTGGTGGAATAAATATATATGAGAAAAAAGGGGACTAAATTAAGCCACACCTTTTGCAAATGTGAAAGGGATGTTTATATCTTAATTCCAAAGCATTGCAATTCTGTTCCATCCTTGGTAGGGTTCATATAACTCATGGAGGATGCTGCTTCATGAATTGTTCATGAAGTGCACTTCATAGTACATGCCTAAATTTTCTGAAAAGCAGCAGCAGCAGCATACCATGACTTTCATGCTGCAGTAAGAACAGAAAGTGGAATTCAATTATAAGAAAATAAAATAATACAACATTAGTCACTAGGATTCCCAGATTGGAATCATCTGCACTCTCTCTTATTCAAGATACACATTAAGAACCTTGAAATGTTACAGTGTTCCCTTAAGCATCTTGTGATTATGTGACCATTGTAAAAAACCACAAACATAATAAATGTTGACACGTTAAAAGAACAAAGCATTTCTGTGAATACTTAACTTCAAAATGGGCAGGGTATACAGAAATCAGACTGAAAATACTTAACTCACTCTATTAGAGCAAGATATTACAGTTCATATTACACAGAGGAAGGCTTTACTCAGGAGTCTCCTGGTAAGCTGTGTAGGCACTACAGCTATGTCTACACTCTAGGGCTCTTTAAAGTTGATGTAACAAGATTGACATTAAGTTAACTTAAAGTCAACCTTGTTAAGTTGACTTCAGGGACACTAGTAGACATAGCCTGGGCCCAGGCCCAACCCCCTGCTCTGCCCCAGCAGTGGCTAGAGCTGGATCAGGCCCCTTGGGGCTGGATTGATCCCAGGGGCAAGGCAGGGGGCTCCTACTCTTAAAATAGGTTGACTTAAGTCTTAAGTCAACCTTAGGGGTAGGACTAATTGAATCAACTTAAGCAAGTCCGTAAGTCGACTTATGGAAGCCCAATTTAGACGTGGAGTTTGTTAGGTCGACTAAAGGGAGGTTAAGTCAATCTAGGGCTCCAGTGTAGACATACTGTATGTGTTTTCTTCTCTTTTAAAAAATACATTTAGAGCTCTTGATCCATGGTAACTATAAGTCTAGTTGGTGAGTTCATCTACACATTTATTTCATTTGTCTTATGAGTAGAATGCTCATTAGTGTGAAAAGTATTGAAATGCTTCTAAAGCTCCTCTTACTATCTTCTGCTTTCCACTACCCCTTGCTGAGCTCAGTGAATTCAGTTCATTGATCTTCAGTGTTAAGAATGCTGCTGGCAAAAATACCCACATGGAACCCCCTTTTACACTTTAAAATCTGCATCCTTTGTTGTTCAATCTACTATTCTGTTTGCAATTAAACTGACTTTGTGCTAAAACCTAACTAAAAGCTTTGTCATTTGTGTATCCTTTTGTCCAGACTCAATTCTCTTCACCTCATCAGCCACTAGACTTCTGCCTCTTCTTTAAATCTGACCTTTCACAATCTTGACTATTATTTTATAGTCACAGTAGTAGCGTTTACAGGAATTCATTCCTCTTCTTTGCTTTTGCTTTCCTCATCCACTGTTTTCCCCTTTTCATAGAATCACAGAACATTAAGACTGGAAAGGACATCATGAGGTCATCTAGTCTAAACCCCTGTTAAAAACAGGACTATGCCCACTACATCATCCCAGTCAGGGTTTTATTCAACTGGGTCTTAAAAGTTTCCAAAGATGGAGACCCCAACATCTCCCTCGGCCAGTGGTTCTCAACCTTTTGCAGGCTGAGACATGCGTGACAGCATATCTTGATGCTACAAAACACATCAGCCCATCCATCTGAGACTGAATCCAGACATTCTTTGGCTCTCTATGACACACTTACCACTGTGTGGTGACACAGTAATGCGTCCTGCCACAATGGTTAAGAACCAGGGTTTAAAGTAAGGGGGAATGCACTGGAACACAGTTCCAGGGCCCCCTATTTTTAGGCAGGCAGTGTTCCGGGACCCCTAAAAGTAAAGGAAGGCACCGGAACACTGTGTTCTGCCCCCCGACCCCCATAGCACGAGTAGCCGGAACACAGAGTTCTGGTGGCTCCACCTTAAATCCTGTTCCACCTTAAGCCCAGCCAGCAGACAGCTGTGGCAGGCTGGGTGTTTGTGAATCTCCCCCATGCAGCTTATGGCTGGAAACAGCTTCCAGCTGGGCAGCCAGCCTGCAGAGGTAAGGGCTTTGGGGGGGTGCTACTGGGGTTTGTTTGTGTGTGTGTGTGGGTGGTGCTGGGGTTGGCTCTGTGTCTGGGGATGGGTCTTGGGCCAGAGGATGGGTTCTGGGGATTGGTATTGGGGGTCCCACCTGTGCCAGAGAGGGGCCCACCTGTGTCGGGGGGGGCTATCCATGTTGGCCCCACCCATATTGGAGGGGGCCGCCCATGCAGGAAGGTTCCAGGGCCTGCTAAATGATACTTTAACCCCTGTTGAGAACCATTGCCCTAGGCAACTCATTGCAGTGCTTAACCATCCTCCTAGTGAGAAAGTTTTTCCTAATATCCAACCTGACCTCCCCAGCTGCAAGTTGAAACCATTGCTCCTTGTTCTGTCTTCTGTCACCACTGAGAATAGCCTAGCTCCCTCCTCTTTGGAGCACCCCTTCAAGTAGCTGAAGGTTGCTATCAAATCCCCTCTCAGTCTTCTCTACTGCAAACTAAATAAGTCTAGTTCCTTCAGTCTGTCCTCATAAGTCATGTGCCCCAGCCCCCTAATCATTTTCTTTGTCTTCCACTGGACTCTTTCTAATTTGTCCACATCCTTTCTGTAGTGCAGAGCCCAAAACTGGACACAGTATTCCAGATGCAGCCTCACCAGTGCTAACAAGAAGGGAATAATCACATCCTTCCATTTGCTGGCAACTCTCCTACTGATGTAGCTGTTGGCCTTTTTGGCAACAAGGGTACACTGTTGACTCATATCCAGCTTCCCATCCAGCATAAACCCAGGTCCTTTTCTACAGAGGTACTACTTAGCCAGTAAGCCCCCGGCCTGTAACAATATATATGATTTTTCCATCCTAAGTGCAGGACTTTGCACTTGTCCTTGTTGAGCCTCACAAGATTTCATTTGGCCCAATTTTCCAAGTTTTCTAGGTCTCCCTGAAGTCTATTCCTGCCCTACAGTATATCTACCATTCCCCCCAGCTTAGTGTCATCCTCAAATTTACTGAGCATACAATCTAGCTCATCAGTAAGATAGGATAAATTCTTCCTCTGCTTCTCACTAGCAATGAATAGTCTGGTAGTATTGTTCCTAATTATTATTGTTGTTACTTATTATTTGAATTGTGACAGTTTGTAGTGGTCCCAGTCCCGTGATTCCACTGTACCAGGTGCTGTATAAACATACAATAACAATATGATTCCTGCCCCAGAAAACTTACCTTCTAGATTTACCATATGTCCAGTTTTTCCCAGACATGTCTTCATTTTCAGACATTAGTCACTAGCCAGTAAGCTGAGCTCCTGTTACTTTTCAGAGTCCCTGCTGCCCTGTTCATATTCAGGCAGCTGCTTGGTCATCTCTGCTCCCTGTGAGGACATGGCTCTGGTGTTACTTGGACCTGGAAAGGAGGACATGTCCAGAAAAACTGTTGTATGGTAACCACATTACGTTCTAAGGACATCAGAAACATTACACTTTTTTCCTTCCAGCCCCAAGTCTTTGAGATTCTTCTTCTCTCTCTCCGTTTTTCTAACTCCTTGTAATTTTACATACCATCCCAAACAATCTCTTTTCTTTGTCATAATGATATTCTGCTCTTCTCTTCTTCTTCTTCCTAGCCCAATATTTTGTGTTTATGCAAGACTGCCAACCATTCATTTTTATTATCTTTTTTCTTATTCTCATGTACTTCTGTGATTCTTTTCCAACAGTTTGAAGAATCATAGAATATTGGAGTTCAAAGGAACTTCAAGAGTTCTTATAGTCCAATCCCCCTGTTCAAAGCAAGACTAATTCCAACTAAATGATCCCAGCGAGGGCTTTGTCAAACTGCACCTTAAAAACCTCTACACAATTCTGAAGTTTCCAAAAACTCCCCAGGAAAACTATTCCAAGGCTTCACCATCCTACAAGTAAAAAATATTTTCCTAATATACAACCTAGACCTCCCCCACTGCAACCTGAGAACATTCTCCTAGATCTGTCATTTACTAACACTGTAAACACCTCATTCCATCCACCATGGAATCCTCACCGTGTAGTTTCTATCAAATCCCCCCTCATTTTTCTCTTATGCAGACTAAATAAACCTAGTTCCCTCAGCCTCTCTTCATAAATCACATGCCTCTGACCCTATAATTTTAATTGCCCTCCACTGGACACTCTCCAAGTTATCTGCTGCTGGCATTCCAGGTTTTTCAGGTGTTTTCTGTAAATCATCTAAGTCTCACAGTCATAGAGGAGAGTTGGAATTGCTACTGTTTTATAAACTAAAAGTCTAGGATGTGTTCTATTGTCATGGTTGTTAGCAGACTATCTCACTGGGTGTTCAAAGTCAAGGCTGGCACAGTGGATTCTGTGCTAAATCTCAACATCTCTGTTTGCCATCTGTGAGAGATGGCTAGCAAAGTAGGCAAAGTGTTCAGCATTTTCTACTTTCTCTCTGTCAGTGTAGATCTTCCTTGCTGGTTCTCATGATTGACTGACAGCAGCCTGGTGGAGATCTTTTGTTTTGCTGATATTCAGGGTTAGTTCAAGACTTTTGTAAGCTTCAGAGAAGTGATTGAGGACAGTTGGTAGATCCTCATTTGAGTGTGAAACTATACCATAATCATCTGTATACTTAAGCTTGGTTATTGTTGTCAATGTTATGTTAGTTCTAGCACATAGGTGAGACAGGCTGAAGAGGTTGCCATCAATTCAATATTGGATATTCATGCCTGGTGACAGTGAATGTTGGATTAGCAGTTTCATAGCTGCGAGAAAAATGGAAAAAAGAGTTTATGCTAGTACTCACCCTCACTTTACACCCATCTGGATTGCAAAGGGCTCACAAGTATAGCCACAAGTTAATATACATGCTTCTACTCATCCCCCTTTCCTGTTGGCAGAGTCACAGAGTTTAAGGATAGATCATCTCATAGTTAATTTCCTGTGTATTGAGGGCTACCAGCATCACTCAGCAACTGCACATTAAATGCAAACAAACAAACAAAAAAAGAAATTAAACCAAATTACAGCCCACAGGAGACTAGGTTATTTCTTAGTGGAAAAAGGGACATGCCTAGCCAGTATGCCACCACAGATATGTCATTACATTAATGCATTTCTAGTCTTCTGGAGCTATTGCCAGTCAGAGTAGACTTATGGTCAGCTGATGGGATGCTGGCCCTGCTCAGAGCAATGCAAGGATCAGAAGAGCACTGAGGAAAGTGTTGAGTTCACACACACACACACACACACACACACACACACACACACACACACACACACACACACACACACACACACACACACACACACACACACACTCTCTCTCTCTCTCCCTCCCTCCCCCCCCAATCTGGGTTCAGTGCACTTCAGCTATAGCCCACAAACTGGCCTTATGGTACCTTTCAGCAGTGAAGGCAAATTAAAATCAAATTAAGTATGGTAATCCTACAGTGAGGCATGAAGTAAACAAGCACAGAAACTGGAAATGTTATCTCTGTTCTTCAGTAGAATAATTGTGTTGTTAAAGAAAAGTCATATGAGGAAAGTACCAGTGAAAACTAGGTCTACTGTGCTAGTATTGACTGCTGAGATGTAGCTAAAGTAGTTCAACTGAGGTAACAGACAGCAGGATTGATCTCTAGACTCTCTTACATATTTAAACACTTCTAAAAATGAGGGGACGAATGTATGAACTTCACAGTATTAAAGACTTTAATTAGGAGAAAATCATGATAAAAACATTCAGTATTTACAGTTATAGAAATTCACAATGCAATAAAGATTTCACTTTCAAATTTTCTGAAAATATATATATTAGAAGATACTAAAATCAAAATTTGTCAGGTATTAACATGCTTCTATTTAAACCACAGTGTAGTGGTAATATTGATTACCACTGTGTAGTAACAGGTGTCAAATAATTACTTCTTATGGGTGATGATGGGATGTAAATCACTCTCCAGCTGGAAAAAAGTAAAAAATTGCGAAAAGTGGGCTTTCATCTCTTTATCATATTTTGTGTACACCTGCCTCCTGCATTTTTATTTCCTCATAAGAGAAAGGTAAAAGGGGAGGTGGAATAAAAAGAGAAGCCCCTTCATCCTAAGACTGAGTTCGTAAACTGACATTTTTCAATTCTCAGAAAAAAAAAAATCAAAACAAAATGCAGCATATGGGAATGTAATTAGAAGCTTTACTATAGAAAAAATGAAATTGGTATGTTCTCATGGAAAATTCTGATTCTGCATTTTCATTCAAAAAATCTTTATCAGCTTCCTTAGAATGCTTAGAAAGGAAAGCCATGGTGTTAATTCCTTCCCACAACAAATCTGTAACAAACTTTGGAAACAATTGGCATGCCCTGATTTAGCAATTTGCACTGAATCTTTTATTGTAGACAAGCAATAATTTCTCTCAGCCAGGAGACATTATCATTCCTATGTTCTGTTACCTTTTTTACTTTCATCGTTTCCAGTCCAGCTGATGCTGACCCTGAACCCTTGCCTTCAGTGAGATTCCCTCTATATTCTGTGATGCTTCTCTAATGTTTAAAAAATTACAGGATGCATCTTACTAGGGGAAACATAACACCAACATTATAGTAAAGGGACCAGAGAAAGGTAGTGATGGGACAGTAGACTGCACCAATGAGCGGCAACCAGCGTGTCCAAACCCATACAACATTACATACACTGAGTGCCACTAGCGGAGGTACCGCTGGCTATGTCTACACTAGGGGCTTAATTGGCCTTAAGCCCTTTAAGTTGACTTAAGCAACTCCCAGTCTATATTTAGAAAGCATTAAGTCAACTTAAGCAAGTGCTTAAGTCAACTTAATAACTCATGCCCATTAAGTCAGCTTAAGCTTTTAAGCAACTTTACAGGGCAGGGCCTGCCTCCTTCCCCAACCTGGGAAGCCCAGTCCAGCTTCAGGCCTGTGGCAAGGAGCTGGGGGCTGAACCCTACTCACAGCCCCTTTCCGCAGGTGGTGCAGCCTAGCAGTCAGTACCTGCAGCCTGCAGAGAGGCTAGGAGCCTAATGGGGCTCTCCCCCCCTCTCTGTAGGCTGCCGGGGCTAGGAGACTGCCTGAAGCCAGCTGTGGAGCCAGCAGCTTGGAGTCTGGTCAATTTCACAGGCTCAGAGTCTGTGAAATTAACCAGGCTCTGAGTTGCTTGGGCTGTGGCGCAAGCAGCTAGGAGCCAGATGGGTTCCCAGTGGGCTCCTAGCCCTTGCGGCCTACAAAGAGGGGCTGAAAGCCCCATTGGGCTCCTAGCCCCTCTCTGCAGTTGGCAGGGGCTGGCGGCTCACTTCTGCCCTGGCCGCTCGTAAGTGGCCAGGGCAGATGCTGGCTCTCCACCCCCCTGGCCATTTACAAGTGACCAGGGGACAAGCTGGCTCTCCGCACCCCTCACTGCAGAGAGGGGCTGGGAGTCCGCTGAGGCTCTTAGTCCCTCTCTGCCACCCCACCCCCTGTGGAGATGGGCTTGGGGGTGCCATTGCATTCCCAGCCCCTCTCTGCATGCAGCGGGCCAGTAAAGAGGAGCCAGGAGCCTGATCTGGCTCCTGCCCCCTCTCCACTGGTGGCAGGGGCTTGGAGCCATCTCCTGCCGGTGGTGACAAGTGACCTGGGCAGAAGTGGGAGCTGGGTCACTTGCCACCGCCAGCAGGAGGCTTGGCAGCCTCATCAATTTCACAGGAGTAAAACTGACCAGGCTGCAGAGCCCCTTCTCAAGCCACTCCACAGCCTGGTCAATTTCACTCCTGCAAAATTGACCAGGGTGCGGAGCCTCCTGCCCACACTGACAAGTGACCCTGCTTCCAATTTGGCCCTGGGTGACTTGTCACCACCAGCAGGACCCAGCCCCAAGCCTCTGCTACACGTGGAGAGGGGGAGGGAGCCAGATCCAGCTCCTAGCACCCCTTTGTTGGCCTGCCACTTGCAGAGAGGGAATAGGAGCCTAACCCAGCTCCCAGCTCCTCACCAGAGGGCAGGAGCCAGATTGGGCCCCCAAGCCAGATCAGCCCCTGGAGGTGATTGGGCTCCAGGTCCCAATCAGGACCAGGGGCAGGGTAAGGGGTGAGGCACCCTTGGTATGTCTGCCCTTTGTCGAGGGCAGACATACCCTGCAGTCAACTTAACAAGGTCGACTTAAAGTCGACCTTGTTAAGTCAACCTCCAGGCCCCTCCCCCCCTGCAGTGTGGACATGGCCACTAAAACGAAGATCAGAGATGGCCACACTACTGCCCACTAAAGTTTGATCCTGCAAACCCTCCATTGTGAAGAGAGGGCGGCAGGACCAGAACTGAGTGAGTAGCATTGAAAACTGGTGGAGAGGGGTCACAGCGCCCTTCAGGGAGTGGCCCCAAGGCCCAGACTGAGGGAGTGGCATTGCAATCTACTGCACAGTGGTTGCAGCATTGTTCAGGGAGAAAATATGGTGCCAAACCCAAGTGATGCTACAATATCCATGTCCAGGTCACAATGCCACTTAATATTCACCCTGAGGCACATCCATGAAAGGCAAATTTGAGTGGGCAACAGGGCAGTCTGCACTGTTCCTTCTCAACACTGACATGGAGCCACTCCTGCATCAGGGGATCCTGCCAGCTGCCTCCCTTATTATATCACCCCTGGGGATAAGGAGTGACATTGGATACAGACAAGCCAGGCTGGAGTGTAGGGGCAGAGCGTGGAGTGGACCCAGGGGGCAAAGCAGTGTGTACCAAGGGTGTCTGGCATTCAGAGACCAAGATCACTTTTGTACTCTCCCAAGATTCATCCCCCACCCTGACGCAGGTCAGGAGGGGTCCTGGCCACATCCCCTAGTTGCCCTGCAGAAGGAGGGTCTGTACCTGTGGGGGATGAGACTGAGGGGAGCATAAATGCTCCCTTGCACTTACCTGGCATTTGGTGCACACCTCTCCTGCTGCAGCAGCCTTGTAGAGACTGGGCCTGGCTGGGACAAGACAGCCTCTTCCCCAGCCTGAGGAGAAGAGAGGAGGGGTGGAGAGGGGAGGGGGTGAGATTGGCCCTTTGCAACATGCAGGGAGTGGGGTGTGTGCTGGGGAGCACCCCTCAGCACCTCCTGTTCCCCCCAAGCAGGGTCAGTTCAGACCAGTGCACCCCCACACCTGCCATTCTAGCCTACAGCTGGGCACTGGCTTCGACTGGGTGTTGAGCCAGCCTTTCCCAATGCAGGGCAAAAGAGGCACTGAGGTCTGGTACAGCTCGGCACACCCTCCTCCCCATCAGTACTTCTCCACTGCTGCTCCAGTACAGCACCAGCTAGGACAGGATGGCCTCACCCCTCTGTGGGGGTTGACAGTGCAGTGCACACTGGCCTGTCCCTTCACAATGTAGGAGGGGCACAGGAGGCTCTGCCTCACTCCTGAAGGGCCACTACAGCATCCCCTCACCAAAGTCCAGCACACAAGGACGTGGACCCTCTCCACTCTCTTTGGTATGCCATTGTGTGACCTTGGACAAGTCACTTTGGCCCAGATCTTCAAAGCTGTGTAGGCACCTAACTACCACTGGCATCAATCTGGTCTTAGACTCTCATGCCAGGCCCACTAAGGTCAATAAAAAGGCAACCACTGACTTCCGTGGGCTTTGGGTGAGGTCTTTAACTCTTCTGTGTCTCCTACCTTTTCCTACTTTACAAGAGCCTGCAAGGCTCAGTCAGTTCTGCACAGAGGTTTAAAACGTTGAAGTGCTCTATAGCTGGTAAGTCTGATAATTCATTTGTTTATTGAATGCACTTCAAGTAACATATTCATATCACATGTGCCAAAGGACTACTTTGCCAAGATGTGAAAAAACAAGATTTTTTTCGCCTGCTCTAAAATACAGCATGTCTTGTGTTTGACATCCATTGATTAAAATTAATATGTTTATACTTGTCTCTTTTTATTAAAGTGAAATACATTAACATCAGAAATAGTGCCAGCTGGATTCAGAATATCTTCAGGTTTGCATCTAGCTACTGCATGTGCTGACTGAGTCCTTTTTCAGCCATGAATGTGATGATAGTTAAAGATAGCAGGTGGAACTTAGTGACTGTGCATGTTCTAGTAAGCTGCAGTGAAACCAACTGAAGAAACTAAGTCTTAACATGAAGCCTCTTTCTTGCTCTATTTTCTAGGTCAGGAATAGGCCAGTTTCTCACTATTTCAAGTTATGTCTCAGTTTCACATCCAGTTTTTCACTATATACAAGTTAAATCCAAGATGACAAGTCTGGCAGTTGTCAAACTTGGAAGGAAAGATAAAGCCAGCAGCAGGCTAAAGGATTTTCTGAAGGCATTATACAGGCCTATCAAACAGGGAAGAGGCAGTCTGGACTACAATGTGTGCATACAGTATAATACAAATCTAACATTGCTGGCATTCTAACATTCTGATTCCTTAGCATTAGAATGAAATGTGGTTTCAAGTGAATGTTAAACGCCAAATGTGGGGGGGGGGGGGAAGCACCTTCTGAAACATGTTAGGTGTTGACTCAAGCCCTGAAGCCTTTTAATGGGTTCACACTTAGCTGAAAAGAAAATAAACTTTCTAGGAAATGGAAGCATCAGTAAAGTGTTAATATATTTTAAGCCTCAGGCTATTTGAAAAATCACAGTTTGCCATGTGTCTACACAGCTAAGAATGTAACAAGAGCTGTGCAGAAACCCCAATTTACTCGCAGCTGCAAAAAGCAGAAGAAAAACAACTGTGCAAGCTAGCTGTAAAACATGACATGCTGTATTGTATGTTGAGTCTGAGCCTTAAATATTTGTTTCAGAAATGAAACAGAATTTTCTTGCAGCAAGAAATTGATCATTTTTTCTGTGTGACTAAGGGTGAGGGGGAAATTGGCATCTTTGCATATTTCCTAAACAGAACTCATGTTCTCTCTTTCTCTCTGTTTGAAGAAGTCAGTGCACGATGTATTTATTAGTATGACATAGAAGACCTTCAAAAAATTAAAAACTGATTATTGCAAAAAACCACAGATTAAGTTTGTGTGATGCATCCCTGGTACCAGGGTGATGAGGCACTTCTTTACTACTCTCCCTTTAGCATAAAGGAGCCTCTTCTGTGCCACTCCAAGCCCCACCTTCAGTGGCAGTAGGTAACAGAAACTTTCTTCTCTATGCTCTGCTGGCTCTTTGTGGGTTAGCAACAGGGCTCTCCAACCCTCAAACTCTTCAGGAATCTCCCTGGAGTGTCCAGCCCCTGTTTCACTGGACATTCATAAGATTTACAGATTTGCTGTTTCTGAAAAAGAAAGAAAGAAAAGCACGCCCCAGTTTATCATTTCCACCTCAGATCACTACAGTGCTTAACACACATAGCACTTCAATATGCTTATAATGAAATGAAATGGAATTTTATTTAACAAAACACAGAGATTCAAATTATAGCAAATAGAAATATGGCAAACAAATGGGAAAATGAAATAATGCATCCTAAACCTAGACTTCATTCACAAGATATTCTCAGGTCCTACAAAACATTGATCACTCCAAATCCGTGCAACATTTTGCAGCCAGGCTGACTGTGATCCTCCTTTCACGAGGCAAATATACTGTCAGTCTGCCCCACCAATTTTCAGCATCTACTATACTAATATGCTATGTGTGTGAGTATGTGATGTGAAGTGCACCATGTGACAGGCCACTGAGATGTCAGAAATGACCCAACCATTTGCTCCCAAGGATTGCTTCCAAGGAAGGAGCAAGGAGCAATTCGTTGAGTCACCTCTGAAACCACAATGGACTGTCACATGATACATCCACCCACCCCTTCTCTGTCCCCATCTCCTTCTCTTGCCCTCCTTCATCACCATACCTCCTGGCCCAGCCTCCCACCTCCTGCTACCACCCACCCCTTCTTTGCCCCCACCTGCTGCCCATGGACCCCTTTCTCCAGCTCTCCCCTTCACTCCCCCCATCTCCTACCCCTGCCCCCAGCCACAACTTCAAAACCCCCACCTCCTGCCCCTCTTCTGTTGTTCCTCATCCCTCCCGTCACAGCCTGTGCCTTCATCTTTCCCCTCATGCCTCCATACCACAACCCTCACCTTCACTTCTGCCATGTCCCTACGCCATCCTTCCTTATTCCTCTGATGCATATGGTACTGACAAGTGGTTGCACCCCACCTCCTGCCCCCATCTCCCCCTTCTCTGTCTCAATCTGCTGCCCCTGGCCCCTTCATCAGCCCAGCTCCTGCCCCAGCCCCCCACGCACCTCTTCTCTGCCCCCATCTCCTGTCCATGTCCCTGTTCACCACCCCAGCTCCTGCCACCACCCACCCCTTCTATGCCCCCATCTGCTGCCCCTGCTCCATCGTTCATCATCCCTCCCTCCACATCCTGTGCCCTCATCCTTCCCCCCATTCCCCTATCCTGCACCCCTCACCTTCATTACTGTCGTGCCCTATACCCCATCCTTTCTTATCCCTCTGATGCATATGGTACCAACAAGTAGTTGCACCCCACCTCCTGCCCCCATCTTCCCCTTCTCTGCCCCCATCTGGTGTCCCTGCCCCCTTCACAGCTTTCAGTTGCTTCCAATATTCATTTTGACTCTTCAGACAATTGTATGTTGTGCTCACTCAGGGAAGAAACCATGATTTTCATCTGTCATTTTTGACAGGTTACAGCCAGTAAATATATATTCCTAAAATTATCTCCTAAATATTATCTTTTAAAATACACTGCTTAAATATTATCTGTACATTCATTTCACAATGGTTATGATCTCCAGAGGGCTACTGACTCTCAGTAAAAATCTGACATGATGCTCTTTAATGAACTATTATGCATATAGGTTCCCCTGCAAAACCTATAAACTCCCTGTACACTCTGCCAGTTGCCACCAATCAGTTCCTAAGTTACACTTTGTATCAACTGTGCCTCTGTCTATGTCACATGGAAAGATGAACTATATGGTCTCATCAAAACCATTATTGTGTAAAAAGCATGCGAAGACAGTGCTTATCAGCCTTTTAGGCAGACCACTTTCACATTTTGTGGATGTTTCACCTCTTCTTTGCACCTTTACAAGAATTAAAAGATGCCGTGGAAGTGGTAGGGTGTCTTAGCACGCTCTGGACCAATCTAAACTGAGAATATGGAAATGCCAAAATAGTGTGGCTATAGCACTGAAAATCTTGCATTTATTATCTTACAAAATAGATGTAGGACTGGAAAATTAATACTCCTTAAATTTTACTGTAGAAATGGCTGAAAATGTTGTTTTTTGTTTACAGAAAATTTTGAATTTTACAAAAAAAAAAACAAAACAAAACCCAGTTATGAAATGTCATCATGGTGCCACATGGACATTGCAGTTTTATGTGTCTCATGCTCCCATAATCTTTTATAAACTGACCTCCGTTTTGGGGCTACACCTCGCATCAAGCACCATGATCTCCCTTCTTTGCAAAGGAAGGCAATTATTCATAGTAGTTGCACAGTGTGACATACTGAACCTCCCCCCATACCCCTGTAATATAATCTGTGTATCTTTCCTGTTCACCTTTGCAATGTAATTGTATGTAGAATGCAAAGTACATCATGTCAGCAAAATAATCAAGGAGTCCTGTGGCACTTAAAGCCTAACAAATTTATTTATCACATGAGCTTTCATGGGAGAAAATCCCACTTTGTCAGATGCTTTGAAGATGGGGGAACTTACAGAATGGGAGGAAAATAGTTCCCCCATCTTCAAAGCATCTAACAAAGTGGGATTTTCTCCCATGAAAGCTCATGTGATAAATGAATTTGTTAGTCTGTAAGTACCATTGGACTCTTTGCTTGTTTTGTCAAACTAGACTAACACCTCTACGCCTTTGGAACTTGGCTACATCATGTTAGATATTTCTTGAATGTTCTGGCATGCTTTACATTGTTGTTAAGGTAGCATGTTTCCTTCAGCATCATACGTGTGGACAAATATGAAGCATGTCCCCAAATGTATTTCACATGGTACAAAGGGGAGCAGGCAGCCAGAGCTGCATTTAACTCACCCAGTGAAGGTATGTATGACAAAAACAATGCAAACTAAGTGCCTCAGCCAAAAAGGAGAAAGTCACCTGACTGCAAGAAGAGGGAAAAAAAGACTCACTTTAAATCAGTCAGAAGCTATTGTACCAATGACACCATCCTCCAAGAAATCTCAAGGACTTAATACCTACTGTGACAATGTTTCTCCTCTACTTTGGTGGCTCCCACCCTTCTTTCTAGAGGTGGGCTGGTTTCGCTCAGGCCCCCAGGCCTGGGAAAGGTTTTTTGCCCCCCTTCTAGCAGGACTTTTTCCTTTCCCCAGGCTGTCTTTGTCCCTGAGGGGCTCTTCCTGACCAGCATTATGCTCCTTCTCCAGCTCTTTTTGCCTTCCAACCCCATCTTGCCTCCTCTCATACACTCGCATAGCTCTCCTCACTTTCACACTCCAGCTACAGGCTTTCTCTGGACGGAAGGCCTTTTAACAAGCCCTGGGCAGGGCCTTAATTAGCTCCAGGTGTGCTAATTAACCTGGAGTTACCACTGCTCAGTTACTAGGAGAAATGGTATTTGCTGAGCTGGGGCTACTATATCGGCTTTCCAGAACTCCCTGGAAACCCTCCAATCTGACCCTGTCACATCACCTGCATGGTGAGGAAGACCTGGCTGTAAAACCATCAGTAGCCAAAGCATGTGGGTAAGCTGGCAATGGACAGTATTTGTGAATTTTATTTTAGAATGCAAGTTATCTTTTATTTGCTTGTGATAAACTCCTTGACTGATTAATTACCTGATTTGGCAATTGATTTGACATATACTCGCTTAAAATCAAGTTTTAATCAACAAACGAGTATTGTTTTATCTAAAGGAGTGTGGATTTTGGAAAGAGAATGTAAGTATGAATGCCTGACTTACAGCAGAGGCCAGTTGCATATCGGTTTCTTTGTTAGTCTGATGAACTAGAGTAAATAAGCTTGCTGTAATCAGGGAAGGGTCCTGCTCCGTGCAAGATGGATATTACCGGCATTGCCTGTGGGTGTTAGGGTTGCTCACTTGGGGACCATCCCATGAGTGGCTGGTGTGAGTACATTTTCACTGCCCGAGGGACATGCAGGAGGCTGGCATGAACTGACCCAGGAGTGAGGGGTTCATCCAGCAAGATGGGGTAAGTCAGGGCTCAAGAGTAGGGAACTGAGGAGCACAGTAGCATACCAATCCAGATTGCAGGACAGGAATGTCACACAAAACTTAGAAGATAAAGCCCAGCTAGGAAGCCTGACCATATATAAGAATAGCAGAACGAAGCACCCAAACCACACCTCTCATGAGGCACTGAACACCAATTCAGAATCAAAATATTAGAGGCTTTAGGCAAAATATTTTGGTTAAGTCAAAAATTGAAAAAAAAGTTGTAATTTGCTCATGTTTTTGAAAGAAAAAAGAATTAATGGAAACCAGACTTTTCCTCAAAAATGTTGTTCAGTAGAAAACCCAATTTCTGTCAAAAAACAACTTTGACAGAAAACTGGCAATCTGTCTGAAAGCACTGTGTTTGGATATGGGTGGAAAATAGCCTAGAAGTTGGGAGCCCATGGTTTAATTCCTGCTCCACCATAGAAAGTTGCTTTGGGCAAGTCACCTATCCTCTCTGTGCCTTGGATCCCCTCTATAAAATGAGGACAATAATCCCCTCCTTCACAGGAGTGCTATCAGGGTATATGCACTGAAGTCTGTGAAGTTCTTTGAGATCTGTTTATGGAAAAGGTTTACTGGAGAATGAAGTATTTTGTTACTATTGTTATTAAAACTAAAAGGATCATTTACAAAGACAATTTCTTCAAAAGGTCATAGTAATCTGTTAAATGGTCTGTGCTATTATCTGATGACTGGTTACATGGACTAGGAAAGTGCACTGAGTTTTTTGGGTGAAAGCTTAAATGACTATTCTTATATAAGTGTAACTGAATCATTATAAAGGTTGTAAAACTGAGACTGCAGTTAAACAGAAATACAACCATTGCAACCTTTATAAACTACTTTATATTCCATCACTTGCATATTCCACACAGTCCTTTCTATATTCATAAGGTGAAATGTAAAAAGAAAAATTTCACACTATTCCTGACTGTTTCAAATTTTGTATTCTGGCACCTCCCTGGGAAGTTCTGTCCAAAAACAATAGCCAGTACAAACTGGGATGACTACCTTACCAAAATAACACACATACTTAAGTTGTCTTATGTCCCCTTTTATCTAGGGAGGCATCAGCTTCTAGTACTTTTCTATAACCTGACTTTACTCTGAGAGACTACGTATTTCTTGTACATTTTCCATTAGCAAAAATTTTACTGTTCTTTGCAGGTCATAATCATATTTCACATTGCAATGGAAAAATCATTCCCAAATCTCAATACCTTCTTTGAAACAAAGAATCTGGGATGACTAATTTGAGTCTGTGTTTTAGGCAAATAGCTGTAATTTTTTTCACTTAAGAAGGAGCACACTAATTGCCTGGAGGGGTATTTAATGACTGCTTGCTATCCTTGACTTTTATTATTGTCATCAAAAGTCCACCAACTAGATTGTCAACAGTATATAATAGAATAATCAGGATCATTTACTCAGAGCTGATCATTCCAAAGGATGCAAATTAACATACTAAGGGCACTGGTCCTGCACATATTTATACATGAAGTTGATTTTAGGCATATGAATTACACCATTAGCCATGTGAATAATCCCATTGACTCACATGCAGACCAAAGGCTGTTTACAAGACTGGGGCCTAGTATACAAACATTACAATAAAAAGATCACTTCATTCAACCAGCTCTTTGATGAAATGTGTTTAACAACACTAAGGAACAGCTTTCCAGGGCAGAAAAAAAAAAAGCCCTAACATATCCAAATGAATACACTGGGGATACATGGGCAAGTAAAATGTAACTAGTAACTATTCATATGTCCATTTGGCTAAGATGCTGTGGTGGACACACCTATCCTGTTAGAAGTGTCCCATGATTTTTATTTACCACACATAATCAGAACCTTCAGTTTCTATTTTGCTAGAATACCT
This sequence comes from Podocnemis expansa, assembly GCA_007922195.1. NCBI lineage: Eukaryota > Metazoa > Chordata > Testudines > Podocnemididae > Podocnemis > Podocnemis expansa. The sequence goes on along the minus strand of ML682013.1, from coordinate 5,839,968 downwards.
TCAGCATTACAATATCTTCTAACCCCATCCTGGGATTTAGGGCCAATACTGAGTTAGAAAAGTTCCTATCACTGTCATCACTACTTCTTGCAGAACCTGGGTGCAGTCCTTGACGGTTCCCCAGTCAACTACTGATCCTGCTTTGTTTTTGAGAACTGATAGGAACATCAAACAACACTGGTAAGAACAAGCAAAGCTGGTTCAAGCTATTTTGGAGGCCTCTGAAGAACCACTTTAAACAAAATCAGAATAGGACAGTCTTCCTGAAATAGGTATCCACAACAGATTTACACTGTTTGAATTCAGACATTAGACCAATTTAGCTTGATCTGTACTCTAATTATGTGGAGACAAGGCCTATGAAAGTATCATTATAACGGTCACTTATTTTTTTTAGAAGCATTAGACAAGATTACACATCCACATCATAATTTTGTGTGAGGGATGATTGTATAAAACTGTAAAATTACTCATTTTACATTGTATAAAGTTTGCATTGAGGAAGAGAAAAAAATAATACCAATGTGATATTTGCCTCATTACTAGTGACTGAAAAGGTTTTTGCTAATGCATAGAAAGCAATCACATCTAAAACACAAAGGGTATCTCTGAATTCTGCTAATCTATCCTAAAAAAATTCTATTTTCTGTAAAACTGGAGAAACTTAAAAGTTTTGGAGACTCAGCCCTAGTCTATAGTTGCCACACTTTTCAGCAGCAGTCAACAGGAGATAAATATGGTATGTAAAATATCTTGCATAGCTCCCAACAATTTACTAAGAGCTCATTACACACTTTGCTAAGCCATCAGAAAAAAAAATGCCTTCCGGTTGGCTTACCGTAACTCCAATTCCGAGGCTGGAGTTGCTATGGCAATTTCCAGATCAATTGAGCACGTCTACACAAACCACTCAGTCAAACCCAGAAGACCATGCTGATGGTGGTGATTTTGCTGCTGCCAGTATAGACCTATCCTCAGTTCAGTTGTGCACTCAATGTTTTTCCACACTTTAATCAAAATTCTTTGGTCTGTAAAACTGAGCTGTAAACTCATAAGAACAGGCTTCTGGGAGGTATTTATGATACATTCTCTTTCTGGTTTGGATGGAAATAACAAGAACAGGTTTGCACAAGAAATTGCATCAATTCTGATTCTGGCCTGATATGATAAAGCACATACGGAGACACATTGTACAGAACCAGCCTTTCAGTCTCCATAATGTACAATGACTTCTAAACATTTTTCGTAAACTTACCTCAGAAAACCAAATGGTCACTATTTCAAACCACTGATATTTAGGAGCAACTTATTTATGTTGTTTTAGTAAAACTATTTGGAGGCCACTAAAATTTTACCTTTAGAGATGCTTACTCTTCTTCTCTTCTCTTCATTTTCACTAGCATGCGCATTACTGTTCATGCATCCTGGGCCCATTCTGAAGAGAAAACAGAAGATAACATGGTCAAGCTTTCATGATCTCAAAAAAGTTATGCTGTTTACCGCCATGAGCAAGCGTGGCATTAAAATATCAGAGGGGTATCCGTGTTAGTTTGTTGTACAGTAAGAACAATGAGAGTCAGGTGGCACCTTAAAAACTAACAGATGCTTCTGACAAAGTGGGTTGGAGCCCATGAAAGCTTATGCCCAAAGAAATCTGTTAGTCTTTAGGACCCTTGTTATTAAAATATCAACAACTCTTAGCCCCGGATTTTGAGTGGCCCCTGAAGAAATGGAGGCAGAAACAAGAATCTTCCTCCACCTGATTCATGGGTGGCTCCTGTAATAACTTTCTCTCTTCTTTTGCATTGGTCCACAGAACCAGGCCAGCTCCCCAGGGAGTGCAATCAACTCCATCTGAGGCATCATTTCTCTGGTACTCCTCCTGGGGCAGTGCATTTTTGCTTAAAAGCCATAATATAGACTTTTAGGATTATATGCAAGCAACAGTGTCTAACCCAAAGAACTCTGACTATACAAAAACACTTAAACCAACTGTCAGTGGTTAAAAGATTTTAGTTCTCTCTAATCCCCTTTGCCAGTTTTGTGCATTACAGGGTCACCAAACTGGCTGAAATTTTGAAAGTGAAGACTAGAGTAAATTTTCAGATGAAATAGTAACATCTCAAAGTCATACAGCATTGCTCATCCTAACAGATCCCACAGTGTTCTGCGCCTATAGACACTCAGCACCACTGAAATGAAATTAGTTAAGGAGTGGAGAGTTAACCAATCAACGCACAACACAACAGTGAGAGGAAAGGACAGTTTGGTCAGGGCCTCCACTGAAAATCTCTACTTTTATGAAAGTTACCAGGGGGGTTTGTGTCCCTATAGCAAAAACACCTTGTTTTTTGAAGGGGGTCTTATGTGAAATACCTTGCAGTAAACTACAGTGTCTTGCAGTAAACTACATCATGCTCAGATTATATATTTTAGAAGGATGAGGAGCTTGCCTGAATTTGAAACCTAGCTGGACTCTTGATGTTTCAAACCTGAGGCACATGCTATTAAACCATAACGCGCAGGTTGACAAAATAGGTTATGTTCATGCAGCTCAGTGCTGTTGGGTGTTGAGCACTTTTAGTTTGACAGGATGACTCACATGCTTAAAGTTAAGCACAGATTTATGTACTTTGTTGACTCAGAGCCAGGGTGTTGGGCACACATCATGCAAGATCAAGCTCTAAGGCTATGTCTAAACATCAGATTCTGTTGTCTTAATTTATGTTTTTCAGGAGTGTGAATAAACCACCCTCCTGTGTGACATAAGTTACACCAACATAGGCACTAGTGCAGACAGCTCTATGTCAGCGGGAGATCCTCTCGTGCTGACATAGCTTTTACAAGGGCTGGAATATTAAGATGATGGGAGAGATCTCCTGTCAGCTCCTTAGAGCAGCTATGTTATAGAGCAGAAGTCTGCAATTGCAGCTCTTTAGCTGCCCACTTACGGTTCTGGTACACCCTCAACAACCACGACCACTGGGCCTCCTGGTTCCTGGCTCCGCCCCCCCCCCCCCAAGGAACCCTGCAGCAGGTGCCTTAGCCCAGCTCTCCACCACCAGAAGGCTACACCCATTGTGGTTCTCAAAACATATGGTTATTCAGAGAATTTTAAAAAATGGCTCTTCTTGTCTTTTGGGCTGCAGACCCCTGTATAGAAGTTCTTACTGTAAACTCAGTAGCATAGTTGTGCCCCTACACAGCTTTACCTGCCACACACAAAAGGATTGTATGTGTGGACAAGTCTGTGTCAAGAGTTATGAAACTGGCATGCTTTAAGGGTAAAGAGAATATTCTAGAAGAGGTCTCTGAAGATTTGTACTCTACTAGAAAAAGTATACAATACCCTTTTAGTCTCACAAATGCAAGTCTTGTGTACTTTAATGCAGCTAGAAAATATGTTTGATACCACAAAAGAGCTCCTTATACAGCCGCCTAGAAGTTGCACCCATGACAAGACTAAAAACAATAAAACATTTGTGAACAAACCACACAATTAGAAATGAATGGAATTATACATTTGCATTTACATTCTGTGAGCCTAATTTAACACTTTTAAATGCTTGATTTTACTCCACTGACATTAATTAAACTCCTCATGTGCTCATAGATTTGACAAATTAAGGGTTTTTTTAAAGAGCTCACCCAGTTTTAATTACAGCTTACTGTACACTACACAGAAAATAGTGTTCCAAACTATTGCTTTCAAACCACATCTGATATATTCAAATTAATTACTGACTATAATTAAAAATGATAAATGAAGAAACAGAGAAAAATATGGTTAAATAGGTAATTTAAATTACTGTATGTCCAGTTACTGAGAATGAGATAATTATTGTCTCCCAACTGTCAAGGGAGAGACCAAAACATATTGACTAAATTCATGTGGCATAAGCTAATTTTTTATTTACACACTAGCTAAATAATTCTCTTTCTAAGTCTGGCAAAGCCTAATGTGCTAGATTTTGACCCTGGTTTAGAAAATCATTCCTATTCATGAAGGGCACTTAAGCCTCCACTTAAGTCCCACTCACTAGAGTGGCTCATTCATTTTTCCCCATTTGGTTTGTACATCTTGTTCTTTAAGGAGAAATTGAAGAGAACTTGTAAGTGTGTACTTACATTAATTAGTTTCAGAAAAGTACTTAACCATGTGCTTTAGTTCTATTAACTTTAGTGCTTAAATCTAAGCATGTGCTTAAGTACTTCTTTGAATTAACTTGCTTTCCTGAATCAGGATGAAAATGACACTAGAGGAAGTCTCATTCTAATCTTGTAGACAACTAGGAAGTAGAAATGCAATCTGGGATTAATTACCTTCCTAGGTGATTTTTAACCAGTCAATGAAAACTAGAAAGTCTGAATATATACAGCAAACTTCAATGTTTCTAAAGGGAAGCAAAATAGCTTAGAATAAATGAAGACACATATTTATAAACAACCAAATCCTTATTTATAGCACAAAGCAAAACCACATTTTTCTACTGTACTGTACCTATGAGAGTATAATGTGGGGGGGGGGGATCCGAGTTGCTAGTAATGCAGCAATATGAGAGTGTGCTTTGATTCATGGCACAGTGAGTCCCTCGGGAGCTGAAATCCTGGGGGCTAGGGAGCATAAGAACTATATCAGCCTGAAACAAAAACTCTCTATTCCTCTCCATGAGGTGATTTCCTTCAGCTAACAACAGCTCTTTGGCCGTGTCCATACTGGAGGCTTAAGTCGCTTCATTAAGTCGACCTAAGGACTTCCTTAAGTCGACTTAATAACTCTCACCCTTAAAGTTGACTTTAAGGATTAAGTTGACTTTATTAGCCTGACTTAACAAAATGTGACCACTAAAGCCAACTTAATAAAGTTAACTTAATGCAACAGAGCCATTTACGTAGACTTTATAAAGTTGACATGCCAAGTATCCATTTAAAGTTGACTTTATCAAGTTGACTTAAAATGGGTCCTGTGGCTTAAGCTGACTTTATAAAGTCAACTTAAACAAATGAGGCCTCCCTAAATGGACTTAATAAAGTCAACTTTAAGTCAAACTTATTAATTCAACATACCTGAACCCTCTAGTGTAGACATAGTCTTTGAGCTGAATGGGCCACTTCACGCTGCTCTGAGCCTCCTACGCTGCTGATACATGTCAAAAATAGGCTCATATCTGGGATATGGACTTTATATCTTTATTCTTCTGACCCTTCTCACTGTACAGAAAATGTTCAGTGCTCCGTCATCTTCCCCTCACATCTTGATCCCTCCAAACTTACCGAGAAGATGGTGTGCTAATGGAGAGAGTGGATTATATCTGGGTGGGAAGGGGAAAGGAGGCTCAGATCAATAGGGAATAGGGGGACCTCATAGCAGTAGGGATATGGGGTGGTCATAGCTGAAGGTGTGATAGAGGGAATGTTGGAAAAGTTGGAGCAGTGCTGGGGGACTCAGCAATTGGCTGGGATAACCATTACAGCAAAAAGGCAGTGAAGGAGAGAACTAAACTGTGGTATATGGGGATGCTAAGAAGTTTTTTTTTTTTTTAAAGCAAGGAAATTAAATGCCCAAGAACATCATTAATGCAGAGTTAAAGTGACTCAGTCATACCTTATGCCCTTTCGAAACTTTTAGTCCAGATACCATGAAACCTCTGAAAACCAGGAAGTGAAGACCAAAGATACATGCCACCTTAACTCTGCCTTCTGTCCTATGTTAGCATAATCCCAGCACCTCACAGTATTTAATAGATTTATTCTTACAATAAACCTGTGAGATAGGGAAGTGCTATAGTCCCTTTAGTGGAGTAGCAATGGCAGGGCCCCTTCTCCCAGCTTCATACATTAATTAGAGCCTGGGAGAGCTGGGACTGATTAGGGAACTGGAAGTAGCTATCTCTCTAGGTCAGACAGAGTTTATAAACTGGCTGAGAAGATTACAGAGAGGCTAGCCAGGCAGGAGGGTTGTGACTCAACTTCTGTTATTGTCAGCTGACCAAGACCTCAAGACCTAGCCAGGGGGTCAGGAAAGGATTTGTTTGGGGATTAAGGACTGTAATCTGCACTGTAAATAAAACAGCAAGGGTGAAACATGGTGAGAAGTGTGTGAGACTTTTTTTTTTCTCCAAAAGAAGAAAAGATAGAGTGCAAAAAGGCGGAACTCCATGGTGGGTTGTTACAGCCCCATTTTAGAAATGGGGAATTGGGACAGCTAGGACTATGTCTATGCTTAAAATGCTACAGGGGCACAGTTGCAACACTGTAACACTTCAGTGTAGACCCTCACTACAGAAAAGGGTGGGCTAATCCTCTTTGTTAAACCTTCAGAGGTAGTAGCTAGGCAGACAGAAGAATTCTTCTGAGGATGATCAAATGTCCAAAATTCTAATATTAAGGAAGTAAGTTATTGACTGTGATGATCTAATCACTTTGCTAGAAATTGATTAGGAGAAACAAGTGTGAAAGATCAGAGATTCAGCTAGAATTAGCAAAACAAGGAACTCCTAGGATGGAGTAGTGAAGGAAAGGATTTGGGTGTCATAGCATAGTGGTTTTCAAACTACGGGGTGGGACCAGTACTGGGTCGCAGACCCTCAGGTACTGGGTTGCAGAGCCCTCTGCTGCTGCCACCACAAGACTGGAATGTATTGCTGAAAAAATGTAATTATTGGGTTGTGGGCATAAATAATTTTTTTAACTAGGTCCTGAAAAAAAAGGTGGAAAACCACCGTCATAGTGGACCACAAGCTAGTCAATAGTATAATGCTGTTGCACAAAAAAAGCAAACATCATTCTGGGATGTATTAACAGGAATATTGTAACTAAGACATGACAAGTAATTCTGCTTTGCTCTGCCCTGATTAGGCCTCAACTGTAGTATTGTGTCCAGTTCTGGGTGTTTCATTTCAGGAAAGATGTGGACAAATTGGAGAAAGTCCAGAGAAGAGCAACATGAGTGATTAGAGGTCTGGAACACTTGACTCATGAGGGAAGATTGAAAGAGCTGGGTTTGTTTAGTCTGGAAAAGAGAAGACTGAAAAGGGACATGATAACAGTTTTCAAGTATCTAAGGCTATGTCTACATCTGCCAGAATTAGTTCAGACTTGTAAGTCCAAACTAAGAAGTTCGAGGTTAGTTCGAACTAACAACAAACTTGTTAGTTTAAACTAACCATGCATTCTAGTTCAAACTAATGCTTAGTTTGACCTAGAATGAGTGGTTGGTTTAACCTAACCAGCTTAGTTTGAACTTTGTAAATTTAAACTAAGCATTAGTCCAGGTCTTGGCTGGATTTAGTTCAAACTGACATTCAAACTAAGGCGCTTAGTCCAGATGAATTTCTGGTACTAATTAGTTCGAACTCAGCTTTCCTTAGTTTGAACTAAGAAATTTCTTAGTTTGAACTACAGAAAGCCTAGTATGGCCATGGGCTAAATTAGTCCATCGTAAACCTCCTTAGTCCAGACTAATTTGCCACTATAGATATAGCCTAAGAGGACGCCATGAGGAGGAGGGAGAAAAACTGTTCTCATTAATTGCCGCTGATAAGACAAGAAGCAGTGGACTTAAATTATAGCAAGGGAGGTTTAGGCTGGACATTAGGAAAAAAATTCCTAACTGTTCCGGTGATCAACAACTGGAAAAAGTTGCCTTGGCAGGTTTTGGAATCTCCATCACTGGAAGTGTATAACTGCAGGTGAGAAGACAAGCACCTGTCGGGGATAGTTTAAGAAGGTACTTGGTCCTCCCATGAGTTCATGGGACTGTGCTTGACGACGTCTCCTGGTCCCTTCCAGTTTCTATGATTCTTTGAAAACAAGGAAGGACTCTTGTGGCACTTTTAAAAACTGAAAAAATATTATTAAGGCATAAACTTTCTTGGGTCAAAACTAGGAAGTGGGTTATAGCCCACAAAAGTGTATGTCTAAATAAATCTGTTAGGCTATGTCCATATATACCTCATTATTATCCTTGTGTGGGATTTTAGTATAAAGAGCTTCTACATCCATAGGGGCCAGAATGGTGTTTTCAGGAAGTTCTCCAATGGACTGTGTTTTCCTCAGGAAGTCTGTGGTGTCTTGAAGATAGCTGGGGATGTTGATAACATAGGGTCTGAGGAGGGAGTCCACATAGCCAGATAGGCCGGCAGTAAGAGTGCCAATGCCTGAGATGATGGGGCGTCCAGGGTTTCCTTTTTACAAGCTATTAGAAGAACCATCCGAGATGATGACACAGCACAGCTCGTGACTGAACTTTGCGACTTTGTACTCACCCACAACCACTTCAGATTTGAGAATCATTTATATCTCCAAATCAGTGGCACTGCTATGGGCATCCGCATGGCCCCACAATACGCCAACATCTTTATGGGCGACTTAGAACAATGTTTCCTCAAGTCTCATCCCAAGACACCTCTTCTTTACCTGCGCTACATTGATGACATCTTTATCATCTGGACACATGGCAGGGATGCTCTTGAAGATTTCCACAGAGATTTCAATAATTTCCACGACACCATCAAATTGAGCCTGGAACACTCCACAGAGGAGATCCACTTTCTTGACACTACAGTACAAATCAGGGATAGACGCATCACCACCACCCTATACCGAAAACCTACTGATCGGTATAGTTACCTACATCCTTCGAGCTTCCATCCTAAACACACCACACGATCCATTCTCTACAGCCAAGCCCTAAAATATAACCGCATCTGCTCTGATCCCTCAGACAGGGACAGACATCTTGAGGATCTTTATCAAGCATTCTTGAAACTACAGTACCCACCTGGGGAAGTAAGAAGACAAATTGACAGAGCTAGATGGGTTCCCCGAAGTCATCTACTACAGGAGAGACCCAAGAAAGAAAGCAACAGAACACCACTAGTCACCACATACAATCCTCAAGTCAGACATCTGCAAAAGATCATTAAGGACCTACAGCCTAGATGATCCCTCTCTCTCTCAAGCATTAGGAGACAGACCCCTCCTTGCTTATAGGCAGCCCCCTAATCTTAAACAGATACTCACCAGCAACTACAGATCTAACAACAGGAACATTGAAGCAGGCACACACCCCTGCAAAAAACCACACTGCCAAGTCTGCCCACATATCTACACAACAGACACCATCATAATCAAGCCTGCTACTCCATCAAAGGCTCATTTACCTGCTCATCTACTAATGTGGTCTATGCCATCATGTGCAGGAAATGCCCCTACACCTTATATATTGGACAAACAGAACGATCGCTCCGTAAGAGACTGAATGAGCACAGAGCTGATATCAGAAATCAAAGAACAGAGAAACCAGTTGCTGAGCACTTCCATCTTCCTAATCACTCGATGATGGATTTGTTAACGACTGTCGTTAGAGCTGTACCTGGGACATCAAGACTTCAAAGAGAGACAGCTGAACTCGAATTAATATACAAGCTAAATTCTGTGAAAGCAGGACTGAATCGAGACTATGAATTCTTTTCCCATTACAAAGGGTAATTTGACTTTGGGCTTCCCATGGTTTGAGCCTGTAAACTGCTCTGATTTGCTGTTACTTTATGACCTGATCCTATGTTTTACACCCCTTGCATTTAGTTTCATTCCTTTCTGTAAGTTCACCCATCTTTGAAGCATCTGAGGAAGTGGGATCTTCTCCCACGAAAGCTCATGCAAAAAATAAATCTGTTAGTCTTAAAGTGCCACACAACTCCTTGTTTTTTCACTGGACTAGACTAACATGGCTATCCCTTTTAAAATCGAAATAAGAAGCCTGTGTGGACATACCCTTAGTCTTTAAAAGTGACATAGGCTGTCTTGCTTGTTTTGCTGAAAGAGGTTAACACAGCTACCCCTCTGTAGCTAGAATTTGATTACTGCAAGAAATGGAGAATTTACCTTGCCCTTGGGCTATGACTTAGGAAGTTAATTTGAATTAACTTAGTTTGTTAATTCAAACTAATAATGGTTAACTTGAACTAAATTAATTCAAATTAACATGTGCCCACTAGAAACCCAAATCAAACTAGCATATTTATGGACAGGACTTGCTAGTTTGATTTAGGAGGCGGGTACCATGGTAAGGGTGGCAACATGGCCCCCCGATAAGGGCCATGCCCCCACCCAAAACATAGAAAGAGGAAGGCACCCTGCGATGAAGAATGTCAAACTGCATTAAGTTGAACTAATGGTTAGTTCAAGTTAATGTAGCTGCATTGGATTAATTCAAACTAATACATTCAAATTAACCATTATTTCAAAGTTAAGGGAGGTTTTATAACTTTGAAGTAAGCATTCATTACTTCGAAATAATGAATTCCTTAGTTCAAAGTAATGAAAGCCAGTGTAGCCATGCATTAATTTAGTCTGAATTACTCCTCATTAATTTGAACTGCATGGTAAGTGTAGACATACCCTTGGTGATTTGTAAACCTTTGTGCCACCTTCATTGAATCATTTCCAATGGATATCACCATTTCTGGGGGGGGGCATAGTTAGGTTTTTATGTTTGTTTGATATACTTTAACTTTCTTTTCTTGTTTTCAGAGGTTTAAGTTTACCCATTCACTACATTCTGGAAGGGGAACATGGCATTATGGGCCAGCTTAATACCATATTAAAGTTTTGGAACATTTTGTGTGTGTGTGTTTATTCATACACACATATATGGATGCTTTCATGTACTTGACTACTTTCCAACTGCTTTCTTGTCTTCGTTCCCAAATGTTACAGTGCTCATCTAATTTTGCGTGCACATAACCACAGCTATAAAGTTGACATGAGCTTACTGACAATTTGATGCCTAGCAGTACATCATCTAAGCACATAAAATCAAGCAATGGAGATTGTGTCATGCTGAGATTAAATATTGATCTCCCAACCCACCTCAATCAAGGCACAATGCATTTTTTTTTCAAACCAGTATGCCACTCCTTATAAAACTGCTGGTTTGCTTTCAAAGGAAGTGAGGGAAAAGAATGTGAAATAGAGAGAAAGACTATTAATAAATCTGATTCTCCTCTCATATTATCCTCTCATGTATGTAACCCATCTGCCAAAGAAAGCTAGCAACAGCAAAAGGCCAGGTTTTGTATTTAAGGATTCTTCTAACACCAAATTGGTTTGAGCCCCCACCCAGTCTCCTCCGAAATCACGCACTATGCCCTGGGCCTGCTAAAAGGCAAGGCTTCGTCCCTTGCAAGCGCAGAGTCTGGGCATAGGATATAAACCTTTAATAAAAGAAGGGAAATATCAAAACAGGGCAATGTAGAATTCATAAACACAATGAACAGAACCCACCCAACCCCAGAGTACATGGGGTGTGTCCTTTGCTTCTCCTGTCTTGCTTTACCTGTACTGACCATTGTAGTTGCAGGATCTACCTCTTGGGGAGTGAGTCCCTCAGCCACTACGCTCCTGCAAGCTCTTGCCAACATGGGCTTGGCCAGGCCTGCTCTTCTGCTTCCTCCTGCTACCTCTAGGCCTCAGCAACTCCTTGTTGGCTTCCTCCCACCACCAGCTGGTGCCACCCACTCATGGCTGTAGTGGCTAACACCTCTGCTTAACATGCAGAAGGTCCTGGGTTCAATTCCCAGGGGGTTGGACTCGATGATCTCATAAGGTTCCTTCCAGCCCTATGATTTGATTGACTGATTGATGGCTCCTGTCATCTGTTAGCACCAAGTGCTTATGCTCCATCCATCTGCTGGTGCCAACCATGTGGCTCTTCTCTGCTGTCAGGTAAGGTTTTCCAGTTTATTTAGCTCTTGGAGTGATATCAGCTCATGGAAAACCTCTTGTGCTAACATGGGAGCAATGTCCCTGCTTCAAAGAGAAGACTCCAAAAGTAATCATTAGCTCTACTTTTTAACAACAAGAAGGAAGGGTTAACCTGTGCCTTTTTCAGAACAAGTGCATCTTCAGCAGGGGATCTTCTGTAACCCCCTTCCTGTTTGCTTTCCAATGATGTCTATGTCCTCTTTCAAGCTCTTTTTAGGTGACAGTGAATTTTCATCAGAACAGGCTAAATACAGTTCATACAATCTAAGGATAATACACAATCAAAGGACATTTCATTGCCCCTTCAGTTAAAACAAAAGGGATTTGTAACCTAAACCAGCCATATTAATGATTTCCCATCAAATAATATACCCCCCTTTCAGCTGACTGAGCTGGGGAGCAGAGGCAACTTTTGAGGTAGGTGAAGCAGGCACACACCTAGGACCCCAAGCAGAAAGGGCCCCATCACCTGCTTTGCCTACCCCAAAAGCTGTGTTTGCCTTAGTCAGCAGCAGGAGGAGCTGGACCCTGGGGCTGAGGCTGGCAGTGGGGAGCTGGAGCCTGCAGCTGGTTGGTCAGGCCGGTGGCGGAGGAGCTGGGTCTGTGGTGGGGGAACCAGGACCATGGGAGTGGGGCCATGGGTCTGTAGGGGCCCCACCACAATGGACCTTCGCCTAGGGCCCCAATAGCCAAAGGCCACCTCTGCTGGGGAGTGCTCTCAGACACTCAGACTTTGCTTGAAACTCAGACCTTGCTTACAGTGTAAAAGGAGAATCAGGCCTATTGCTTCAAACAACTATAGCTTAATGTCCTCTAAACACTTCAAATATACCCTCACATCATTTTCAAGAAGATCTTAGATGCAAGACAATTTCAGCTGGCACAAAATCCACCATCAAGCAAGGTGATTTTTGATAGTAATGCAAAGAACATGAATAAGGCTTTTTTTTGGCACTATAACTAAAGCATGGAGGCTGAGAGTTTCACAAACTTTAAACGGTTTTACCACTGAAAAATAAAAAAATACTCTTCAAAGTAAAATGTTACAGGCCATTAGTTCATAATGTGTATTTCTGCCTTTTGGATATTCTGAGAAAAAGAAGTGTTCTATTTCATTAGAAATGATACGAGAACACTATTGTCCATACTCTATATTTTCTTATCAGCAAAATGTTATAATGGATTTCAGTAAGGAGTTAGTGTGTATGTATAGCTTCAGACAAACAAGACCTTACTGGTTTTGAAAGACATAAGTGTTAAAACAAACAAGGAGTCCTGTGGCACTTAACGACTAAAAGGTTTATTTATTGCATGAGCTTTCCTGGGAGAAAATCCCATTTTGCCAGACATTTTGCTTCCATTAGGTCAACTATCTACATGCAGTGGCAATGAGTACCCGAACTGACCCTCATTCTGAGAGAATTGTAAAGGCATTTGTCATTATTATTCAGATTGACAATTCAGTTTTCTTAGAATCATAGAAATGTTTCTAGACAACTTTATAATATCTGCAGACTTTATAATTTTATAATTTCTGCAAGGTAGCAATGTATTTTGATGAGGAAAGAGACACTTTGATCAACTGACACATCTCTCCTACACTTCCACGAGGAATTTTTCTTCTTCTTCTCAAAAATAAACACATTTTAATTCTATATCACTATTACAATAAATAACAGGAACAAACAGGGCCAAATTCTCTGGTCTGCCAAATTAACTTTGGTCTTAAGCAAAGTGTATTAAAGCAGCAAGACAACTCATAGTTAAACCAGACTGTGGCACAGATTATGGGGGAAAACCAAACAATTTCTATGGAACGTTTGGAACTGTTTTACTAGATATTTAAAATTTTAACAAATTTTATAAATGGTTTACATTTTTTCCAAGGTCTATAGTGTGTCAAAAACCAAAATGACTTTTATAAAATAGCATATTGACTATTTTGGGGTAAGCGGGAGGTTAAAACAGTTTTTTTTTAATTAAAAGTTACTTTGAAAAAATACAGAAAAGTTTGACCAAATTTTGATCTAGATTTAGGTTTGAAGTTGTGAATTGCTTACTGATTGGACACAGTAGAAAGGGTAAACTTCACAGTCTCACTTTGGTGACAAGAAATTCTCAGGCCCTAATTTTAGAGGTAAAAAAAAAATAATTCCTGTAAATATCTAATCTATCTATCTATCTATCTGTCTGTCCTTTCACTTTTGCCTGGCATTGCTGCCACCAGTATTAGAAGGCTGCCCTGTATTTTCATTTGAGAAATAAAAACAAATGTGTTTTTTTAGACTTTGCATGCAGAATTCCTGCTTTGTTGATTTTCCCTATTACTGCAAATATACCAGAAGAGACGTAACTCCAACTTTAAAAGCATTAATGTTACATTGGCATCTACACTTCATTTTTATTTATTTATTTTAACGAAACATATAATTTGAGTCAATGAAACTACGCACTTAGGCCTCTCGGGAAGGAGAAAAGTGTTCTTTGCCACTATTGTTTATTACTTGCGTAGGGAGGTAATTTTACTTAAGTATTTGCCTCTATCGTCATTTCAGATTAGCTACAGGAGAACTGTGGAGCCGTGCTAACAAACTTACGATATTTTTGCTTGTTTTTCAGTAAACTGTAGACTCTTAACTTTCTTTGGCGGGAGGTGGATCAACGACTAAGAAACTAATCACTGTAATAATATCTATCAATTGAAAAAACTGATTTTTATCTTTGAAACAAACAAAAACTAAAAGAAGCAAAGGGAAGGAGGAAGATGCATGACACTAGTTTTTAGGGTTTTATCTGAACTGTAAAGCAACATTCTTGTTATATTTACAGGAATAGTGACAATGGGGTTGCTGGGGGGGGCATGCCCCTGGGCACCAGGCTTCAAGGGTTGCTGGCCCAGGGACACCGTAAGGTGTGGGGTGGCATGAGGTGGCCAGAGGAGCACAAATGTGGGCTTGGCCCTTGGGTGCCAGAGGGCACTCTACACTTTCAGTACGCCACTGGTTACATTTTGTTTTATGCACACAAATTGTCACAGAAGAGATATGTCAAATACTAACTGGATAAAATCAGATTTATATCAGTAATGCTGAATCCTCTGTTATTACTCAGAATGAAATAGTTCAATTTATACATCTCAAACTAAACTCCCAAAGGACTTTGATAAGTTATGAAAATGCCTTAGAAGCAACAAACCCTACTGTGGAAAATTCTATACCACATCCAGTTTGAGATATTAACTTGCTGCATCCAATTCTATGGTATTTTAACTGGCTACTTGCAGCCAAAGAGGAAGTTGAGAATTTTCAACTGATAGATGCTGAAACTGGCACTGATGTCTCCCTTGGAATTATTTGTCATTCATACCTGGGGAGCCAAGTTCATTAGACAGACAAACATAAGACTTCACACAAAACAACAGGAACATGGGCATATGTTGGTAGTATCTTAAAGGGAGCCCAAAGAGCTAGCTTTAGCATTTATTTTATTCAGGAGGAATGCAAGGAACTTACAGCCCTATATTCTGTAAGACAGTGGTTCTCAGTGAGAGGGACATATGCTCCTGGGGAGTATGAAGAGCTCTTGCAGGGGGTACATATTCTCAAGTAGATATTTACCTAGTTTTACAACAGGCTAATAAAAAGCACTAGTGATGTCATTATAAACTAAAATTTTATACAGAAAAAATGAAAACATAAGCTATTGTTCGTAAATATTTTACTCCAATGCTTTTGTAGTTTTACGTCTGATTTTGTAAGCAAGTAGTTTTTAAATGCAATGAAACGAGGTAGAAAGATAAATCAGACTCTTGCAAGGTGCAGCAAAACAAGCAAGGAGTCCTGTGGCACTTAAAGACTGACACATTTATTTCTTGCTTGAGCTTTCATGGGAGAAAATCCCACTTCATCAGACTCTTTGAAGATGGGGGAACTTACAGAATGGGAGGAAAATAAATACAAGGAAGTTTAAGTCTTGGGAACAGGTCACACTGTGACAGCAAATCAAAGCAGTTGTTAAGATTCAAACTCTGGGGAATAGCACATACAGCAAGCAGTCTCAAACTCAAATCAACATGAGGGCTGCATGAGGACTAGTACATTACCCCGAGGGCCACACCACTGAAATCTTTTCATACAATGATATTGTAAACATTGGTAACAATAGTGTCATTGTGGGACACAGAAAATAGCTTTAGGGGCTGCATGCAGCCCACGGGCCATATGTTTCAGACCCCTGACATAGAGGAAGGTGAGGTCTAATCACTTGCTGTAATGGAAATAGAATCCATAGTCATGATTTAATCCTGCTTTCACACAATTGAATCTGCGTATCAGTTCTTGTTCAGCTGTTTCTCTCTGAAATCTTGATGTCCTACTGACTTGCTTGAGCACAGCTGTTAACAACCAACAGAGTGTTTAGGAAGACTGAAGTGCTCAACTACTGTTTTTTGAATGTTATGGTTACTGATGTCACTTTTGTCCCCATTTATTTCTTTTGCACAAGGACTGTCCTGTTTAGCCAATGTATAAGGTGTGGGGGCATTTCTGACATATGATGGCATAAATCACATTGGTAGATGAGCAGGTGAATGAGCCCTTGATGGAGTAGCTGGCTTGATTAAGACCTATGATGGTGTCTTTTGTGCAGATGTGGGTAAAGCTGGCAATGTCGTTTGTTGCAGGGGTATGTGCCTGCTTTAATGTTTCTGTGGTTAGGCCTGTAGTTGCTAGTGAGTATCTGTTTAAGAATAGAGGGCTGTCTATAGGCAAGGAGAGGTCTGTCTCTCAAGGCTTGAGAGAGTGAGGGATCATCTTTCAGAATAGGCTGTAGGTCCTTAATGATGTGTGGTAGAAGTCTCATTTGTAGGTTATATGTGATGATCAGTGGCATTCTGCTGTTTTCTTTCTTGGGCTTCTCCTGTAGTAGTTGATGTACCTACCTGGTCCTGTGTTTGCATCTTAACAACTGCTTTGATTCGCTGTTACAGTATGACCTGATCCCATGCCTTATATTTCCCTGCATTTATTTTCCTCCCATTATGCAAGTTCCCCCATCTTCAAAGCATCTGACAAAGTGGGATTTTCTCCCATGAAAGCTCATGTGATAAATAAATTTGTTAGTCTTTAAGTGCCACAGGACTCCTTGCTTATTTTGCTGAACTAGACTAACATGACTACCCCTTTGGAACTTGAAAGGTACAGTAGTCTGGAAAGGTTGAGAATCACTAGTGAAGATATGGAATAATACAACTGAAGAATAAGATTTGAGACCTATGACCTTTGGCAAAGATAAATGTACTAATGGTCACACCAAAGTTTTGGGGAACTGGAAAATGTGTATATGAGAGAGAATTTTGTCCTTAATGACACCAAGCACCCAAAGGAACATGAAATAACACCAGGTTTTAGGCAGAACATTTGCAGATTGAGAACCACAAGAATGGCATGGCAATAAGTTGACATATATGATAACAAGTTGAGATAATTTACTAACCTCAAGGGGAAGGGCACCTAAACATTAGTATGGTAGGGAAATACAAATAAGGAAAATGGAGAAACTCCTATTAAATATGCATTAGACACAGTGGTGTCAGCATAAAATATTATAGACATTGTATCTCAGCCTGTGAGCAGGAGGGGAGAAAGAAATCTAACTCTTGTGAAGTACCAGAATGATGTCCACTGATGATTATGAGGAAGGTGACGGGAATGAGCAAGATAATGACTAACATTTCAGGTTGTCCTGCAAGGGATTATATGAATATATGGATATTTAGATGCACATTCTCCATTATCTCTATCTACCTTACTGGGTTACAGTCTTTGTCACTTAACTAAATTTATTAGGAAAACTATGTAAATATTAAAGAGTATCTAAAGTGCGTGGGTTGCAACTGTGCATATTGGGGTTACTAGCTACACAGTAATTTTAATAACACTGAGGCCTGGTCTGTACTGCATGCTGTGTTGATGGGAGATATGCAATCTACATACTGTAGAATGTGTATGTCCCATTGATTTAGTTATCCTCCCTTACTGAGGAATCCTTACGGGACTGAACTGATAGGAAATGCTTGCCATTCAGTGCAGTGTTACTCTTTTCTGGGTGGGGGGTGCAGCTACTACACTGAATGGCGAGCACTTCTGTGATCAATTGAGGGGGTCTCCACTGGCCACTCCATTGATCCTGCTGCGTTGATCTGTGGAGATCAATGCAGGGATTTCAGTGCAGACAAGCCCGGAGCCTGATCTTGGGACAAGAAACAAGTAAACATTATAGTGATAACTAGGAATTCTTAAGTAATCATTATAATTAATAGAGAATCTATAAATTAGAATACATAATATTGGTTCTTTTCAGATCTGGGTCTCAAAGATCTGAAAGGTTCTTAGGCAAGATTTAAAAGGAGTTGGGAGATGTGGGACTGCAGAATCAACCACATAAGTGAGGTCTGGGGAATTGCTGGAAAGGAGTGTGTTTATATTTTAAGCAAGGCATCAAAGCAATTTTATTACAAAATGGCAGTGACAGACCCACTGCTTCTTTGTGAACATTTGACTTTGCGTCAAAGGTTTTGATGGGGGGTGAGATCCAGTTGTCTATTTAGTCAATATCTCAGTCTGAGACCCATTTGCCCAATCAACATTTAAGCATCCAAACAGAAACAATCTTTTTTCAAGCTCCAAAGGGACAGCTGTGTTAGTCTTGTTCAGTAAAACAAACAAGGAGTCCTGCAGCACTTAAAAACTAACAAATTTATTTCCTACCATTCTGTATGTTCCCCCATCTTCAAAGCATCTGACGAAGTGGGATTTTCTCTCATGAAAGCTCATGAAATAAATAAATTTGTTAGTCTTTAAGTGCCACAGTACTCCTTGTTTGTTTAACCTCTTTCGAGGAGGTCTCAGCATCCACCTTTTGCTCTGGTGTCTATTGGAAATATAAGTGCTCAGCATCACTGAATATCAAACCAGTGTCAAATCTGCACCTAAACATCTATTTAAGTGCCCAATGCTGGACACACCAATTTGAAATTTTGGCCTAAATTGGCATAACCAAGGCTACATAGTGACCACCAGTGTTGGAATTAGAACTAAGGAATTCCAGTCTCCTACATTACTTAGATCATGTCGCCTCCATTACTTTCATTAGCCTTTAAGAAAGCAACAATAAAGCTACAGTTCTATACAGTATGCCATTTAAAAGCACACAGCTGATAAGCATGATCCAGGCCATCCATCTTAAAACATTCCCCAGACTGTAGATGATGTCAGTCATGTGAAAAGAGTGCTGATGGAGCAAAACAAACCATAATTTTGAATTGTTTGAGGGTTTTTTTTATTATTATTAGCAAAACTAATACTTACCAGTAATTGAAATCTGCTCTTTTGCAGTCTCAAATTGCTAAATGTTGGTTTAAACTAAAACCAATGGCACCAGTTACTGCTAACCAGAATTATACTCCATATATTAATAAAGAAAAGAATTTCAGGGAAAGAGCTATTAGATACAGGACTTGAAAACAATGCTAAAAATCAAGAAAATAAAACAAGTTAAACAATTCAGTCATCTGTATGATTCCAACACATCATGCTTTGAAATTACTTCTTTGAGGCTACAAACTTGAAATAGTATATTTTATGTGGTCCAAAACCAGGGTTTCGGTATTTAGCTATTGCAATGATTCTTTTATTTTCTAGAATTTCTGGTACAGTAAATTACTTTCCTGAAGTTCAGTGAGATGTGGAATTCTAGATCCTTGACCCTAAAAAGTAGCAGATTTAGAACTGAATTATGTGCGTCTCTTTTCTGACATTCTAATATTTTACACAAACCCCTGTGAAAGACAGAACTTATGTGAAACAGACAGACAATTAAAAAAGTATGCAATGGGAAGTATACAAAGCATTGATGAGTGAATCTGGGTTTGGTTTAGGCTGAATTCTGGTGGGACGTTGCTCACAGTGTCTAAGAATTAATATATTTGCTCATGTATTCCTGTGAACTGGCATTTTCTCTGATACACAATCTTCTGATTGTTCTTATTCTTGCTAGGAATAATTTTTTGGGGGTGAAATGCACATGGGACAATCCCCAATTTGAATAGTAGTGCAATCCTGCTTTCACTGAGTGGCAAAGCCACCTTTGATTTAAATGATACCTATATGTGCCCATTAGTGTAAATTTTAACATAGATGTGAATATCTGTTTAATGGGTGTTGACCACACTAGCCCAGAGTTTAGTGTAATGATATGTGGTTCACACCAAGAGCCGATTGTATAAAACCGAAGAAAAGAACTTTGAGTGAGATTCTGGTGCAGCACACAACTCAACACATAGGGGGAGACCAAAGTGATTTTAAACCTCCTTTGTGGACTTCCATTTCTGAGCTATTCAGGATGCCAAACACAGCCCTTGTCATAATTTAAAAAGTCCCTTCCTTTCCCCTATTACACCCTTCCCAGTTCTACAACACTGGCATGCCCTCTGTGCTGGGATTTGCAAAGACTCAGTTTCTGCACCAGGAAATTCTTTCCTGGCTGGATCTGGGGCTTTTAGAGCCTTTTACCTCACTTTAGGCCTTTTACCCAGCCTACATACAGGGCAATGGTGCTCAGCCACTGTGTTGGGATACATTACTGTGTCGTCACAGCAGTAAGTGTGTTGCAGACAGCCTAGGAGATGGCTGGATTCAGAATGTTTATTGTGTGTCCTGTAGGGTCACAATATGCCACCAAGGCTATGTTCACACACAAACGCTTATTTAGAAATAAGTTATTTCAAAATAAAATCCTTAATTTGAAATAACAAATCAAAAAAGCAAATATTAAAATGAAATAAGGGTAAACCTCAAATCAAAATAGCAAGTCCGGACACAGGACTTGCTATTTCGATTCAGGAGAGGGGCACCATGGGAGGTTTGGCACAATGGTCCCCACCCTGGGCCATGCCCCACCCAATATATAGAAAAAGGAAGCCACCTTGGGAAGGAGAATGGCAAAAGTGTAATTCAAAATAATGGTTATTTTGAAATAACACATCTGAGCGGCATTATTTTGAAACAACTGTTTGTTTCAAAACAACAGCTATTTCAATTTCACCCTAGGTTTTATTGTTCCGAAATAATGGACGTTATTTTGAAATGAGGGGGGCTTGTCATTTCAAAATAAAGAAACATCATTCGGACATCTCAACTTTTATTTCAAAACAATGGTGGTTGTTTCGAATTAAAAGCCTTGTGTGGACATAGCCCAAGAGTGTCGCGACCCATGAAAAGTTAAACACCTCTGGTATGAGAGATGGCCCAGGGGTACAAATCTCATCTCAGCACTGTAAATATAAACCATAGGTAAGAAATACAGAAGATTCTGAACTGTTATGTAAATACCTATGAGTAGGAAAAGAAAAATTGCAAACTTGCTCAAGTTGTTGCTCTTGCCATGCTAAACATGACAAACCAGTTGTAGCTTCCCCTCTACTTGACGGTACTATGGAATGTAGCATATTTCCCAACACAATCAGTGGGGCATGAAACAGTCAGTAATCCATACCCCTGCACTTAAAAACACCTTAAGCTTCTGCTTGGAAGCACATCTGTTTTCTGAAGTTTACACAGAAATATTTATTTGTGGCAACTGCTTTGTTGAAATTTACTTATGATAGCATTTAATATTCAGCTGGACTTCATAGTGCTTAAAAGCAAGATTAAACAACCTGGATACAGAACATTAACTCAAATGTTATGTTAATTATGTATTGACAAAATACCGTACTCTATTAATAATTTATCACTGTTATAAAATGAATAGGTTTTAATATCCTTCTCTAGCAAGCTCTCATAAAGCAAACATTTTATAAGCAGGTTAGCAGCAATGAATTGGTGATTTGGGGCTTAATCCTTGCACAGGCAAAACTGTCTTTACCAAAAATTTCAGTGCAGGATTCTACTTTCTAAGAACTGTCAAAGTATTATCCAATAGCTAAGAAATATCTGCCTTGCTTGCTATGAAACAAGCAAAGATTTTTTGGAACCTTGAAGGATGTTAGAAAGTGATATCATACGAACCAGTCCTGTTTAAGATCTGGAAGGCTTTCCAATAAATACAATATCCTAATAAAATGAGATCAATAAATTAAATATAATGGGCCAAAAGTAACATGCTTGGAGCCTATACCAAGATCATCATGCTCTTCATATATAATCTTAAGCAAGTGCTTAATGATATTAAACAACTAATTGATTAAATAAATGCAGTTAAAATTCTAGTCAAAAGTCACTGTGTTATTGAGGTATAATTCTAAGATGCCTGTATAAAGTTAACAAATATTTAATTGAAGAGAAACTACTTATCATCAGGGAAAATCTTCAATAAACAAAACTAAGCCTGTTAAATGAGTCATTTACAGAACAGAAGAGACAGCATGCCTATACATAACAATAATGAGACAAGGATGGAAGCTACACCAACTATTTCGTAGGTTGCTATTAATCACAATTTAAGGACTGAGGAACATCTTTTATGACATATATTGGTTTGCCAGATATCAGGACAAACACAATTCTCACTATTTCTCACTGAATTTTATACATATGAAAGCTTTTTACTAGTAATCATAATTTTTTAGGATTGTCTCTGTATATTCACACTTATAGGGTAATGCACTGAATTAGGCAGGCCAGTTGTGGGCCCTTTGTCAAACATTGCCTGTCAGAAAGCATGTGTGGCCCTGCCTCTCTCTCCTCTTTTGCTATGTCTACACTAGGAAAAGTTAGTTTGCATTTGTTAATTCAAACTAAAAAGTTATTAGTTTGAATTAACAAAGTGGACTAATTCAACTTAACATTAAATTGAATTAGTCCACTTTGCTAATTTGAACTAACTGCCCTTAATCTGAATTTATTATATTCAAACTAAGGAATAATCCTAGCCTACACCATCCTTAGTTTGAACTAAGGATCAAACTAAGGGTTAGTTCAAACTAATTGGCAGGTTTTACTAATTCGAACTAAGCTATCATTAGTTCAAATTAAGGAATTCCTTAATCTGAACTAATGAAAGCCTAGTGTAGACAGGTACTGAGTTCAAATTACACCTCCTTAATTCAAACTAACTTGCAAGTACCCTTTGGCTAAGTCTATACTGGCAAATTAGTTCAAATTAAGGAGGTCTAATCTGAACTAACTTTTTACCTGTCTACATCAGGCTTTCCTTAGTTTGAACTAAAGAATGCTGTTTGAACTAGTATCTACCATCCATTAGTTCGAACTAATCAATTAGTTTGAGCGTTAGTTCGAACTAAGTACAGTGGAGAGACCAGGGCTAACCCTTAATTCAAACTTAATAATTTCAAACCAAGGACAGGTTTGAACTAGTCCATATTTTTAATTTGAACTAATACATTTGAGGTTACTTTGAACTAACCTCAAACTAATCAGTTCGAATTAACTTTTCCTAATGTAGAGATAGCCTTTGTGTCTACTGCTAGTCTCAGAGTGAGGCTATATAAAAAAGGTGCTGAGCCCTATACCACTTTATTTTCTTCCAGTTGTTTGCACTTGATGGAAATGAACTACTCTGATCCATAGGATTTGCTGCTTCTTATGGAATAGTAAAAAAATTTTCAGTTAACCGGGGGTTGGATGGGACGTGTAAGTGTTGTTAAGTGGACTCTAATGCTCATCTACATTTATATTCTCCACGTAGGATCAAGGAAACTCAACTATTTTGCACTTTCTGAATTTCTTCATCATTCTTCTGTTGCAGGTAAATTTTGCACTCTACCAGTACAGTGGAAGGAGTGAGGCCTCTTTAGCCCTATACCTAATTAGGCCAGGTTTTCCAGAGCTCTGATTCTCTACATTTGTTCTGCACCATCACTTGCTGCAAACCCTGCTCCATAGCAGAACTGCCTTAAGTGCTGTGCTTCCAGACAGTTTCCTTATGGATCCTCAAATTTTCCACAGATGAGCCCCAAGCTGTGAGAGAAAAGCTATGCAAGTCAATACTGACACCTTTAACACACTAGAAGGTGTTAGCTAAGAACAAAACTGAAATACACTATATCAAAATTGGTAGGAGCAATTTGGTCTGCTACCTATGGGCCTGGTCCAGCTTCCACTAATGCTGGGGTGGTTGGACCAGGTTCCTGGCACTATATGTTAAAATAATCACTTATTTTAATTAGAGGCACACACAAAATGCATTAGCCATCACTTTAGGTGATTTTGCCATGGAAAGTTAGATTTATTACTGTCAAAATGAAAGTAGTGATGTTAGAAAAATAAAATATGACCAGTCATCGAGCAGCTGTTGGACAAACATGCATGGAAGAAAAATTACAGATAGCTGGGTTTCTGTAATGTATTTACAGTAAAATATTCCAACTTGGCCTGAGAATAGGAAAACTAAGTAGGTTTGGCACAGTTTCTAAGCAGATACCAGAAATGGTGACTTCTTGGGAAAAGCCTGTTTGAGAGAAATACAAAAAGGTTATTCCAGTTCGTAGACTACTAAATTCTATGCTGCTTTTTAGGCTGATTCTAATCACAATACACAGTAAGGTGGCTGCTATGTATCTGCCAGACAAAGTGATATTAACTCAGTTGAACTGACAAAGGAATGCAATACATTTGTATCAAGTTAACATTTCTGCAGCAAAAAATCTGATGTTCTGGTTAGTCCTCTGGATGTAGAGCAATGGCTAAAAAGCATAATCTTTCTTCTAAAGAGCCAGTATCTTAGCTGTTGACCAGGGTAGTGCAGATACTTGTCTATTGCACAATTATGGCTGGTCAGAAAGAAAAGGAGAAATCTCTTTTCTTCTCTTTGTTGCATTTCAAAGGATTAATGCTGAAAAAGATTTGGGGCTCTGGGTGGAAAATCAGCTTAACACAAGTTATTCGTGCAATGCTGTAGACAAAAGGGCTAAGGGAATCCTTGGATGTACAATAAGGCGAATCTTGCAGTAAAGAAGATTATATCACCTCTGTACTTGTTATGGTGCAACTGCTAACAGAATACCACATCCAGTTCTTCTGCAAGTCAGGAATAATGTTGGTAAACTACAGAAGGTTCAGACAAGAGACAGAAGAATGATTCAAGTATATACAACACGTTTATAAAAGGGTACTTCTTCCTAGTGGCACCACCTCCTGGCCAGGGGTAACTCTGCAGTGTCCTGTCTCAGTTTTCCCTTCTGTTTAGGGTTCTTTAAAAAGTACATACAGTCTAGCTATTCAAACTATTCCCCTTCTCCAGTCCCATTTATTAAATCCTTCAAATATACTTTCAAAACAGAACTCCAACCTACAAAGTCATCACCCCATTTTCCACTGGGCCCAGCAAGTCCTCCCTGAACATCTGTCCTTTCTTTAGAATTCCCTTTTTGCCCCAGCCCCAACATGAGCACAATTCCTGTTCCCTCACCATTCAAGCATTCTTCTGCTCCAGATCCAAAGAGTATTTTTTTTGTTGTTGTTAACTTTTCTTGCCTGGAATTTGATGTTCTGCACAGACTTTTTCTGCAGGTGTCTTTCCACTACTGACACAGGACCCTGAAGAAGCAATCTAACTGTTTGAAGTGTATACATCTGTCAGCACCCACTTACAGTCCATTCTTTCTCTAGCTTCCTCCTCATGTATTGCAAGGCTTACTGGATCAACTAACCAGTGGGTCACATAAGCTTCATTCTTTCTATAGAGGGACATAAGTTAGACTTATCACAGATGGACTGGGTTCCACCTTCTTTAAGAGACTTTCAGATACCCTGTCATAATACCTAATGGTGATAAACTCCACAAATTTTTAACAGCAAGGACAATTAACCATTGAAACAACTTACCCAGAGAGGGCTATGATGAAGTCTCCTTTCCTGGCAAAAAGTCAAGACTATGTTTTTTTAAAAGGCATGTTGTAGTTCAAACTGAAATTAATTTAGGAAAGTGCTATGATCTTTCATACAGGAGGCCAGACTAGATGATCACATTATTCATAGATTAGAAAGGAGACGTTCTATGAAAATTCAAAAAAGTTGCTTACTCTTGACTGCACTCACCAGCATGAATGTTTGAAGAATTCATGATCCTTTTATTTTCTCTACACACAAACACAGAGTAGTCAATTATTTTTTTAATATAGCTATACATTTAGATGTGTAGTTTATTCAGTAAATGCTGAACATGTGACAGCTCTGAATATAAATACAATCTCTAGATTTGGAATTATTTTGTAAGGGGGAAAATTACATGCCACCCAATGCTTGAATATTTTGAAGAAAGGTCACAAAGAAGCATCACGAAGGAAAATAAGGCAAATTCACTGGACAAGAGCTATCAACAGCCAAGTGGCAGCAATGTTTTTGTCATTTGTTTATAAAGCAAAATATATAGTATTTCTGTGTAGCTGATCCTTATGGGACCTCAATTTTGATAGTGAAAGCCCAGTTGTATGCAAGACTGACAGCAAGAGCCTCAGGAAGATGCTCTGAGCCTTGGGCTGCTGACAGCAGGAGCCCTCACTCTGTGCCCTGGGCAGCTGACAGCACAAAGTCACAGAAAAATAATAAGAATTTTATTACCACAGATAATAAGGTCCCATTGCATGTCTGCAACTCAGCTATAATTTTTTGACAATCACCCCTCAGCTGAAGTAGACTCTTATTTACAAAAAAATATTTAAAATCAGGGGCCACTTTTTCTTATCTGTATTCTACCACCAGCCACAATGTCATAGGTAGTGTCTTCAATCTCTATTTAGAACTCAACAGGACAAGTTAGATTTAGAATTCTAGGCAGATCTAAGAATTCTAATTCTAGTCAGAGCTTAGACTTCTAGAATTAGAACTGTAGCTAGAATTAAAAATTCAACAGGACAAGGAGCAAAAAAGTGGGGGAGGATAAGGAATTTTTGTCTGAGTAAGGAATGAGTGAAAAACCTAAATGTCTTACTGTTGCTGACCCATCCACAGGCACACAGAGAGGGTGTGTATAAGAAGACTCCCTTTCCCCTGGAACGCTTTTCAGAGGTCAGCCTCAATATGGCTGTGTAGCGTAGCCAACCACCACAGTAGGTGGAGTTGGCCTACTTGCCCGGCAGACACGCCCTTAATGTCCACTGCCTACCAGCCCCTCAGGCAGAACACTCTCCTGTCTGTAGCCTTCCAGCCCCTCAAACCACGCAAGGCAGAGCAAAAACCAAGTCTATAGCCTTTAGCCCCTCAGGCAGGGCAAGGCTGGACACTACCAAAGTCTGTAGCCTCCCAACTCTTTGACCTCTCAACCCCTCAGGCAGGGCAAGGCACCAGCATCAATAGGGTCTTTGACCTCTCAACCCTTCAGACAGGGTAAGGCCGCACAAGGCAAAGTGCCGGGAAGGTGATGGGGAGGGAGGGGAACGCAGGCTCACCCAGTCCACTGAGTTCCAGCCCAGGGCCCTAACAATGCCTGAACAGTGTGCCACTAGGTCATTGGGGCTCCTGCCAAATCACACTGACCCCCAAAACAGCTGGGCAAGTACCTGGTGTCCCTAGGCTACTTCCTCCCATTCCCCCTCTAGGTTACCTGGGTCCCATAATCCACTTCATCTTCTGGATAAACGGCCAGGGGGAGCCTGGTCAAGCCTTCACTATCTGTGGGTAGAAGGTCTGGTAGTCCCTCTGGTCCATCCGCCGGTGGTAATTCTTCCAAGTCACAGGGACCAGACGACATCAGATCTTCTAGGGCCTCAGCAGAGGGAAACTCCTCCAGGTCACAGGGTCCCTCTGTGGTCTGTCCCCCAGTCTGGTTCTCCAACTCCTCTGCAGAAGGCAAGTCATCTAAGTCTTAACCTGCCTCCTGGTTTCCCCAGGGTTCCTCTGTTACCGCAGGAGAGGTCTCAGGCTTCTCTGCAGGCTGGAGTTCTGGTGGCCAGTCAGTCCATCTCCTAAAAGGCTCCCCCTATGAGTCCCTGCTCCACTTTTTTATTTGGTCCCCCTTGCCCCTGGCTCCGCCTTTGGGTTCCCAGGCCAGATCCCATGCAGGAGGGAGTGTGGGAGTTTCTTGGTGCCCTGTGCTGGGTGCAGCAGCCCCTGCAGGCATGGCGACCTCTCTCTGCTACAGGACGCAAAACACAAAAAATTCTTCCTCCCAGTATCCTAATTTGTGCTAGCTCACTGAAACGTCACTTCCCTTACCCAACTCTTGTCTCATGCAGACAGTTGATTGTGTGCAGAAGGAAATAGTAGTACAGTAGGCATTCTTCAAAGGTGGAATTGCCATCACTCTGGGGTCTCCAGCTAGTTCAGCCTGAGTCAGCCAGCATCCTGCGGAAGACTCTGGGCTCAGCGTGGTCCCTCCCATATGCCACTGCATACCTGAAGACATCAGAGGACAATTTACCATAAGTAAAATCTTGAAAATTATGTCTCAAAGACTAGAAACAAAATTACTTACAGTGCTTGGAAATAAACATTAAACATATTTTTTATTAACTAAGCTCAGCATTCCTGTACCCCCATGCTGTTTCTATTTTAGGGAAGTGGCATTTCCTAGGAGACAGAGCATGGGACTGGGACTCAAGAGATAGGGGTTCTCATCCCAGCTCTAGAAGTGATGTGCTGGGAGACCTTTCTGACACCATCCTCTAGTGTGCGGCTCTTTGGCTATGTCCATACATACATCATTATTTCAAAATAAGTTATTTCAAAATGAGTTATTTTGAAATAAAGTCCTTATTTTGAAATAAGTTAATTCGAATTAAGAAAATGTTAATTTGAATTAAGGGAAAGCCTGCTTTCAAAACAGCTGTTATTTCAAAATGGTTATTTCGAAATAAGGCCGTTTGGACATGTTATTTCAAAACAGTTGTTGTGAAACAATGGTGGTGACAGAGGCTGTCATTTCAAAACAAGAAAATGTCGTATGGACATTCAGTTTTTTATTTTGAAACAACCAGTGTTGTTTTGAAGTAAAAGACTCGTGTGAACATACCCTTTGAGATCTATGGGTGAGACCTGCTATACTGAAGTTTTTTTATTTTTTCCTTATTTTAAGATTTCTCCTTTTTTTTTTTTAAAACAACCATATGTTCCAGTTATATGTTCCAGGTGGTTTATAATGTTTCTGATTTATTTTCCAGGTTACATACTTTAATTTTTTTTTCATCTATAATATATATCATATATTCAATTCACTTTATACATTGGCCCTTAACTTTTTTCAAATGATTTTAATATTACTAGTTTTGCTACAGGTAGATTCCATTTTGTCAATTTGTTATTTTCTCTGACTTTATATTCTTAGGGCTGGTGTTATCCTGCTAGTACTTATCACATAATACACTTTACAGGTATGGAGGGCCAGTGTGTGACAGATTTTCGTACAGGTGCCAGAGGTGGGAGAGAAAAGGAAGGACGATGTAAGGAAACTTTCCTATTCTCTCCAACATGAATGGTCCACAGAAGGGCAAGTCACAATTATATAACTTGCAAAGCAAAGGCGTCATAAAGTTACCATAACCAAAAATAAGCAATGAATATTTCTACAATGTGTCCAGTGACAGTAGTTAAGAGTAGTTAACTTTGAGACTTGCCCAATTGCTATCGACAAATTTCATTAGGCAGAGTGGACTGTGATTTTAGAAGAAAAGAAAAGAAAAACACTCTTGAGGGGATGAGTACTACTCCTAGTCCTAAATTAGAGTGGCCCAAACTCCCTATGTCAAGTCAAAATCTGTACTAGCTATGAAGTCAGGAATATAAGTCACACTTTTGTCATTCAAAATGTGATCTTCTAGACTGAACCACAACCACTGAGACTGGCTACAACACATGGAAGTTGGGACAGGGTTTAGCAAAAATGGGCGGCTGAAAGGAGACCTGGCAAGGATAACATGGGATGAGGGTCATATTTTATTCACTTTGAGGTATCAATCCTGACACTTCCCAAAGTGAAGAAAGATATAACATTATGGGGAAGAATACAGTAAAGAGTTCATTATTAAAACAGAGTTGTGAGCTCACAGTGGCTACTATGAAAAATTGCACACTTTCAGTTTTTGCATATATCTAAAGAGGTTTAATGAAGCAAAAAAGGAGAAAGGCATATTCTCTCACTTCAGATGAAATGCAAACACTGTGGCACCAGACAGTTTAAAATTCCAGGCTTAATCCAAAACCAACTGAAGATAATGGGCTTTAGATAAGGTCTGATATGTGGGAAATACTAGTGGGGCACCAGAAAATACCCTTAGATTTCCAGGAAAGAAAGAAAGAAAAAGAAAAAAAAAACACCTTCAGGTTTCTCCGTGGGAGCCATAACTGAGCTAGGGGTATGGAATAATTGGTTCCCTTGCTTTGGTCTGGCTTATTCAGGACATCTTACAGGGATGAGGACAATAAAGACTCAATGGTGTGATGGCAGATCCTGGGAGTCTTTAATGAAAGCAATCATGGTAGCAAAATACACTCTGTCTTATAAGCTTGTCAGCTTTCCAGTCAACAAGCCAAAATAGCAGAGATGTGGTCAGATTAAGCAAACTGACCCAGTGACTTCTGTGAAAAAAAATCCCAAAAGGCAAAGCAATCTTCCATCAAAATCACCCAGTCAAAATGCCTGACTAGTGAGGTAAGGGAGACAGTCCCAACTGGGTTTTGAATTAAATTTCTAAACTAAAGTCCTCTGGCTCAGTAATCATATACAAATTCTTATTTTATCCATCCTTATATTGAATACAGCCTTAGAAAGAGAAAATCTGCCCTAATAAAATGTCATTAAATAAAATGTGACCTAGATGAAACAACATAGTTGTTTGTATTTTTCAATTCTAGAAAAATATTATCCTTAGAATTTTAAGATCAGTCAGATCAAATTTGAAACCATATGATTTTTGAGAATTTTAGATAGATAGATAGATAGATAGATAGATAGATTTTACAGCACTCATTGACTATAAGATATTTTGTCTTTTTGTAGCTCCATAGAATCATAGAAACTGGAAGGGACCATGAGAAGTCATCAAGTCCAATCCCTTTCACTCATGGCAAGACCAAGTAAGCACATTGCTGTTGATTCTGTACTCCATATTACTCTTGGCTAGGTTTTTATTTATTTACATTACTTATTGGTGACTGTTGAATATAGTTATTTGTCTTTTCATCCATGAAAAGAGATTCCACTACTTCAACTTTTTAAACGACAGTTGGGAGGCTGGGGGGAGGGGACTGCAGATGCATACAGAATGTGACACAACTGTAACTTAACAGAAAATACATTCCTGTTCTGTAACATATTTTCTACTTGGCAGTTTATCAAAAACCCTCTCTAAAAAAAGAATCTGTCTGTTAGTAATCCTGGAATAAGCTTGTATTTAAAACCAAATGGTTTGACCCAACTGTTGTCATTATTCATATGAAATATTTTACCAGCACAATCAAAAAGACTTTAACATCTTGTTTCAAGTAGTGTTGAATGCAAACACTGCACCCCAAGCTCTTTCATTTGATATGAACGAGCAGTTGCAAAAACAATAAAAACAGTTGAGGCACTTATGCTAAGACATGAAAAGCGGGATGCCAAGGCGGGTTTCTGAACTGCATTCCAAGCATTTTAAGTGCCTTTTGATCATTTACCACAAATCTACTGATTATTGTGAGAAGGGTATGTGTCATCAAGCCACAGGATAGGCCTTGAATGCAACTGGCTCAAGCAACATGCTATTGGTGGTTAAACATGGCATAACCACAGTTATGCAGCAGTCAATCCCAATCTCACGATCACCATCCCTCTAGACTAGTAAATCCGTTGGCCTTGTAACTATATAAGTTAATTTAGAAATATTATGACAGAAGTCAGAATGTATTCATGTCCTTCATACAAAATTCAGGGCTGCATATAAATACATATATTTAAAGTCACTGCACTATGAAGCTTCTGTTCTTTGATCACCTGGTCTCTGTGGCATGTTTCTTTCCTCTTAAACTGTAAATTGCTCTAAGACAGAGTCCTCTCCCGTACAGGCTCTAAGCAGTGTTTCTCAAACGGTGTTCCATGGAACACTGGTGCTCTGCGGACGTAATACAGGTATTCTGTAACTCACCCCAACACCTCCCAGTTGGAGGGGCTCAGTGCGGAGGGAGGAAGAAGCAAGTTAAAATGCCCCTGTTGCAGCAAAGCTTCCAGCTGCGTGGCAGAAAACACTGATATACTCCTGTGAAATCTGCTGCTACTGAGGCATTTTAAATCTCCCACCGTCACTAACTTTTTCTCAAGAAGATTTTCATCAGGTGTTCCGCATAAAGTAATTAATACTTTTAGGTGCTCTGTTTTGCACTAAAGGTTGAGAAACCATGCTCTAGAGCAAGCTGTCTAAGTGGGTTTCCATAAAGCATCACTGTATATAAGGACAAAAGTAGGCTCACTAGTAGGTTAATCAAATAAGACTCCACAGCCTACCACTGCAACTGTCAGTGCTCATCATCAGCAACAAAAGATGGAAATAATAAGTATGATTGATGATATTCTCATAGGATAATTCATGCCTTCTTTGCCAATCAGAACAGAACTGAACTGGGAGAGGAGCTAGGGGAAGGGAGCAGCTGTTTCACTAACAATAATAAATTATATACTATGAGACAAATAATCATAATAATGGGCCTCACTTTCAAATATGAGTGAGTAATATTAGGCATCTAAATCAGCATTTAGGAAACTAAATACCTGTTGTGAGCACACACATGAAGAGAACAATGCTTCTGTGATGTGTTATCATCCCCTATCATTGTGGGTGTTATCTCTATTTTACAGAAGAGAAACTGACTTTCCCAAGGCTACACAGCAAGCCCATGGCAGAGACAGGAACAGCTCACAGCCACTCTGACTCCCACTCCTGCACTTTGAGCTATCACTCTTTTCAAAGAGGTAATGGGTGAATTTCAAATGATCAAGCACCAGTAATCATCAGAGCTGGAATGCTTATCTATTCCTCTTTGGACTAGAGCAATGGTTTTCAGCCACTGTGTTGGGTCACATTATTGTGTTACCATACAGTGGTAAGTGAGTCATGGAGAGTGGGGGACATGGTTGGATTCAGCCTGAGGTGGGTTGGCTGGTCTGTCCTGTAAGGTTGTGGTACACCATCAAGTGTGTCACACCCACAAAATGTTGAGACCACCCACTGTTCTAGATAATTTTCTTGCAAGCTATCTGTTGCTTCTTCTTGGGTCTGGATGGGTAGGAAATATTGTGACTATTCTCTCTCTATTCTATACTTGCACACTAGAAACTGAAAAAAAGTTACTGGAATGTTTTTGAGCTTCACACAAGTTCAAGATTTGAGCTCTTTCAGCTTTTCGCCAAATCTTGACTCAGGGCTCACTTTTTCTGCTTTTGCTAGGCTCTCTCACTCTTACTGAACAATATAAATGTAAGGGGCTATACATGAGATATGAGCCATTAATCTAGTGGTCCCCAACCAGTAGATTATGACCTACTTCTGAAGGGTAATTGCCATTGAAACCGATGAGCATTGCACCATCTGCGGGTAAAAGGTTGAAGACCTCTGCTTTAGTCTTTATTACATCAGTTTAAGGTTGCTCTATTAACATTGAATAAAATTTACCATCTGATTTGCTGGTTGGGTACGCATGATGAAGAAGTGGGTGTTTTTGATCTTTTTTTTTTTTCCCCCAGTGGGAAGGTGTCCATGTCACACTACACACCAATTGACACTTCTGCTGAAGGTTAAAGATTGACTAGGCATGGTATTTGTACTACCTTATCACTAGAACAGGATAGTGGCACATTGGCAAGAAGGTGAAGGAGAAGGTTCCATTTCAACATCTTTCTATACTTTTCTATGGCTGAACAGAGGATTTCAGTCCACAGGACTGTTAACTGGTATTGATTGACTGCAGCTTTTGAGTTCTCAGCAGTGATGGAGCAAATAAGGGATTGGGGGCTGCAACCAGCTGCTACTATGTCTGTGCTGCCTTTTTAAAATTGCTTTGCATACAGGCTTCTTCAAATTCTTGTACCAGAGCCCAAAATCCTAATGCTAGCACATTATTTTTTTTTCCACAGACTCTGAAGACCCAAGGGGGAGCAGGGATCAGGGCAGCAAAGGGGCAATCAACTCTCAGGACCTGCTTTGCATCATGCCACATGCCAACAGCTGGCGCCTCACCTGCTGGCTGCAGCAGTGTCTCCTGTTCATGCCAGGGACCAGCTATGTCTGCCGAAGAGGCCTCTCCATGCTGCTGGTATTCTATTAGGGCTTCCTCTGGACCTGGAGGCTCATCTCAGTTTCCAGGTCTGTTGTGCTCACTGAGGGTGAAGACCTCCTTTTGGATCCCCTGCTACACAACCTGCAGTTCAGTGTGCAGATGGTGAGGCTGGTCCTGGCAGGTGTCTCCAGGGTCAGCGACCTCCTGGACTATGCCTGGAGTTGTGACTGGGTGGATCCCAAGATGCTGGCTCAGTGCATGGGGCTCTCTACCCTTTGAACACTCTGGCCCTCCCGAGCTTTTGCTTGGGCTCTGGCCCCATGAACCCCCCAGGCCGCCCCCTCCCCACACACTGAGCCAATTGCTGGATTTGCTGCAGCCCCTCTTCCAGTTCCTCCAGGACCTCTTATTGAGGTTCTGGTTGCACCTTTCCCCACATTTATTTTAATATGCACTCGCTATGCATGGCCCCACAAAGTCACAAGATCTTCTTGCCAACCTCCTCTTGGCCCTCAATAAAGTGGCCATCTATAAGATCAGGGAGAGGAGACTGGCTGAAGACAGCCTCTGCAACTGTCAGACCTACTTCCAGTCTCTTGTTCAATCATATCTCCAGTCAGAGTTCCTCTGGGCAATGATTTGCTGGCTCCCTCGACACCTCCTGGGAGCAGTGGGCACTGTCTGGAGTTCTGAGCTCAGTATCCCCTTCCAGTTCCTTTGTTTTGAACCTTTGACCCTCCACCCATCCCTATTATTGCATTTGTTGTCCCCCATACTTAATTGAATATAGGCGCAGTGCTTCCTCCCCTTAGGCTGGCGAAGGGAATTTAGTAGTAGGCAGGCTTGCACCTGCTCACTTCCCTGTATTCAAATAGGACCAGCCATGTCTTGGAAGGAGGACAGACCCATCATCTGGCGGTTTTGGACTCACCAGCAGGGAGGGTATGGTAAGGAGTGTAAGGGAGGTAAGGGCTCTAGGAGGGGCTACTTTAGCACATTACCTCCACGTGCAAAATCTGGTTCTGCCATTGCTTGAAAAACTAAATAGGTGGTTAAATGTGGACTTCAAAGTCTAACTTTAAGCTTCTGTTTTTGTAAGTGTAGTCTGACAAAATGCAACAAGTATTAAACAGCAGGAGGAGGAAAAGTGATAGGAAGACGAGGGAAAGGGTAATATGAGGATACATTTTCCTAAGATTAACAATGTGCACAACCTAAATGTTTTAAACCAGGGGTTCTTAACTGCTGTGTTGTGACACATGCTGCAAGTGGCTGACTGTATCACTAGGAGCCAACCTGCCACCAAAAAGAAAACTCCTGCCTCCAGAACAAACTTGATGATGCTATTTCTTTTGTTGGGTGGATCTATTCTGCCACTACAACTTGCAGCAGCAGAGGCTGCTTGTAGTGGGGGGAGAGGTTTGTATTGTGTCACTGCCAAAATTCACATTAGCGGCGGCAGCTGATTTTTTTTTTTTTTTTTTTTTGTAGTGAGGGGTTTCTGATGTTTGACCTGTCACCGAAAGTCCTGGTGGCAACAGCTTTTTTTCAGCAGTGGGGGGTGGGGAGTTTTGTGTCATGCACGGTTGGGCATGCTGCCAATGATGTTGACACAGAAAACTTTGAGAACCTCTTTTCTCTAAAGGATTTTGTTGTGGTTGGTCTAGGGTTTATTTTCATCAGCATATGACAGAAGTGCAGCTGATCTCACACTTCTAGAATGCAACCTGCTAATACAAGGTCTGAATGTGACCCACTGAGCTTGCACTGTCAGAGGTTTATCTATTTTCTTAAGTTAGTTGGTTGAAGTAGGAGTCGAAATCAAATAAATTATTCCCTGTTGCAGAAGTATTCTTAGAAGCTAACCATATCTTAAGTTGTTTTTGATACCAGAAAAATTGTATAGTAGATTTTGTGGAGCTTAATTTACCTTGCACCCAAATGCTAGAAATAGATTTAGACAAGTGTAAGTATTGCCTAGGTCTGTGTTCTTAATTTCTGGTTCAGGAAGTTTTTCACTTGAAGCAGGTAAAAGCACTATTGAAGACTCAGACACACACAAGCAATCAATAATCCAAGAAGCATGCAGTGAAAATCGTAAGTGGATTTCTGTTCCAATCAGAGTGAACATTATCCATGTGATAGCAGGCTGACAAATAGAGATTATCTGAGTCTCACAGGAATGTTAGCAGAAGAAAAGAAAAGGAAAATATATGGTGGATATAGACAGCATTGGTAGAACCAAATGGATAGTTACCCGTAGGTGATACCTCACATTATAATGCTCTGTTTTCAGTTGCTTGTAACTTCACCAAACTTTAACCATTTGGGCTGTAATTTTCCATGCTGGCTGTGTGCCTCATCAGCCTGAACTTTTTCAGTAAATTTCAATAACAGTTCAGCCATTTCCCAGAACAAGGCCAGAGAAAAATGCAATGTTTAGCCCATGTTAAAAATTACAGCATGATCATTTTTTAAAAATAATAAAAGCTCTACTTCTCTTATTCTTTGAAGCTGAGACTTAAAATATTCCAGAGGGGTGGCCTTTTCTGTCAGAGATTTGCCTTTTGCCATCCACATGAAAATGCACCCAAATTTCATTCAGTTATGAGTTTTTGGGGATAGAGATGGAGGGGGGCGAATCACAGTTGCAAACACTCAGTAGGGATGTCCATTTTAGTAGCAGAAATTTCCAAAATTTCATCCTGAGCATGTTGAAGCCTCTTAGAGCTCCTGTGCTGACCAGGCACCCTAGCCATAGAGCAAGTGAGCATGCTCAAACCCATGATTACAGGAGTGAAGCTGAATTGTCCCTGAAATGGGTAACGCCAGGCAATGAGACAGAGCACGGAGCCTCTGCATCCTGAACTTTCCTTAACTCCCTGCTGGTTCTCATGAAGCCAGTTGATTTGAATGCAGATGGGGACAGTGAGGGAGTAGGTCAGGACAAGAACTTTGGCAAACCTGAGACCGGAGAAGGGTCAGGGAAAGAAACTGGAAATAGTAGCCAGATGGAAGGAAGGTGAGAAAGAAGGGCTGAGATTAGTTGGGCAAGGAGGCTCAGTCTGGGAACTAGTCAGGAGAACAAGGGGGTCAGATAGATGTGGAGGGACAAATACTGATAACAGCAAAGGAGCTGTGGGGAATAGGAGATACTGAGATTGGCTGGACAATGAAACTAGGACAAGGAACCAGTGGGGGTCGGAATGGCACAGTTCTCACAAAGAGCTGGGATAGTGGTAAAACTGTGACTGGTTGGGCAAAGAGATTGAGACAGGGAGCATGACATTATACAAGAAGGAAAACTAAGATTGGGAGCCAAGGCAGGGAACAGATAGATGTATTGGGTGTGGAACTGAGGAGGAAATGCTACTGGCTGGACAAGGAAACTGAGACTGGAATTTGGAAGAGAGGAGACTGGGCTGGGACAAGGGCAGATTGGAGGGGAAGGGCAGAAGAGTCAGTGCCCAGTAGAGCATGCTCCCCTCCAGAACTTGGAATGGAACCCAATATTCCTAAATCTCACCAGTCCTCTGCTGTTCTATTCTATATAGGTTTTTTTGCCATGCTCATCACTGTATAGTGTCCTCCAGAAGTACACTAACCAATGTGACTACAGATCTGTTGTGTGTTGTTTGTTCTTTCATCCTTTCCCTAGAGGGAGAACTGTGAAAAATGGAGTGCCTTGTTTTAGTATTGTGTGCCTATTAAAACACTTGTGGCTATGTGTTTGCATTAGAAAAGACAAAGTCAAAAAAATGTGCCTTGCACACTTGCAATGGAAAGTGGTGAGCTTTCTGATGGTCCTCAGTTCCTTGGGAAGTTCACTCCACTGCCTCAGCCTCTAGTGCTGGCCCAGTAGGGGATAACAACCTACTATTGCAGGTTGATACTCTGCTAAAGTTTAAAGTTTCCAACACTACTAATGACCCATGTGGCTGGCAGTATGTCATATGACTGGATTTTTTCTTCTTCAGTTTGCCTTTTTAAAAGTCTAGGAAATTACAAGCACAAAAGTTACATTAAAGAATATTATTCATGTTTCAAAGTTAAATACTCAAAAGGTAGGAATTGTCAGAATTAATATTGCATGTGCAACTTTAATTAGGCATCCTTGAATATATTCACTTTGATGCAGTCTTTATTTACATTGTCACAAATTATTTTTTCCATAGGACCCCTGCCTCATACTGTGAACAACACAGAACTGATCTGGGGACGAATCAGGAATGTGTAGTGAAGGAAACTACTGTTCTTAAGACCCTGTTTCAATTGTTTCAGAAGTTGCGAAGTGGTTATTAAATGTGGCAGGGGATTGTAGGAAGATAAAAAAATAGTCTCGTGGTTAAAACAGCTGAATTCTTCCTTGGAAAACAGTATTTTATTCTTGCCCCTGCCAAAGAGTTCCTATATACTGTTGGACAAATCATTTAAACCAGACTTTTCACTGTCTCTCATTTGAGGCTCTGACACTTAATTTGTAGACACTCATTGATTTGACCATATAATGTACTACATAATGCTAAGTACTCTGAAAAAAATCAGGTTCTAGATAAGGCAGGACAAACTTTTTGGCCTAAGGGCCACATCTGCACACTGGCTGGCCATGCCTTCCCTCTTACTTTAACCCCTGCACAGCCCACCTGGCTGGGCTGAACAAGGAGACAACTTTAACTCCAGCTCTCAGGGATGCTTGTGGCACACTTTGGGGGTTGCCACGGCACACCAGTGTGCCCCAGCACACTGATTGGGAACCACTGCCTTAGAGTGACACTCTTCCTCCCAGGAGTGTCACTGACCCCAAGAATCTCTTAAGGCCCAGGCCCATCACCTGCCAGACTCATGACCTGCAGCACCAGCTCCAGACCCAACCTGGCCCCAACCCCAACCAGGGCCACAGGGCCAGGCCGCTGTGGTGGCCTCACCCCATGGCCCTGGCTGGGGGCAGAGCATTGGCACTGGGACTGAGGGCTCATGCCTCCTGTGTCCAGTGCCAGCCACACCCCTGATTCCTTCCCACTGGTAGACTGGGTAGCAGGTCCTAACACTTCAAGTGTAGCACCCTTCAGGTAAAGCACCAGAGCTCCATTCACCTCCCTAGCTAATCAGCCATGAACTGAAACAGACACTTGCATTTCATTCCCTTTCCAAGCTTGTCACTGGCTGAAGATACAGCAGAGCAGGGCTAGTTGGGCCTAAATGCTTTCCAATCCTTTCTCTGTTGATGTTGGGCCTCTCTTCTCCATCACAGTGACCATGTAATTAAAAACCATATCATAAGGTATTTGCACAAGTAGGCCAAATTAAGGTTGCAAAGGCACACCTTAGTTTAGGCATTTCCTAACTTTTGAATATGTCTCTGTAACTTTAATGTTCTGCTATTGTAATCCCTCTTTGTGTAATTTTATATAGTGGTCAAAGAAATACAGAGAGAATGACAACTTTTAAATATTCATTTCTGTCCCTGTCAAACAGATTTTTCTATTCCCTCTGCTACAACTAACATTAACACAAATAGTTATGTTAAGATGACTTGTCAATATGCTTTCCTGCTTGTTCACATTAAGAGATTATTATATTCTTCTATTTGTGACATCCTAATCACTCACATTGCACAAGACTGAAAAATCCTTAGAGGATTATGGCTGCTTAGCATGAATGAGAACAAGAAGAAAAGTGGAGGAGGAAGAGAGAGATGAGTTATTAGTAAGACAGCTCCTATTCACAAAACAAGCATGAGCAATTTGTCATTTAAGGATCCCTTAAACACAGGAGAGATTCTATGCAATGCTTCCACACCTGGCTAAGTGCTGCATTAATGTCTTGATGGAGCCTCAGGAAAAAAGATCAGTGGATGTTTCCTAGAGAAAAGTTTGGGGGTCTTAAGATTTCTTTTTACAAAATACTTCCCCTATGCCCTCAGTTGCTCTGGGGCCAAATAAGGTTCTTGGCAGTGCAGACTTATTATTTCAAAAAGTTAACACTGCCCTAAGCCTGCATGATGGTTTTCAGAAACTCCCTACTAACAATAGCCAGGCACCTAATAATTCTCCTTGAGAACATTCACCTTAATACAAGTTCCAAAGGGCTAGTAATGTTAGTCTAATTCAGGAAAACAAACAAGGAGTCTAGTGGCACTTGACAGCCTTTCAAAGTGCCACTAAATTCCTTGTTTGTGTCACCTTAATAACAGGTGTACATGAGGTATTCACAGATGTTCATTGAATGAGTCTTCTCTAAATTAGCAATGTAAAATGGATTTAATACATACAAATCCAAAACAGTAAGGAACACCAGAACTGCAGTCACTATTTTAAAATCAGTCATACACTTTAAGAGTTGGAATAAAAAGTACATTTATACCTTTCTGGAAAAGGTCAGCATCAGACAGAGCAGAGACACTCAGCCAGATCACACATTCTCCATAAGCCCTTCAGGAGATATCTACATGCTTAACAGGAGGGAAGAGCAATAGATGGGATTCCTACTGGTGATGAAAGTAAAAGGCTGCTTTTAGTTTTGAATAGTAATGAATTTTCACAGTGCACAATCATTTTTGTTCCACAGATTCAATTCTGTAAACTCTTTTTCACATCATTTATTCCAATAACATATTAGCATAGAATCTGAATAAAACCAAATTGTAAGCCATCCTTAGAAACATATGTAGCTGTTATCAGATGCCCATTTGTACACAGTTCCAATTCTAATGACCAATAAAGACCATAGTATTGTGTACACTGTATTATATTTACCCCTTGCAATTTACAGCATCACGTAGCAATTTCAGAGGTCAAACAGAGAAGGAAATGCTTCCAGCAGATAACACATTTATAGCTGTTCTCTGGGCAAAACACTGCAATCTGGAACATTTCCACCTTGAAGGAATGCAAAATTAATTCCTCTTAAAATATTTGCAACAGCTACAGTGAATATCATTTTCAAAAATCATGACAATTTGATAATGAAAAATTTGAGGGAAAGCAGTTAATCAATTAAATCCACCCAAAAAAGGTTTAGATCAATGTTACTCAGACCTTAGTGGTTTGAGAGCCAAATTAGTAAACAACATTACCCACGGGAGCCTCTATCTCTTTTGCATGTGCTTTCAAGCTCACCAGCTATTTTGATGCATAGAGGCTTATTTTGAAATAAGTTAATTCAAAATAAGTTATTCTGAAATAAAATCGTTATTTTGAATTAACTTAAATCAAAATAAGGAAATATTAAATCAAAATAAGGGAAAACCCTAAATCGAAATAGCAAGTCCTGACACAGGACTTGCTATTTCAAATCAGGAGAGGAGCAGCATGGGAGGTGTGGCAACATGGCCCCCTCACTGGGCCATGTTGCCAGCCAACATATAGAAAAGGGAAGGCACCCTGGGAGGGAGAAGGGCAAAAAAGTGTTAAATCAAAATAATGTTTATTTTGAAATAATAGATCCGAACAGTGTTATTTCAAAACAACCGTGTCGAAATAACAACTATTTCAATTTCACCCTAGGTTTTACTGTTTCGAAATAAGGGACGTTATTTCAAAATGTCATTTGGACATGTCAACTTTTAATTCGAAACAATGGTTGTTGTTTTGAATTAAAAGCCTCGTGTGGACATAGTCATAGAGTTTTTGTCCATCTTCCCAGACCTGAAGAAGATTTCTGTGTAAGCTCAGAAGCTTGTCTCTCTCACCACCAGAAGTTGGGTCCATAAAAGATATTATCTTATCCATCTCGTCTCTCCCATATACAAAGTATTTTTAAACAGTGCTTTAGGAGGAGGAGAGATGCGCACAATTCTACATCCTTCTCCAGAAATAATGCTATATTATTATCTACAAACAGATCCATCTGCAGTAACTTTAAGCACATACAGAGTCCACAGAAGTCATGAGGCTCCACACAGCTGTGAGGCTTTGAATATATGAATCTCTTTCTGGAGAACTCATTCTCTACGTACTTGCAGGAAGAAACTAATAAACATTTCCTGAGACTTCACAGAAGTGAATTTGCCAGGCATTGTTGCCTCCTGCTTTGGGTTATGAGGAAGTGATTTTGTTTAAATATGAAAATAGATAAATATGAAATAGATAAGGCAGTCTATCACCCTTTTGCAAACACAAGAAAAAACTTCCCCTATATGAGGGCAGTTATCAGGAACTAAAAGAAAAACTGATGTTCGTAGGACTGCCTTATTAAAATATTTGCTACATGTCATGCTCTCACACATATACACACACCTGAATAAAACAACATTTAATGCTATAAAAAGTACATAACTGCAGGCATCTTCTGAATCTCATTGACTTCAACTAGACTTAAGAATATGTTTATACGTAAGTGTGTGCTTAAGTTCTTTCCAAGATAGGGATGTTATCCTGAACTGGGGCCTCAGTTATGGAGAAAACATCTATATTTAAGGCTAATCAAACAGTGGGGAGAAAAATGTATTAATATTAATTTAAACCTGAAAGTGAAATTTCATCTGACCATGCTCACCTCCTTTTGTTTTAGCTTTCCACAAACATTAAGCCATGCTGAATATTTACTAACAAAGAGATACTCAAAAACAGTACACACACATATGCTTATTTAGTCACTGAGAACAAATGCCAAATTGTTCATTTAATTGTAAACTTATAAAGTTGCAACTTGCACTCTTTTTATTAGTCATACATATAAGTTATCCAATCAGGGAAGAGAAACAACTCAATGGGTATGTTTACACTGGGGCTCTAAGTCAACTTTAAGCCCCCACTGCCAGAAAAGGGGGGTGGGTGTGGGAGACAGGTCAGGTTCCTAGCCCCTCTTTGTTGGCCCCAGCAGAGAGGGGCTGGGAGTGGGATCCAGCTCCCAGCTCCACCTTGGAGGGTAGGAGCCAGATTAGCCCTGGTCCAAATCGGCCCCTGGAGCCCATTGGACTCAGGGTACCCAATCCGGACTAGGGGGTGGGGTAGGAGGAGGTGCACCCTGGGTATGTCTGCCCCTTGTGTATGCAGACATACCCTGAAGTTGACTTAACAAGGTCAACTTAAAGTTGACCTTGTTAAGTCAACTTTCAGGGCCTTCCCCCCGCCCCCAGTGTAGACACAGTTAGTGTGACTTACAGAACTAACCCATATAATATACGTAGCAACTTTTGAGTTTTTACTAATTAACTACTTATAAATGAGCAGCAGCCCAGTAATGACTTGCTGAAAACATCTGCAAATAATCTGAAATAATGATTTTTTTTGAGTTTTACAATCTGTTTGCAGATCATTAGTTTATTCATCAAATTTTCTGTTAATTTATTGATTTGCTCTTTTCTGCTTACAGACACTCTCAGGTTCCAGTAGAAGCAATTTATTTTATTTTATCCTATACTTGTTATCTATAGCCACACAGGATATGAGCACTTTAGGCTATTTTATGTAACTGTTAACAACAAATGTTTTAAAGTTTTATATGGTATTTTAAGACAGTACCAAATAACAGTATTAATATTTATATAAAAAAACAGATAATTAAACTATATTGGTCATGGACTATAATCCCATTCATATCCATGTCAAGCGGTCTTGTTTCATGAGGCCTACATAAATTCCCCATCTTCAAGTATCTGACAAAGTGAGATTCTCTCCCGTCCCATGAAAGCTCATGTGATAAATAAATGTGTTAGTTTTTAAAGTGCCATCAGACTCCTTGTTTGTTTCATTAAAGTTCTGAGTAATCTCATTGAGAATAAGATTTGCATACTGAAAGCTCTGTGGAAAGTAAAGTTGCAAATACATTCAGCAGAAATAATTTGCATGCATGTGTTGTATTTTTTTGCGGGGTAGATGTTCTTTGTAAAAACAAATAGGAAGTGTTAGCAAAACGAAACACCTCCACATTTGTGGAAAATTTTACCACCTTGTCCAACCTGATGTGAATAAATAAAGGTGAAGTGGTAATTGGATGCAAAAGAAGTTTATATTAGAATGGCATCTTTAAGAGCAACAAATATTAGCAATTATAGTGCATGAGCTGCCAACCAATGTGCAACTTCTTTGTCATATTATAATAATTTTTGTTGACATAATACGAACATAGTAATCTGTGCTTTTCCTGAACCATCAAATAAGCTCTCTAAGTTAAAATATGCTCTGTCTTTGGCTTTTTGGAGGGTTCAGAGAATATGAACATTTCTCTTGCTTCTCTATTTGTTACTCAGTGTGCCAGAGATGCAGCAACTGTCCCCATCGGGCAACCACCACATCAAGCTCTGTCCATCATTCTTCACCAGAGGTGGAATCACCCATGAAATAAAGTCCCCACCAGAGCCATTCTATTACACAGGAAAGGATGACTGACCAAGGCATACAAACATTTTTCTACATTCACTGAAACTGCCTGTTTGGGCACTGAGGAAATGCAGACCTGCATGACTGCTGCTGG
This sequence comes from Podocnemis expansa, assembly GCA_007922195.1. Lineage (NCBI taxonomy): Eukaryota > Metazoa > Chordata > Testudines > Podocnemididae > Podocnemis > Podocnemis expansa. The sequence goes on along the minus strand of ML682013.1, from coordinate 5,795,584 downwards.
GTCCAAAATTATAAAAATCTGTATGTACACAAGAACCACTATCCCTATTCTAATCACAAAGGGCTGCAGAGGTTTCATAGATTCCAAGGCCAGAAGGGACCATTATGATCAGCTTCTCTGACCTGCTGCATGACACAGACAATAGGACTTCCCAAAACAATTCCTAGAGCATAGCTTTTAGAAAAACATCCAATCTTGATTCAAAGAATTTGTCATAGAGATGCTCTGCATCTCCCCATGGCTCAGTTTGTGTTTTGCATTACTGTATACCAGGGTTAATTTCATCCCAGTGCATCTAGAAGTACCACTTTCCTTTACATTTCAAGGCCAAACAGATCAGTATAACAACACTCATTTTTGCCACCTCTTGCAATTACATTGTGATTCAAGTATTCTTAGGGTGTTGTTTTTTTTTCAATCTGTCTCACAAAAATATGATGAAAGGTGCCAATTCACAAATTTTACCTTATTCAAAATGGCCACCATCTCTTATTACTGTCAAGGTGCTAAAGTCAACCAGAAGGCTGCTATTTCCCTACAATCTATCTGCATGTGAAGTGAGGCTGTCATTAATAAAGTTGACTGCCATCTCACTCTGTTTTCAGTAAGAGTGAAATTAGGCCCACAGGCAAAATAGCTGCCATTCTATGGCCCAGCAGACTAGAGTCCCAGGGACTGTTTGGCGCAATAGAGACACTGTGAAAAGTGGATGGGGAGAATAAGGGAGGCCTAAAGGTTGATTTCGGGACTGTAGAAGAATGGGGGGCATGGGGATGTGGTGGGGGGCAGGAGGGAGAATTAGAGGATGAAGACTACAGTGAGGGTGGGAGATGCAGAGGAGAGAACTGCAGCTCCCTCACATGGAGGTAGCAATGGAGAGGAAGAGTCCACTCCCACCAGCCACGGGAAGGCAGTACCACAGTACTGCCAATTCCTATGAACTAATCACAACTCACAATTTCTTCAGGAGGAGGTGCCACAGTGACATGAGTAGCTGCTCCCATCTCAAGATGTTCATGGTGGGACAGAGAGAGCTTCTGCAGACACAGCCCAGTGTTAACACTGAGACCTGCCATTAACATATGGTTTTATAGCAATGAGAGGATCCTAGGCAGTGGGAGGGAAGGAATGGGAGTCGGAGGATAGCTGTTACTAGGTCTGTAGAAGGAAAGAAAGGGTGAGGAAAGAGTAAGCAGAGTCTCGAGCTGAGTCAAGGAGAGGCATACTCTTTATGTGCTTGTAAAGGATGACTTTTCAAACTAAAATTGTCATACATGTAGCCAGAAGAGCTGAGGAACGTCACAAGAGACAGAAAAAGTTAGTTCTCTTCTGGAAGGTACAGTAGTATTAGTATGCAATGGTAACATATTGAAGATCAAAAATCACAAGTCAAATCCACCCCATATCACAAAATTAGCCCCACACATCAAGGTTTTAAAACATCATGAAACAAAAACAAAAACAAAACAAAAAAAAAAAAACATGCTGAAAATTGTTGAAATTTCAGATGAACATGTCTACGTATGTGTGTGTATTTGATATAATATTTATACAGATGGTGCTGGCTCATCCCCTGCTATGCTCCTATCCTCCCCTCAGTGTACCACTACAAAATCTTCAGGTGCAATGACATAATGGAGGGATTTCTGTGAAGTCACAGATCTGCTCTAGTCCCAAAACTTAGTAGCTATGGATTGTGAAAACTTTTACACCCTGAATACCATAGTAGGTCAAACTAACCCCAGTGTAGAGAAAGCTAAAAATCCTTTTGTCAACCTAGCTATTGCCTCTCAGTGAGTGAATTAGCAAGAGCCATAGGGGAGGGGGAAAAAACCCCAAAGCTATCATCATTGTAAAAGGTCCCTACAGTATGGTGGTACAACTACAGTGCTACAGTTGCACTTCTGTAGACCCACCCTCAGAAAAGGAAGAAAGGAGGAGGAGACAGTGGCATTCAAGATGTAATTTTCCTTTTATCATTCTGCCCTCTAGCATGCATCACCCGATGCACCAGGTGGACCTATGACAATTTATACCACCTTCTTCAAAGCCTCTGACAATGTGAGATTTTCTCCCATGAAAGCTCACGCAATGAATACATTTGCTAGTCTTTAAGTGCCAGAGTACTCCTTGTTTGTTATACCCAGCTGAGGAACTGCTCATTCTCTTCAGATTGATGGTGTTCCCTTGGACTTTGTTATGCTGACTACAATTAATATTTTGCAGTTCCTCAGTTTATATTTTCAAGCTAAGTGATTTTTTGACTTTTTAAAACACTGAACAACAAGCTCAAAAAATGACATAATGTGTAAAAAAGAATCAATACAGCGCAATAAGCAAGTCTGTCACCAGCGTGTAGAATGGGAAAGTCAGCAGAGGAAATGTGGTGATTATGAAAGCTTTTTGATTGTTCAACTATATAAAAAGAATAATTTTATACAGTGTGAAAATATATTCTTCTAGACTACTCTTTACCTTTTAGAAGGCTACATGGGGACAGAGAGGGAGCGAGATATTTGAAATGGACTTAATTTTTCAGAAACAGACATGCCCAAGTCAGAATACAGGATACAGACATGCACCAAATTTGGCAATTGCACCAAATTTGGATTTTGATCCAAACTTCTTGTGTCTGATTTGATCTTTTCCTCTTGTATCTTTTTTATTTTCCCTTCAGGGTAACTACTTTTCTTTTGATTTTTAATAATAAGCCCACAAATACATATTTTTATATACATACATATATATACACACTCAGACAGACATGCTTGACTTTATTTCTCTTTTCTTCCATTGGATGTCATTTGTCTTCTAAGGCCTAAATCATGCAGTTGATAAATGCAAGCAAATTTCTGGGCCCACTCAGGGCCACAAGGAGTTCCATGAAGCTCCATCTATGTGTTACTCTCTGCCCATGAACCATCAACTGCAGGGTTGAGGCCTGAAATTGGGAACTCTGTAGGACAAGAATGTATGCAACTCCCACCCATACATAGCAATACAAATGTGAGCACAACGTAAATATTGACGTGGGTCCAGTTATTCCAATGTGTTTGAATAGTGCCTACCACAATAGGGCTAGGACCTGACTGGAGTAAAAGCACTAATATACTTCCTTTTGTGTAACAAAAAATATTTGTTCTGATCAGTTTATGATGCTATAAGCATAGCATTTAATGTACAATGAGTTACTAATAATTTAAAATTACTTAAGGGCTTGATGCAGGAATTACAGGGTGTAATTCTATGACCTGTGTTATGCCGAAGTTCAGACTTGATGGCAATGGCCCCTCCTGGCATTTAAATCTTTGGATGATATCCTCTGGCTCCTTTTTCCTTGTTAAAAGGCCAGGAGCAGTGTAAAATAGCTCTAAAAGCCTTGGAAACAATGTGGGAATGATGCCTTAGTACAGGAGTTATAAGGCTGCTTCTGAAGACAACTTCGCAAGTGCTGGCATACAGAATGTGATGGGAAATAGCCACAGTACTCAGTGTTTTGGAGACTGCCAGGAGACCTTCAGTCCAGCAGGAACCTGGAGATGCTAACTTACTTTTTGTAGGCACTTATTAGGTCTGGTCTAACTAAAATTTAGGTCAATGTGAACAATCTATATGGCTGGGCCCAGTAGTGAAGCTGACTTAACCCCTGGTAAAGCTGCTTCTACATTGAAGAATGCTTCAGTTGACCTATCTATCATTACTCAGGGAAGTGGTAGTCCTATCTGCAACAACAGAAAAAGCCCTTCCATTGGTGCAGGCTGTACCTGCCCTATTGGATCTGGAATAGTCATGATGCTGTAGCTAAACCACTATAGTCCCAGTAGCATAGAGCAGGCCAAAGGCAATGCAACACCCCATCTGACATTATGTTGACGTAACACTGAGCATATAGATGCTTCCATTTTCATGGAAGAGTTTCCATCAATATAGCTAACATAGTGGTCCCCAACCTTTCTGAGTGAAAGCCCCACTAATTAACAGTAGGTCAAACATATGCCCCTGCTACCCTTTCTGATTGCCATAAACATATATAACCCCTATAAACACATATTTAAGAAGAAGAAGATGAAGAACACTAAATTACATAAATAATATTAATAAATTACTCTTACCTGAGTAAGATGCTAAATCTTCCCTGGCACAGCCTCCATCACATGTTTTATATGGCCCTGTGAGCTATTCTACTCTGGCCAGGCACTTGGCAGCTTGAGTCTAGGGGACTGCTACTCCTCTCCAGTCAGTGTGCAGCTCAGGGCTACTGCACCTGGCTGGAGCAGTTTGGGATTACTGCTTTACTCTGGCTGCAAGCCCAGCCAGCACAGAGGGCTGCTCATCCACTATGGTCAATGCAAGGCTCAGGAGTCTAAATGACCTCAGTATGACCAAAGCTTCACAGACCCCCTGAAATCTTTGGTATCCCCATAGGGTTACACAGCCCAGGTTGAGACCACTGAGCTAATGTTCAGGGAAATGGTGTTTTTACAGGCAGAGAAGAATTCCTTCTGCTGGTGTAGGAAACATCTATATTAGAAGTTATGAGAAGTTAGACACAGCTGAAGTGGTATGTCTACTTTACAGCCACACAGATACAGCGCTGCAGCTATGCTACTATAATATAACAGAATAGATGCTTCCTACATGGACAGAAGGATTTTTTTTCTCCTGATATAGGTAATCTACCTCTCCAAGAGAAGGTAGCTATGTCAATAGAAGAATTATTCCATCAACCTAGTTGTGTCTACAATGTGGGTTAGATCAGGTCCCAAACCAATAAAATGTCAGTTAACTGGGATAACATAATGTGTAGGTAACAGAAAAAAAAAAAAGCTGACAGAGCAATCTCTGCAAACAAAGATGAGAGTAACTTAAATGTTGATTTGGGTCCTTAGGGTTGGACAGCTGCTGGTCAAGACAATAATTTTATGGATATTCAAGCTAATCATTGCCTAGATTATACACAATTATTTAAATACTGTTATGTTGCCAAGTTCCAAAGGGGTAGCCATGTTCGTCTAGTTCAGCAAAACAAGCAAGGAGTCCTGTGACACTTAAAGATTAACACATTTACTTATTGTACGAGCTTTTGTGGAAGAAAATCCCACTTTGTCAGCTGCCTATGGAGCAATGGTAAAGATGCCCTTGAAGACTTCCACAGAGATTTCAACAATTTCCACTCCACAATCAAACTTAGCCTGGAACACACCATACAGGAGATCCACTTCCTGGACACTATAGTACAAATTAGGGATGGACACATACATGCCACCCTATACCAAAAACCTACTGATCAGTATAGCTACCTACAGCCCTTGAGCTTTCATCCAAAACACACCATATGATCCATTGTCTACAACCAAACCCTAAGGTATAACCCACATTTGCTCTGATTCCTCAGACAGAGACAGGCACCTTCAGGATCTGCAAGCATTCTTTAAATGACAGTACCCACCTGCAAAAGTGAACAAACAGATTGACAGACGCAGGCAGGTATTCTGAAGTCAACTACTAATGGAGAAGACCAAGAAAACAAACAACAGAATGTCACTGGTAATGACCTACAGCCACCCCACCCCACCCCACCCCCGTGAGACTCCTGCAACAGATCATTAAGGAGCTACAGCCTATTCTACAAGATGATCCCTCACTCTGTTAGGCCTTGGGAGACAGACCTCTCCTTGCCTAAAGACAGCCCCTAACCTTAAATAGATACTCACCAGCAACTGCAGACCTAACAACAGAAATATTAAAGCAGGCACATACCCCTGCAACTAACCACATTGACAAATTTGCCCACATACCTGCACAAAAGACACCATCATAGGATCTAATCAAACCAGCTATTCCATCAAGGGCTCACTCAACTGCTCATCCACCAATGTGATTTATGCCATCATGTGCCAATAGTGTCCCCACAATTTATACATTGGATAAACAGGACAGTCTCTATGCAAAAGAATAAATGGGTACAAAACTGACATCAGAAATCAGATAAAAAAAACCAGTAGCAGAGCACTTCAATCTTCTTGATTACTCTGTTGATGATAGGTTAATATATGTTCAAGCAAATGGGAAACACATCAAGATTTCAAAGAGAAACTGCAGAAATGAAATTGATATGCAAATTTGACTGTGTGAAATCAGGATTAAATTGTGACAATGGATTCTTTTCCCAATACAACAGGTAATTTAATCTCACCCTCCTCTATATGCTGTTCCCCAGTGTTTGAATCTTAACAACTGCTTCAATTTGCTGTTACAGTGTGACGTGATCCCATGACTTACACTTTCCTGCATTTATTTTCCTCCCATTCTGTAAGTTATACCATCTTCAAAGCACCTGATGAAGTGGGATTTTCTCCTACAAAAGCTCATGTGATAAATAAATTGGTTAGTCTTTAAGTGTCATATACTATTTTATATTTACTGCCTTGAAGGGAGCATTACTGACAATTTAAAGTAAAGGGAAACTTGAAGTTATGTTGGGAAATTTAGGTTTTGTTAGATAGTTATTGTGCCCTGGTTTAAATAATTAATTGTATTTAATTCAGGTTTTTGTCAGAAGAATATATTTTTGTAGGTCTATTAAAATGCTCATGTTAACCTTCCTAAGCAAAATATGAGTTTTAAAAATTCTGAACTGAAATGAATAATTGCTTGAAAAGGACATTAGTTTTTTAATGACTTTTCTACCAGTTTAGAAGAATTTTTAAAGATATACATTTAAATGTGAAACAAACAAAGAGTCCTGTGGCACTTTAAATAGTAACAAATTTATTTAATGCATGAGCTTTTGTGGGAGAAATCCCACTTTGTCAGATGTTTGAAGATGGAGAATTTATAGAATGAGAGGAAAAATAAATGCAGTCAAGTGTAAGTCATGGGATCAGGTCAGACTACTTCAACAAATCAAAGCAGCTGTTTAGAGCCAAACAGTGTGGAGCAACATATTACAAGGTGGGGAGGTAGAGATAGGGGAAAGTCACTTATTGTAATAAGAAAGTCCGTTCAAGTCTCAAGTAATGATATAAAATTTGCATATGAATTCTAACTCTCTAGTTTTTCTTTAAAGCTTTGATTTGTACTAACTTGCTTAATTACAGCAATTGACATATCTTCCATGGAGTGATAAGGGAGATTGAAATGTTCACCTATTGGTGTTTGTTGTTATTTCTGATGTCAGATAACCCTCTGTAGATAATATCCCACTATTTTAAAACAATAAGCATGCTGTTCACAAATACTTTGCAAGAAAGAAGAGTGCACATTAAATGCAGAAAAAACTTCTTGGAGTTGTGAATGAAGAATTACAGTTCATAAGTTACAAGATTCCAAGTTCATTTAAAAATAAATGCTATCTGGTTCTTATACAGCCCTGGTTTCGGTAGCTCCAAAGTGCTTTACAAGGGATGCCAAGCGTCATTCCTGTTTTACTAAGGGGCGGGTGAGAGTAAACTGTGGCCTAAGACTTGCTCAAAGGTAGCCCTACAGGCTGTGGCAGAGTCAGGAAAAGAACCCAATTCACTTAAGGCCCAGTCTAGTGGTTTATCTTCTAGACATTCTAGGCAACAGCATTTTTTAGCAATAGGCCCAAACACTTTAGTAGGGCCATTGTAAACTTCAGTATTAGAAATTATTACTGTAGAATACTTGCAAAAGATTTCATAAATGATTTTCCACAGGAAATGATGAATATTATAGACTTGGAAATTGGAAAAGGCCAGCTGTATTTTATTGCTATACTTCTGATTCATATACATGACTCTCAGGTGGATCAAAGCACCATCAGAATGTATCTTCTATGGCAATGGTTATCTTGGGAAGATTTAAGCATGTGCTAATCTCATGCATGTGGATGGAGTTATTGAGCTCACTGTGGCTGCTCAACAACCTGACAGAAATCCCATTGAAATCAATGGAAAGACTACTATTGATGTCAATGCCTTTTAGATCAGGCCCCATTCATCTGAATTTGCAGGCTCAAGGCCTAAATTTACATGCACACCAATTGTAAACCCTTTATATGAGCAAATGGTTACTTGCAAATGTAAATGTAGAAATCAGACATCTCAGTTTCCAGTTTGCATGTGAAAACCCTGAACACATAAACTTAACATTCTTATAATTTTTTAAAAATATAAAAATTTGAATGAGTGAATAAAATCCCTCCTTGTCTTTTAACTATTTTAATAATCATTTTGATAGATTTCTTGTGTTGATAAATATTCTGAATTGCTGAATCCTAGGTTATAAATAATATTATATGGGCTTATATTATTATGTCCTTTGTGCTTCCCATTTGCCTGTATCTACCTGTTGTCATTTGCCTTACACTTTGTTTCAAATTCTCTGGGACATGGGCAGTCCGTTTGTACAGTGCCTAGCACAATGGGGGCCTGGGTCCATAACAGGAGTTCCTATGTGTTACCCCACTGTATGCAAATAAATAAATACACACTAATTCATTGATAGACCCTTCTGTATTATTAGTTGAAATGCTTTCTCTCTTCTCAACATGCTAATGAAAGAGGAAGTAGGGACTAAAAAGATGAAAATAAAGAATTTTTCTCATTTCAAGTTTTCATTTTTAAGCTTAGAATACCACCTGCTCTGATTCTAAAGCAGATCACCTTCTTTTCTTCTTTTGGCTCAGCTCCATCATCCATCATGCTTCTAGCCACAGGCAGGCTATTTAAAATTCCGCTTTTTACTACAAAGATATATCACAAATCAAGAGTGATCTGTATTCCAAATAAAGTGGCTGAACTGAGGCTACACTGTCATTCCAAAAAGTGCTTTTTTACTTCAAGTCACTTAGGCTGAGGTAAAACCCTAGAGGAGAAAAGGCCCAGGTTATTTTTTGTGTCAGTATTTTTGTGCGGCAGCAGAAGTGTGCTTCTCAGCGTGTATAAACAGACATGTGCAAGCTCTGCTCAAGCTAATAAAAATATCCATCTATCCACACTAGAAAGCATGCTTCCAGCTGTTGTGTAGACATACCCCAACAGGGCTGGTCCAAGGTTTTTTGGCACTCTAGGCGCTTGTGATTTTGGTGCTCCTCCCCCCCCCCCCCCCCGCAAGCCTGGCCAAATGGCAGGCTAGCAGGCGCTGCATGGCCTGATGGTCTGAATCACAGCACCACCAACACTCCCGTGGCTGGTGCCAGCTTCCTGCCTGCACCCCGATGCTGGTGGAACAGGCTTGCTGGCCCCAGCCCAGTCCTTGGTACCTCCTACCAGTTTGTGCCCTAGGTGACCACCTAGGTCACCTCTGTGGATGGACTGGCCCTGATATCCAATGTAGCTAACTGAGATCAATCCACTGATGTGTGTGGAAGGGGTGGATAGAGGGTTGACCTTCATTAGTGACCATGAGATAAAAACTATTTGTGCCTTATCTCCACAAGGATTTTACAGTGAGATCTACAGCTATCTTGATGTAAAACATCACTTCTCTTTTCAAATGGGTAGCTGTGTTAGTCTAGTTCAGCAAGACAAACAAGGAGTCCTGTGGCACTTAAAGACTAAAATAAAGGACTGCTTCTTTGTTTCACTTCTCTTTTGGCAGAGAGGACAAAGCCTGTGACTCAGTGTGTGCTGAATAAGGGGCAGTATGTAGCTGTGCTGCCCACTGAAAAGAGCAGGGAATTGTTTCATTTGACAGTCATATTTCGTTTCTTTGTTCTTTTGCTCTGTAGGAGTGGGGAGTGTAATCTGCTACTGTTTTACACCTGTAGCAGCTTATGTCCTTCTCCATACAGACTCAGCTCTGTTGGGAGGAACATTGTAGAGTAGTGAAGGGGTACAGCTCTTACCACTCTGCACCTATTTGCACACAATGGCAAGTGGCAGCCTTCTGAGTTGAGTCAGGTTCCACAGCCCACGTAAGCGAGTGGAGTGTCTTGTGTGAGCTAGTGATGATCTTCACTGCAGTGATGGCCTTAAAAAATGGAAGGGTGTCTGCTATCATGATACACACTAAAATAGTGTTGTTCTGTTACACCAGTGCTGTTTTGACAAGTCTGATCATCTTTCCTTCCTTCTTTACTTCTTCCCTTACTACTTTCTCATCTACCTTGTCTTCTCTTGCTTCACTACTACCTCTACTGCCCTCTCTTTCATTAACTTGCCTATTACAATCTTATTAGTTATATTCCCACAAGATTCTTAAAATCTGATTTTTATTAGAGTCCTAAGCTTTGATCTGGAGCACTGGGTGACATGCATCTGTAGAGGAATATATTTCAAATGAAACTTGTCTTGGTCAGACTAAATCAGAACTGTAGAGGTAGATTTCTGCATATGGATTCCCTATATATAGCCTACCTATACCAACTGGCAAGTTATAGATCATTATCACCATATATATAGGATTTATTTGTTATTTTCACTAACAATGCATAATGAGGATGTACATATCTTGTGAAAATACTGATCAACAACAACAACCAAAAAAAGGTCTAAACTATATAAGTCTTACTGGCTGAATATTCATTTGCAATGAAGAAGAATGTAAAAATGAATCTGTACTGCAGGTCCTGCACGCTCATATACTGAAGAGAAGGATGATCAATCTGGGTTTGACCCTGATTGCCATAGACTTCCTGTGCAACCCTGGATACAAGCGCATGTTGCCTCAGCTCCTCACTAATAAGATGGGATGACATTCATTTCCTGCCACACAGGTTGTAAGAGTTAACACCCCGAGATCGTGCATTTTGCCAGCTGCACTAATATGCCATGTAAAGCCCTACTGAACTCAGAATAGATCAGACACTCAGTCTGGAAATTCAGCAGGGCTATGTGGATGTAGCAAACTGTCCTACAGTAGGCAATACATGATCAGGGCCTAATTTATCAACCTCTGTGAGGTCCTCAGATGGGACAATGATCCTATAAATTCTTAAAATAAGTAAGCACTGGGCCATATTCTCTGCTAGAGTAATTCCTTTGATGAAAAAAATTACCCTCTCTTTTCAAACTGAGTAGGATTGAGAATTCTGTAGGATTGAGAATTCTGTATCATGTGGCCATAAAGGATTTATGCTGCCTAGCTTGTATCACAAGGAAGAAAATGCTGAAATAATTGTGCTTTAAGTAATTGCTGCATAGAGGCTTTGATAAGAGCACTTTTTCCCCCAAGATATAGCTCACTTTACCAACTGCTTTCAATGGCAGAACTATTTTGTCAGTTTTAAAAGGGATAGCCGTGTTAGCCTAGTCCAGTGAAAAAACAACAAGGAGTTGTGTGGCACTTTAAGACTAACAGATTTATTTTTTGCATAAGCTTTCATGGGAGAAGATCCCACTTCCTCAGATGCTTCAAAGATGGGTGAACTTACAGAAAGGAATGAAACTAAATGCAAGGGGGTGTAAAACATAGGATCAGGTCATAAAGTAACAGCAAATCAGAGCAGTTTACAGGCTCAAACCATGGGAAGCCTAAAGTCAAATTACCCTTTGTAATGGGAAAAGAATCCATAGTCTCGATTCAGGCCTACTTTCACAGAATTTAGCTTGCATATTAATTCGAGTTCAGCTGTCTCTCTTTGAAGTCTTGATGTCCCAGGTACAGCTCTAACGACAGTCGTTAACAAATCCATCATTGAGTGATTAGGAAGATGGAAGTGCTCAGCAACTGGTTTCTCTGTTCTTTGATTTCTGATATCAGCTCTGTGCTCATTCAGTCTCTTACGGAGCGATCCTTCTGTTTGTCCAATATATAAGGTGTAGGGGCATTTCCCACACCGTGATGGCATAGACCACATTAGTAGATGAGCAGGTAAATGAGCCTTTGATGGAGTAGCAGGCTTGATTAGGACCTATGATGGTGTCTGTTGTGTAGATATGTGGGCAGACTTGGCAGCGTGGTTTTTTGCAGGGGTGTGTGCCTGCTTCAATGTTCCTGTTGTTAGATCTGTAGTTGCTGGTGAGTATCTGTTTAAGATTAGGGGGCTGCACCCATTATTGAGACGAGTTTACTCAAAAGGGTTAAACAGCTAAAAGAAGACCACTCTTTATCTGAACTGCTGGCATTAGCTAATTCATGATGGAGCTTGTTTAATGGACAAAACTTTTAAACAGTCATTTTGTCCACTTTATTAATTCCCCACCCCCACTTATAACAAATTATAAAAGCCGGTTGTTTGCTTCCAGTGCTGTGAAATTTCACTTGCTTTCATCTAAGTACTTTAAGGAACTGCAGAATTTGTGCCACATGTTTTAAAAAAAAAAGAGAGAATGCAAAAGCTTGTAGCACTTAGCCTTGAAATAATTTTCTTCATTCCTTTCATAAACTTCTCAGAAATAAATTTCATTGAGTTGGGCGTCGCTCATTTCAATAAGATATGAATAAAACCAAATGTTTCCATGTACCCACTGGAGAGGGCTAGTTTTCTGAAAACATGAATATGTGCCACATCATCATCAGCTGGCTGTCAAACAGGTGTTTGAGGATGTGGCTGCTTGAGTCATTGTTCTAGTGTGCCCTCACTGACTGTAATGTACTTTGCAGGATGCAGGAGCTCTTGGACACTATATTTGCAATTCTCAGCAGTTTCTAAGGAACTTTAAAGGAGACAGTAAATATTAATGAATGATCTTGGAATCTGTCCAATAAACTGACAGTGAGGTGACTCCATACAGCATTCCCATAACATTTGGAGAATAGAGCGTGTAACACTTTGTATTCACTACCATGCTTTCTCAACAAAGGAGATTAAAAAAAAAAACAAAAAAAAAAAACCCTTAAAGCTACTGTTCAATGCATTAAATGGGAGCTAGTTGGTCGTTACTTCTGATTCCTTTCAAATGTTAATATTTTTCTATGCAAAATTCATAAGCAGCCTTAATTTGGATTTTTATGGATGTTTGTATTTTACATGTGTACCTGAAAAACTGCAGCCTACAGTTACCTATCAGACAACCTCTAATTAAACCAGATTACCAGAAGATGATACCACCCAACAAAGAAAAATCACATTATGGTTTGCTCTTAAGATCTGAATCAATAAAGTCGAGAAAACTCAGGTGAGACTACAGCGCAATATGAAAAAACTGACAAGTCTCAAAACCACATGAGCTGGCCTAAGAGATCATAGAAAAAGGCACACCAGGGATCTCTGAATCACTAATATTTTAGGCTATGTCTACATCTGAAATTTTAGTTTGGACTTACTAGTCCAAACTAAAGAAGTTGGAACTAACTGCAGCTTTTAAGTCCGAACTAGTCGCATGTTCTAGTTTGAGCTAAAGTTTTAGTTAGAACTAGAATGAGTGGCTAGTTCAAACTAATGGCTTAATGGCTTTGTACTTTTTAAGTTTGCATATTGCATGCGCTTAGTTTGAACAAGTTTGAACTAAGTGAGTAAGTCTGGACTAATCACCGGGTCTTACTAGTTCAGACTAAGCTTTGCCTAGTCTGAACTAAGAAATTTCTTAGTTCAGACTAGGCAAAGCTTAGTGTGGCCAAGGGCTAAATTAGTCCAGACTAAGCTTCCTTAGTCAGAACTAATTTGCCAAAGTAGACATAACCTTACAGTCCTTCCTCTGTTCTCATAACTTACCCTGCAGATTCTTGATGCTGCAGTATCAGCAATCTGCTGATTTGCCCACAAACTTCTGAAACACCAAACAGCAGAGGCATCACTGCCCCCCAAAAATGTTCAGGGCCTGGGCTAACTGCTACCTCCTCACACCCCCTCCACCCCGATATAATGGCCCTGGCTCACCAGCCTTGGGGCCCATGGCCAGGGTCCAGCCCCAGGTCCCCAGCCAGGGCTAGGACTGGGTCCAGATTCAGCTCCCGCCACTGGTGGCTTGACCTTCCACCACCACTGTTAGCAGCCGAGGTTCCTTGCTGGGGCTGGATCCCAGGCCCCTGGGTCCTCAGCTGGGGTCAGGACTGGATCCTGCCACTGTCACCAGCCCTTCCCCAGGTCCCCAGCTGGGGTTGAGGCCAGGAGAATCAGTGGTGGCCCAGCCCCAGGACTTCCCTGAGCTTCCCCCATCCAGGAGCTGAGGCCAGTCGCCAATGGTACTCAGGGCACTGGCACTGGGACTCATGGCTTGTGCCCCCTAAGGCCAGCACCAATGACACCTGGACCAAACAGCTTAATTTGGAGGAGCCATCTGGCATGGACCAGATCTTGGAGCTCAGAAATGTCTTAAAAACTGCCATGGTAGGGGCCTCAAGATACACATTTTGAAGGGCCATGTAGCTTTCAAACAGATTTAGCAAAATACATTAAAAACTGACAGACCATCACTTTTTTCAGAAGAAATAATCAGCATCAATACTGGTGCCTGCCCTAACATGCAGTCACCATTCTCCTGACTTAGAAGGTCTGGACAGGTGTTACTTCAGAGCTGCTGAGTTCTGCAATTAACAGTTAAAACTCTTTATACCATAGTCTGCCATGAGCCTGCATCCTACTGAAATTCAGTTTCTTCCTTTAAAAGACTGTAAGTGATGTCAAAACTAGTGGAAGCAAAGCATAGATACTTCAGAGTAAATAACCTTTTCCCCAAACATATTTTCTAGCTCATAATGATTTTTATACTGCCTGGACTCAACATTTTTTGCCACAACTTTAAGGTTTTAATACCCTTAGTTGAAGGAATCTGACTGAAATGCTTTATTTCACTTATTGTCATATCTATAAACAAGAATTCTAGTGGCACTTTTAAAGACTAACAAAATTATTTATTGCATGACTTTTTTTTTTTTAGGAGAAAACCCCACTTTGTCAGATGCTTACAGAAGAATAGGAGGCAAATAAATGCAGGAAAGTGTAAGTGGAGAACTACTGGAATCTAAATAACTGTTTTGATTTGCTCTAACAATCTAACCTTATCCTATGACTTACACTCCTCTGCATTTATTTTCCTCCCATTCATCTGTATGCACCTGACAAAGTGGGATTTTCTCCCATGAAAGCTCACATGATAAATAAATTTGTTAGTTTTTAACAGTGCCAGTAGGCTCTCCTGGTTCGTTTTGCTCAACTATACTGACACAGCTACCCCTTTGGAACTTGTTATATACATGTTCCTATTTATCTTGTTCCTCTTTTTTTCTGAATCTCTGACATAACATGTAGATTAGCATCATGATCTTCTACAATTACTGCAGACACCAAATAGGTGAAATCAGAGAATCATAGAAGATTAGTGATGGAAGGGATGTCAAGAGATCATCTAGTGCAACCCCATACTCAAAGCAGGACCAACTTCATCTAAATCATCCCAGCCAAGGCTTTGTCAAACCACACCTTATAAGCTTCTGGGGAAGGAGGTTCCACCCCACTAGGTAAGTCATTTGAAGGTTTCACCATCCTCCTAGTGAAATAGATTTTCCGAATATATAACCTAGACCCCTCTCACTGCAACTCGAGACCAAGGCTCTTAGTTGCATCACCTGCTATCACCAGCTTAGCTCCATCGTCCCTAGATCCCCTTTCAGCTAGTTAAAGGTTGCTATCAAATCCTTCCTCATTTCCTTTTACAGACTAAACAAGCCTAGTATCCTCAACCTCTCGTTATGTCATGTGCACCAGCCCACTAATAGACCCTGTCAAAGTCAATGAGAGTGCTATTTTATTTCACCCAACATGTCTACTCTGTCATTATCACAGACTTCATTAAATATGCAAAGCACAGTATGCCGCCTCTTGACTGTGATTGAACAGCATTTCATATCAGTATCACATATATGTGGCCTAATGGTTTAGTAGAATTTTTTTCTACTCTAAAGAGCCGATCAAAAAATAGTAATTGTTTTTCCATGGGCAACTTAAAATATAAAAACCAAAGAAGACACCCCCCCCCCCCAAATTATCTTTTTGGGGTTTTTTCTCCAGTTTTCCACTTTAAAACCAGAACAAGAAACCAAGAATTCTCACTTTTGGAAGATCACTCCTTCACATAAAAAGAATGAAAATGAAATTTTTCAGCCAGCTATATAATAATGTAATTGTATTTCAATAACCATGGTAATTAGCTAAGAAAAACACTGAAAATACAGTAATCTATAGCTTCATCTTCCTGGGACTAATGGTTTGGAAGAGCCAGATATTAATCTTAATGATAGAAAAATACACACAGGAGGCTGGAGGGTGGAATGCGATTAAGCTAAATTGATTTGAATAAAGAAGAAAAGCACCTGAAATCACTAAGGGTATGTGTTCACTGCCGAGTGAACGTGCACTTGTAGCATGGGGGAAACTTGACGATGTTGACTTTCAACCTCTCTATGTATCAATTTAAACCACCATAAAACAAGCACTGAGCCAAATCATCAACTGCTGTAAATCAACACAGCTTCATTGAACTCAGTGAACACTGAGAAGCTCTGCATTATATTTACCTTCCCCATTGCACTATTAAAACAAACAAGAAGTCCTGTAGAACTTTTAAAGACTAACAAATTTATTTATCCCATGTACTTCTGCAGGGAAAATCCAGCTTCATCAGATGCATGAAATGGAAAATATAGTATGTTAGATGAAATGTTTGCTCATCATCAAGGATCTACAGCGTATTCTACAAGACAATCCCTTCCTCTCTCAAGCCTTGGCAGGTAGGCCACTCCTTGGTTACAGACAGCCCTACAAGTCTTAAACACTCATGAGCAACTGTATACCATACAATGGGAATACTAAACCAGATACTTATCATTGCAGCAGGCCCTGTTGCCAACTCTGCCCACATATCTATGCAAATGATGCCATATTTGGACCTAACCAGGGCAGTCACTCCATCAAAGGCTCATTCATCTGGTCTTCTACCAGTGCAATATATGCCATCCTGTGCCAACAATGCCCCTCTGCTGTATACATTGACTAAAGTGGGCTGTCTCTGCACAAAAGAATAAATGCACACAAACCAGACATCAAGAATAGTAACATTCAAAAACCAGTTAGAAGACATTTCAATCAACATGGACATTCTGTAAAAACCATGCTAGTTACAGTGCTTCAGAAAAAAAAAATTACTTTTAAAATAGACTGGAACATGAAACTGCAGAATTGGAATTCATATGCAAAATAGATAATGTCACATTGGGTTTGACTATAACTCTTGAATGGCTAAGTGATTACAAAAGGTGATTTCCCCTCTATCACCCTTCTCAGCTCTTGATTACAGATGTGGCTTCCCTCTTACACACTATTTGAATCAAAACAGATTGTTTACTTTGCAGAGATAGACTTGCCATCTATCCCTCTGCATCTGTTTGAATTTACCTTGTGACCCACCCTTCTTTGTATCTATATATTTACAGCTAACATGCTGTATTTTCCACTTCATGCATCTGATAAAGTGGGATTATGCCTACAAGAGCTCAGGCAATAAATAAATTTGTTAGTCTTTAAAAGTGCCACATGAAACCTGGTTTGTTTTGCTGAACTAGATTAAGGCCTAGACTACACTGCTGTTGTAGGTTGACGGCAGATACGCATTTTACTTCCATAGATGATGTATCTCCCATTGACTTACTTACTCCCCCTTACCATGGCAGCTTCATTCAGCTACGTCAACAGGAAATGCTCTCCCTTCAATGCAGTGTTACTCCTTTGGGGGGAGGGGGGCAGTAATACTGCATCAAAGGGAGAACACTTCCAGGATCAGTTGAGTGGGTCTACACTGGCTGCTCAATTGATTCTGATGCATCAGTCCATGGAGAGCAACATAGCAATTTCAGTGTAGCCATCGCCTAACATGGCTGCCCATCTGGAACTCATAGCACTATTGTGAACTGAATTCTGTACGGTGATTGCAATCGGTAAAGCATTTTGGAAAATTTGGACAAAAGATGTTCTGTTACTGAAGTTATGATAAATTTAATGTATCTTTTCATATGGGTTTATGATAACTGAATAAACAAGAAATTAAACTATTACATTTTGAAATTCTCTGACCCACTCCTCAAAAGGGGAGAAATATAGGAACATTTATATATATTATATTAATATACACACATACATAAATCTATTAAGTAGCATTTTTTGACTCATTAACACTTACATGCTTTGGCAGCCATTACAAAACAGGTGGTCTGTGCTGAACTGATAGCCTTGTCAAAGTCTAAAGAGCTGAGAGAAAAAAGTCGTGGCTTCCATTCAGCCAAACTGAGCATAATTGTCATTGGCACTTACTGCAGTGAAAACTATGAGGGAGGGGAAAAAGATGTATCACTGTGCCTGGCCAAACAAGGAATAAAGAGAATGTAATCTTGTATAACTCACTTGTATTTAAAGGTTTTGTTGTTTTTCCACCCAGAAGACAGACCATATAGTTGCCTTCCCCTGTTTCTTTTGCAAGAACTCTCATTTTATGAATATTTAATACAAAGTAGGTAGACATGATTCAGCAATATGACATCTTCTAAAAAGTCATTTGCCAATCATAGACTCTTAGGACTAGAAAAGACTTCAAGAGGTCATCTAGTCCCATATCCTGTATTTACAGCAGGACTAAGCAGTACCTAGACCAGGGGTCTGCAACCTGCAACTCTGTAGCTCCATACGGCTCTTTGGCTTCCTCCTTGTGGTTCCAGGCTCCTGCCTATGCCCTGGGGGGACCTTGTGGGGAGCCCACTCCTGGTTCCAGGCTCCCCCCTGGACAGGGGACGCTTCAGCAGGTGTCCTGGCCCAGCTCCTCCCACCCTTCACCAGGAGGCTACACCCACTGCGGCTCTCAAAATATTTGGCTATTGAAAGAATTTTAAAAAATGTCTCTTCTTATCTTTTTGGTTGCTGACCTCTGACCTAGACCATTCTTGACAGGTGTTTGGCTAACTTTCTCCTAAAAATCTCTTTAACTCTCTTAAAATTCCTTTCTGACCTATATCCAGAGGGGGTAGCCGTGTTAGTCTGTGTACAACAAAAACAAGGAGAGTCCTGTGGTACCTTATAGACTAACAGATTTTTTCGGGCAAAAGCTTTCATGGACTCCAACACACTTTGTCAGGTGCATATTCATTTTTTCTGACCCTACTTGTGGTTCAAATTATACCTGGAAGCATGTGGTTAATAGTCTTTCTGCTTTATAGTACTGCAACTGCAGGATTCTATTCTTATTCCTTTCAGCATGATACCTTTAAATTCCTTTTTGT
Source organism: Podocnemis expansa (assembly GCA_007922195.1). Lineage (NCBI taxonomy): Eukaryota > Metazoa > Chordata > Testudines > Podocnemididae > Podocnemis > Podocnemis expansa. The sequence goes on along the minus strand of ML682013.1, from coordinate 5,776,474 downwards.
GAAGATTTTAAGTCATTCTAGGGAAATAAGTTTGCTAATTGACTTCATAATAGCTTCCCACAGTAAGCTTCATATGTTAATTGAAAATCAAGTAAAATATTGTTTCCCGTTGTCCATTTAAAGGGTTTACCTTTTCATTTCAGCAATCACTCACAAGCTTAACCAGCTACAGAAGCCCAGTTCACTGTAAGGTAAGAATATTCCTCTATGGACCAAACTGTGGCAGACCTACTGGAATAAATCACTTATACTGCTGTGCCAGCTATACATACCATAGGCAGCAGGTCCACTATGTCCCCTCCTCATGCAGATGGATGGGAAGGGACAGAATGGATCAGCACCTTGCTCTGATACCTAAATATGGATCACATGGAACATTATGGGGAATGCCAGATACAGACTGGGTGAAGCTCACTCTCCTGTCAGTACCACTGTGTGCTGCCCTCTACACCAGGCAGATTATATAGCCAGAGTGTTGCCCTTTATTTGCTGTACCTAGAAAGGGCTGTTGAGGCAACATGCTCTTTCCAGTAATATGCATAGTATGCACGGCCCATTAAGAGGCTTCAATCCATATCCCTTTTCTGGCTCAGTCTAGTACTGGATGTTCTGAGAATGGTACATTCTCTGTCCCTCTGCAGACCAAGACTCTCTGATACTTAGTATTCACACTTCTGGGAAGAGGGAGATATAAAGAGGTTCTGGGAAGAGAGAGGCTCACTGGCAAGCAAGGGATAAATATTGCAAATGATTTTCAAACAGATGTTGTCTCATACTTACAATCACAAATACAATTACCTCAATTATTTCACCCTTAAATTAATTGGAAGCATTTTAATATAATACTAGCCTATTACCATACTTTAAGATTTAAAAATCAAAAACTTATTTTTTCTTAAAAGGATATAAACACACGGTAATTGAATTATTACACATTTTATTGTTAACCCCATTTTTTTGCTTGTGTGTTTGTTTTTAAACCCAAACTCAAAGAACCAATTACAGCGACTTATACAAAAATTGCCTATGATAAACACCAGATACTGCCACTGCTGTGGGGGGGGGGGAACCCTATCAGAATAAAAGAGTTAGAATGTGGCTAGAATGTGGGAACTCACATGTAAATCAGAAAGTTCAGACTGAGCCTGCTTACACTATTGCTGCAAAAGGTCTGCAATTCCATAAGATATGCACATATAAATTTTATGTCTGGAGGAATGTTATAGACATATCTTTGGTGACATCATCATGTGGTATAAAAAGGCCCCATCTATACAAGATCTCCCTAACCAACAGTTTTGACCAGAGGCGCCAATATTCTGTTTCCACCTCCTCCTCCTTCCTACTTTGTCTGGCTTTTCACATGGGTGTCACAATGGGCAGCACTGATAGCTGAAACTCCCACCCCTTTTCTTCCTCTGCCATCTAACTAGCACACCTTCCCAACCCTCAGATTCTTTAATGACAAAGATACAAAATGAGCAGTGGAAAGGGCAGAAGCCTTGCATCCAGCTGGATATGATAAGGAAGCCATTTTATGGAGATCTTGCTTGAGATACAGCTCCCAGGAAAGTACTAATATTGGTATCCTTAAAGTCACTGTGAGTTTTGCCACTGTCTGTATTGGCAACAGAGTGGCTCCAAATTAGGAAAGGACTAAACCAAAGGTTCTCAACCATGGCGTCCTTCAGACTACAAAATTACTAGATGACCGACCCCGGCCGAAGGAGTGAGAAAGCTGTAACCTGAGCTCCATGACCCACCACTGATGCAAAAGTCTGAGCTGTGTTAACCAGGGCTCAGAGTGGTGGGACTCAGGCTTTGGCTTCAGCCTCAGGCCCCAGCAAGTCTAATTCCAGCCCTGGTGACCCCATTAAAGCAAGGTCATGACCCACTTTGAGGTCCCAACCAACAGTTTGAGAACTGCTGGACTAAACAATCTAGTACAGGCTTTCTTTCAGCATTTCTACTCTGCTTCCACAGATATTCTGAAAGACAGTACTACCACTGTCCTCCTGAGCTACACTGGAGACAGAAATGTCAGTGTTCATGCATACAGTAGCTGGTTTATGAAATGTTCCTTGTAGAAGAAGTATACTTAACTTGTTTTAACATAGGGAATATGCACAATGCAGCAGTCTTGGACACAAGATTAGGAGAAAAATGTGAAGAACGATTAAACATATAATACGGCTACGCAAAAATCATTCTTTGTGTCCCTCTTTGAAGGCCAAGAGACATGTAATTCAAAGGCAAGACTAGTGAGTTCATTCCAGGAACAGTAAGTTCTGTTTTTTATTAGTGGAGGGTTAAAATATACTCCCAACATTCAGATTCATAGGCATGCTCTCTGTTAAACAGATGCCAGTTGTTCAGTGTTACTCAGGGAAATAGGAATCTGTCTTGTATTGAGAAGACACTGACAAATCTGATACACAAAGAAGGGCAAAATTTACAACAATCATGCTCAACTATTACAAATTTAACTAATCATTTATAAAACAAATTGTTTTTCCACAGACATTTACAGAAAGGAAAGAACACCACAAAACTCATAAACAATCAGTTTTCTTCTTAAATAGTTCTTTACTAGGCTCATGTCTTACCGATTAGATCCTAGTGCCCCACAAAAATTGGTTTCTCTTTCAAGACTATATGTTCAGCTTGGTTATATAGTTCAATTGACTTCAGTGGCATTATGTCAAGGATGTGAATGAAGATTCTTATTAATCATTTAGGGCCAGATCCTTCCACCTTTACTCATATTAAATAGTGCCTTTCATTGCAACAATTCCCATTGAAATCCCAGGTGAAATCAATGGGAACTCATTCATAAATAGCACCTAATGAATTTGGCCTTTAATTTCTAGGTGAAACTCTTGAGTCAAAACAATTGGATTTGTTCACACCTACTTATGAACAGAATTTTATCTTAAATCTACTACATTTGATGCATCCAGAAATATTCAAATCTAGGAGCACTTTAAGAATCCTTGCCTAGGTACCACTGAGGTACCACACTGCAGCAGCTGCAAGAAATTGCTTCTATTATCTCAGGTTGCCTAGGAGACTCCTTTCCATCCTGGTGGATGAAGACCTGGCCCTGGTATTCCTGCCTTTTAACCTCTCAGTTGGACTGGTGTAATGTGATACATTACACACACAGCTTTCAGACTTGGAAAACTCAGACATCTACAAATGGTGCAGCACATCTCTTCAGCAACAAAGGCTATGTGAGGACATTGCACTCACCTTCTGCTCTGTACACTGACTTCCCATAGAATTTCTAATCAAATTCAAGGTCTTGGGTCTTATCTTCGGAGCACTCAACAGTCTGGCCACAGGACACCTAGGTGTGTCTAAAGACAGCCTAAAGCTCTAGGGCAAAGGCCATTGTTGACAACTTTGCTTCTATGGCACAGTGGAATGCTCAACAAATAATAAAGCTCATCTGTGCTGGAGACAGAAATTTTATGTGGGTGCCTGCCTGAGCCTGTGAAATCAACTCCCCCAGGAAAAATGACCCATTGCAAACTTTAGTACTTTCTGTTCCATGTGCAGGGCACATTTCTTGACCTTGCCTTCACTAATATAAAAACGTGGCAAAAGGTATATTTATTTAATAAAAAACATAAAAACCTTGTCAAAACAAGACAGTCCGCTGCACACGCTTTGCATCTGGGGAGAGAATGAGAGAACAAACACATGACAGATGTGTAGTCACTTTGCTTAATGCACTACTAAAAGACATGTGGATGCTATGGTGATAAGCATAGTATACAAGCCTGAATAGAATAGAATAGAACACCTGTTAAAACAACTCTAGCATACCTTTATCCATGGATAATAAATAATTACTTGGAATCTATCTTCATATAATCTGCTTACTTGCTAGGTGATCTTGAACAATTACACTTCATTTATAAGTGTCTCAGTTTCCCCTTTGGTCTGCTTTATCTTCTTAAGATGAACTCCAACTCTGTGTCTGTACAACATTTTGAGCAGTAGGGCCTTGGCCTCTGGGGGGTGGGGTGGATCTATGCACCACTGGTATAAAAACAAAGAGCTCTGGATTTAATTATTGGCCCTGGCATGGATTTCTTCTATCAAGTTGGACAAATCACTTACTCTCTCTACCTTAATCACCCAACTACAAAATGGGGTTAATTCTTACCTCCCTCACTGGGATGTTTTTGGAATAAATCCATAAATAGAGGAGAGGCCCTCAAAGAAAATGGTAATGGAGGCAAGATAAGCTTTTAGAACTTGTTTTTATCACTTCATGTTCTCTCCCCTCCTGTGGAATATTGGGGTGAAGCAGGTAATTGATTGAGGTGAGTGTGCAGGAATTGCAGGAAAAGTGAAAAGATGGTGAAATGGGAGTGCCCTGTAAGTAGGGAAGTCAGCGGCATGTACAAAAGTCAAGAAACTGGGAGTGAGAGAAGGTAGGTCCCTTCTTCACCTTTCTCTCAGTTTTCCCTCCTGTAATATGGGGACAAAGACACATTCACCCTTACTTTGTGTATTAGGGTCAGGTGTGAATTTAAAGTGGTATAGCCATTGTGGAATAACTGCCTATGTAGAAAAACTCTTAATCTTGTTCTTTCAAGGAAGTAAGCAGATACGATTCTGAATACAAACTCTAAACTATTTTGAAGTACACTTAAGCCTCGGCCTAGCCACATTTTTGAAGTGTTGTAAAACTAATTTTGTTGTCCAGACTTTTTACCAATCTGCAGATTCTTATTTAACCTATTTCACTCTGTATTTTCTAAACCTTTTCTCTATCTTTTAAACTCATGGCACGCTGCTGGCAACCTGTGGTTACATTTGTTGTTTATGTGTGGAAAATGTTACTGCTCTTTATCAGCATGACCTTGCATCCTGGAAATCAGTGGTTTCCCACTGACTTGAAAAACAGCAGCAGGCCATATCTAAACAACCTAACATGATCTCAGATGCCACAGAGAGCGGCACCTTGAAAATGTTTGCAATGAAACATTAAAGGATTAATGGAAGACTGTTTACTAAGATATATCTGCAATAAGATGACTGCCAGGCCCTTTTTGTACACCTTTTTTTCTCTGTACCAGTAATTCAAAGGTTCCAAAACCATAAGGCTATTTTCATTTGTATTTGGGTCATGTTTTCAACCTTTTCTTTGAAATCATGATGGCTGGGAATATTGTTCTTAAATAAAAGTTCAGATTCTTCTGGATTCCATGGTTCCAGGAACTGGAACCTTAATAAAAACACCAAATTTTGGGAGGCCTATCATAAGATCAGAAGAGTTAGCAACTATTCTTGTCTGTATATGTGAAAGACATATTAAACCATAGGCAAAAGATTAAGAGTGTCTAAACCTAGGCAAAACATGAGAGGTGTCCTGTGGCACTTAAAAACTAACAAATTCTAATTATTGCATGAGCTTTTGTGGGAGAAAATCCCACTTCTTTAAGTGCCATAGGACTCCTTGTTTAGGCAGCTAAATCAGTGCTGGTAAAGTATACACATTACTCCCAAATCTAGAGTATCTACTTGAGATTAGAATCTCAGCATTTATCTTTTAAAAAGTATCTATTGTTTCTAGCACTCATAACTGCAAATAAAAATGTGGAAACATGAACTACAATGAATGTAAATCCTTTCCGAGTCTGCAGCGAGCATGAAACAATAGCTTTAAAAAAATCTGACCTGGCCCGTTCATTTTCACTCTGAAACTTGTCACTGCCCCAAAAGAAGAAGGTATTGTGGGCTGTGCCTAATGTCCTGGATTGCCCTAATCCAGCCTTCTCCTCAATCTACAGTTAGTGAAATCAAATAAATGGTCTGATTTCAAAAAAATGCAGAGCATCCAGGAGGTCCCCCTTTGACTTTTAAGGATGGTTTGTACTTCTGAAAATTGGACTACTTTTTAGGTGGCTATCTGTGGCTTTCAGAACTTTAATTTAGGAATCCCTGTTTGAAAAATTTGGTAATAATGCATTTTGGACCTAAACTATTGGTTGTTTTGTCACAGTGCAGTGCACTTTTTAGAAGATTACAAGTGAAACAATACAAGAGTTGAACAAACAAAGGACCAACATGAACTTAAGAGTTTTGCTGCTTCCCTAGCGTGTAATTGTTTGTCCAGTTCCACTAAAATGTTTAAAATAGTCAACTTTAGTTTGAATATAAGCGTATTAACACACATACAACCATCTTGAAAAATGTGACTACATTTAGCATTGGAAAGGAGGAATTGTCATCCCAGAAAAGCCATCTTAATCCATATAACTAGCATTGATTCCCTATGTGACTCTCAGGAACAGCTCTAACAGATTGCATTCCATGGTATAAGGATTAATATAGCTTTCCATTAACACATTTCTCAACATTCATGTGTCACTTTCTCTACTGACAGTGTTCAGAGCATTAACCATTTTGATGCCGATTCTCCTGCTGAGGTGTGGAATGCCCCTAAAACCAGTATAGCCAACTCACAAGATGATCACCCTAGTGTAAGGTAATCTTCCATTGGCCCAGAGATGTCACAGTGGTTACCATCCTCTATATGCCTCCATTCATCCATTACGGGGGAAACTGGGAAGCCAGATTTCAATCTCAAACTGGACAACCAAAATTCACTGTCCCAATGTACATCTACAGCAACCATGCTTATTCTCCCTTACTATTTCATGGACACAGTTGCCAAAAATCAATAACATGGAAACTTAAAGGCAATCCCCAAATCAAATTATTACTGCATCTTCTACTGTAGGCTGCCTGCTGCTCTAGCCTGTTTTAGTCTTTTCGAAAAATGTTGCACACTTGAGGCTGTATGAATCCTAATGTTAGACTTTATTTAAAAGGAGATGAGCAACTGAAATGTCAGTCCTACAGAGACCCAAACAAAAAATAAGCAGTAAAGTCTGGAGTGCCTTCAACCAAGCTATAAATTTACATTGTTGCAGAGAGCCAAACCACAGTCACTGCTGATTTAAAGGAACTCTTGTACTTAGTGATCATCTGCAAGAAGCAGAATGCATGGAAAACAAACATTAAGGTTTATAAACAGAAAGTAAATAAGTGGTGCCTAATGTTGGTCTCCACCACTTCATTTATAGACTACAACATTCAAGCTGTCTGCCTTAAAAAAAAAATGCACTGAAGGCCTTTGAAACTAACTTTTATATTACAGAGTATGAAAATATCCCAACTGATCTGTAATTCAGTGCCACTGTTTTCGGGATTTTGTGTTTTATTGCTGACATGCGCTATTACAGAGCTTGGTTGTACTGATTTCTGCAAACTTCAATTTGCCCCTCAACACCAAGTATCTGGAAGCCTACAAAGAGGGACCAGTTTGTTGCATACATGCTGCTATAGAAAAGTGAAAGTGAGGGGCAATGCAAGACCAGTGTAATGCTTCAATCCCATTTAAGCACTCAAAATAGAACTTGCATTCCAGCATGGTGCCAGGCCTCTGGATAGGAACGAATTTATTCTAAATGCAGTGGATACTCTGTATTTTTTATGTGATTCCCTGAAGAACTGGATATAAAACACTAAACATGGGAACAATATCTGACTTAATTACTTAGAGTAATGATGGCTGTGGTAAAAGCAGGATTATTGAGGGCAAGGTATCTTTGGCAGCTCATCTATCACTAATTTTGTGGTTTGTTCTTACCCTGTGTAGGTGCACATTCTAAAGTGAAAGGTTCACCACTTTATCTCAGCCTGCATATCTATTGGTTTCATATGTTTACTGTTGTTTCAGCTAAGAATAAAAAGGAATGGCTGTCTACAGATTATATCAGCAAATAAGTATGGCAAATTTCTGACTGCTCCAATATACTGTAACATGCTGGCACTTACAAGTTATCAAAAGGCTCCCATTGACTTCTGTGGGATTTGGGATAGGCTCAATTTCCTAAGAGATCTGGTTGAATTATAATTTTATTACGAATTAATTATCTGATACATTTTGGCATGATTCATAAAATGTATTCTGTTTTTCCCCTTATTATTTAACCTACTCAGTGGAGAATCAAATAATATTCAGCAAATGTTTCGCTCAAAGAATTTCTTCCTCATCAATGGAAAATTCATTGTGATTGTTTTCCTCTCCAAGTCCTAATGTTAATGCAAAATCTTTAACCCTTTCTTGCCTCCTTGTTGTATGTTTAAATGCAAAGCAAGAGGTGTACGGACATGTAGAAAACAAAAATATAGTAGCATGCTAAAAATAAAATGGACAGGTAAGTACACCTCACCAATTCAAAAGGTACATGCATCTGCTCTCCCTTGCTCATTAGAACTTCACTGGGAGCAGAATTAGTTTGTGATTTATAATATGCAGATTAGTTGCTCAATTCAAAAGTTATGTGAGCAACCATGAACTTGGTCAGGCCAGAGGTGTAGCCACAGACCCCACAACTGTGGCTCCAAGTGGAACTGAGGTGCCGGTCCTGGGGCCTCTTCCCTGCTTGCGGCCACAGATGCCAGCTGCTGAATGGTCCCACAGTTGCGGCAGCAAAGTACATGCTGCTGATGGGTGCTGTGCCTCTCCCCAACCCTCAGGGGGCAGCTTCTGGTCATGTGACTGGAAACTGCCCTTGGCCGGGCCCACTCTGCACTTTCAGGGGCCTGGCCAGAATTTGGAGCTGGTTACCACCCTGGGTTTGGCACTCCTAGAAGAAAATTCCCCAGAGAGGGAACTACAAGAGAGGCTTTTGTGGACTTTGACACATCTTTCCTTTGAGTGACAGAAGGATGAGTTGTTTTTTTCCACCACCCTCAAGGGTGTAGCCCCCACACTCCATAGATTTCCTACTGTCAACAGAGCTGTAGGGGGAGCTCCCAAAGGCTACAGCTATACACAAAGAGACTTTGGAACCTCACTGTTCTCTCTCCGCACATTCCCTCCAGTACAGAGTTATATCCTGGGGTCAAACTGAGGGTTTCCTTCCTCATGGAGAGATACTTAGGGAAGAGAATACAACCCAAGTAGGTTATCTTGTGACTTCACTGGGAGCAGGCCTACCAAAGGCAGTGAAGTCAATATTACCATCAACCAATACACATCAACTGAGAAAACAGCAGACCAGTAACAGCAGCAGCAGGTTTTGTTTGACTGCAGATTTGCATTGACTTCCCTGATGGTCCCATTGCAGTCTTACGCTCTTGAAACTAGCTTTATAGGAAGAGAATCCTTCATTCAACTGCACATTCAAATAGAGTCCTTATGAGGTCTGGGACTAGAAATATGCTACATCACTTATTTGTTCAACACCTCTCCAGATTCAAATAGTAAATAACTTCCAACTAACTTCTCCTTCACAAACTATTGACCAAGAATTCCTCTCCAAAATATCTAGCAAGTCATTAAGTATGACGTATGAACCAGTTTCACAGACTGCTTGTGGACAGTTGCAAGGGGAAAAAGAGAAATTTGTTGAAATAAATTATTTGTTCCACATTATCTGCTAACCTTTAGGTATATTATGAGTTTAGAAAAGACCCTTTAATTGGTTAAATAGCATTGTTTTAAGTCATGACTTAAATTAGGTTAAAGAAAAAGTTAAAGAAAATCCATGGGGATCTTAATTTAGAGATTAAATATATCTAAAGATTAAAAATGCAAAACAGAAACATTTCTGAGAATGAATGTTATACACTCATTATTAAATGTACTCATAGCAAACTTGCTGTATGTTTTGTAAATACCATGGTATAACTTCAATAGGTTAAAAATGTCACAGAAGGAGCTAAGCTCACAAAAATGCTATTCTATAATATTCACAACCAGCAGCTTTGGGCAACTAAATAACAACATACAGAGAAAACATCTATTTTTGTTTTCAGCTGAACATTCCAAAGAGAGTGTGGACTCAGCTCTGATGTATTGAATGTTTTCTCCTATAGAAAGATGCTGCATTGCAGAAAGAATACCAGAAATACCCAGAAACAAATCTGACAGACAGTTATAAAAGGATAGTTTTACATTTTGAAAACAGAATTCCAATGCAGCGTGTCACTGGTTTGTTTAAAAAACACCAAGCCTTAAGAATTCACTTCCAAAGGAAAAATATGTTTTCTTTTAATTAATTTAAAAAAAGCTATCAAGGAGTTCTGTGGTACTTAAACACTAACAAACTAACAAATTATTCCTCATCCGTTTTACTGAACTAGACTAACATGGTGACCCCTTTGGATCTTAAAAACCTAAGATCTTCTCTTCATTTTTTTTTTTATTTACTTCCACAAGCAGAAGGCTTAAAAAGCACATTGAAATCTTTGGAAAGAGATTCATTGAGGTCACTGGGTTTTGGATAATGTGGTTAGTTCTGATGGATCAGAGTGGGTGTGACCCAATGACCCTTTGATGCCTCCATGCCTGCTGCTGGTTGTCCCCGACACCCACCTCGTGAGGAGCCAGCAGGCACTAGAACTGGGAGCCTCCCGTGGCTGCAGCCATTTCTGCAGCCTTGGGACTGCTCTCAGCCCCAGTTCCAGCAGTGCACTGCAGCTGCTGTCTTCCTCCCATGGGAAGCCAGCAGATGCTAGGGCTGGGAGATGCCTGCTGAAGACTGCAGCTTGCTGACCACTGCTGCTGCTGGCTTCTCCTCTGCAGGGACATAACTAGAGCAGGGTGACCAGAGATTTTCCCTGGGTGACCCAGAGTGGCTCTGTTCCACCACTCAATCAAAGGGCATGTTCCACACCGCTTGCTCCAGGCACTGCTCATTCTAAGGGCGCGTTCTGCTCTGAACTCACCCTGGATGCCAAAATTCCTAGTTCTGGTGCTGCTCCTCTGCTTTTGTTCAGCAGGGAGCAGGAAGGAAAGCTGGAGGCGGTAGTGCTCCGGCTGGGAACAGGGTGACGTGACTCCAATTTTTAGCGACACACCTCTCTACTCTTTGTGACACACTATTGTGCCGTAACACTGCAGTTAAATAAACTTATACTAAGATTTCATTATAAACAAGTCTATGTGTTGTGAGTTAAGGAGAGCAGCAACCTGGTAAGCTGTGATGTATAACTTCTTTGACAGCAGCAGACTGGTGAATACTCTGAGTCCACAATGGTCCAGGCATTGGATATTCTAGGGAGAGTCTGGAGGGCTCAAACTTTGGAGTGTGACTATTACTGCCTGGTGAAATGACAGGAGGGCCTATAAGGGGAGCTCTTGCGTCGCCTGTGACTGGTGTAGTTGGGGAATTGACCTCCAGCAGACACAGACAAGGATTCCTTATGTGAAGAGCAGATGGTAGCAAGGGGCCTCAGAGCTCTGGGTACCCTGAAGAGCATTACAGTGGGAAAGAGACACACAAAAGAGTGCTGACTTCGCATACTTCACCAGTATTCCCATGAGTGCCAAAACATGAGAAGGAACATGGACTAAGAATGACAGCTTCCATGGGCTGACTTGTTCCCTCTCAATCCCAAACCAGCAAACACAGGCCTACTTTGCTCTTGGATGAGAAAACACCCACCTGAGGAAATTTCACAGTTAGCAGGGGTACCAATGGTAGCATGGTTGCTTAAAGAGCCAGGTCCTTAACAAAGTCTAGGAAGCTGTGAGCAGCATTGTCAGCAGGAAAAACTGAGCTTCTGAGTCAATTGACTTACCTCCATAGATTTCAGAGAATCACAGCCTTAAAGGACTGAAATCCTTGCTCCTTTGATACAACATGGCAAATGCTGGCCTCGATGAAATAATGCAATGAAAACTTGAAGACTTTTCTTTCAACAGCTTTTTTTTTTTCTTTTTTCCTGCTTATCAGCACCAGTTTGGCCCTTGGACTTCAACTCAGTGAACTGCAAACTAGAGAAGTTTGGCCACAGACACTCCCATAAATAGACTGAGAATTTATACAGAGATGCTATCCATCATCCTAAAAGTCAGATCAATAACTGCTATTACTGATATAGTAGCCCTGAAAGTTTTCATATTTTTCTAGCATAAATCTAACCCTAGTCTGGCACGGTACCTGTATTAAACTCTTCATGGCAGGGACCATTTTTATTCTGTGTTTGTACAGTGCTTGAGGGGCTTGGCGGAGCCCTGACCTTAACCATGACCCCTATATGCAACCCTAGTATACAGCCCAAAAAATAACAACAGAATGGGACATCTACAAACCGCAAACCTACTCACACGCCTTAAGATTTGAGGGTCTATATTTGAAAACCTCAGTCAGTGTTTCTGAAAAGTTCAAAAGCAGGCTGAGATTGTTTGCACAGATGCATTCAATAAACTTTCCTCCCTACCCCACCAGCCACCTCTCTCCATCCCACAAACTCAAGTGCCCCCTTCTGTGGAATGTTAATCTTGAAAATTCAAGTTCACTGATCTTGAAATGCCAAGCAAAGCTGCAGGGATTGGTTCCATTCCAAAGACAGATTGAATCTGCTGGATTCCACTTGTAAAGTTAACCACATGGGGTTTCCACAGTTCTACATACTGCTGCTCTGTCCAGTGCCACTGGGGCAATGCCCAGCAAAGGAGAAGAAATTGCTGAATTAGAGATGGGTAAAAATCAACACTGAAGAGAAGCTTTGCCAAAAACTCAAACCAAACTAGCCTCAACTCTTTTGGTTTTTAAGAGAGCCATTAAATGCACAGTGAACTTTGACAATGACAGGACTCTTTTATTGCCTCAGCTTCTTAGCACTTGTTCGGACACTGTCAGGAGGTGCCAGTTACTCACTAGGGGCAGGGGGAGGAGTACATTAGACTTCACCCTGAATATAAGAGAGTAAACCTGCCAAAGAGGAAGCCTGGGACAGATGGAGCCTGTGGGATCAGCTTAAAGTTGAATCTAGGTAATCACGTTTCAGTTATGCTTTTTGTTTACAAACAAACCCTCAGGAGGGGGCGACTTACTTCATTGTAATTATGTAGGTAGCTTGGAGTGGTGCATCTACTGTACACAGCTGTTCTGGGACTGGAAGACAAAATACCACAATATTGCAAGGAACATCTATCCTTGCAGTATTTCCAGTACAGACTGAACTAGGAAACCCTGGAAGTTTCACAAGAAGCCTGTTTGCGTGCGGTCTCCAGCGTTATTGCCAGAACTTTGGCTGAGTTTCCTTGGATGCCTCTCCACATCAAGTCTCCAAGCCTTTTGTGAAGTACCCATTGAATGATAAATCTGATCAGAGTGCAGCATCCAACCCTTTAGTATTCATTGCAAGTGTGCAGCAGTTTTGTGTGAATCAAAAGAAATCATTAGACATAGGACAACATAGTGGGTAGCTGGATACAGATATTACCAGCGTGATAATTTGAGGTTTTGATTTTTTATCTAAAATCTAACAGTAATTCAATTCTAAAATCTGTTATGCCAAGAAAATTCTCTGAACAGTTTTACCCTGGCCTGATGTCCTTTTTCCCAGTCCACCCAGAGCCTGCCTCACCCCATCAAGATCTCTCATCAGTATATGAGTCAAAGGAAAGTGGATCTTTGCAATCTCCCCCTCCCTTTGGGGTGCTAAAGAGCTATGGGGCAATGGGAACAGAAGACAGCATTGAAGCAACAATATTAGGCATAGCGTATCAGTAACTGTTACCTCTCTAATTGCCTTTAGTAGGTCTTTGGTAATTTATGAAGTAATTTTTCTTATTTTCATCACCGAGTGAGATGTTGCTACAGAAGATTTGTATGTGCACAGAACGTGACCCAAAATTGTTTCTGAATAACTACAAGGGCAGTGAACAGACCCAAAAGCAGCTCTATTACATTGTCCTGAAGAGTGTGATAAGATCATCCCATATCACTCTTGGTTGAGAGTGGACATGAGCCTCTTAACCAAGATGCTGGCTGAAAGCTTGGGCAGCACAAGGGAGGAAGATTCAGCCCCCCAACACATTGACTGGATCACTAAAGCATGACTGGAAGTGTAACCCATGTGCCTAAATAGGTGCAATCTCTTTTAGGGATCCTTATGGCTGGGTTGCGTTGCTGGGCAGATTTTGTAGCCCAGAAACCAGAAACTTCTGGTAAGAGGGTGAGGGAGCACACTGAGCAGGCTCCACAAGTTTTATTGTTTTGCTGGAGTTACATGCTCAGGGAGAAGCCTGAGAAGAGAAGCCTGGAGAGGAGCAAACAGAGAGCTGCAGAGGACATGGGCTAAGGGACTCAGTGAAAGGAGCTGAGCAGGAGTGGACTGCAGGATGTTTTCTCCCAGCTTTCGACTGCTTTGCAGGGGAGTTGTCTGCAGTGGAACTGAGAGCTGGATGGCCAGTGACCTGATTGCATGGTGCTGGCTACACAGGAGGAAGAAAGGACTGCATGGCATCTGCCTGAAGATTCCTGCAGCTAGAGAGGATGAGGATTGCTTTCGTTCTGCATTCAAGCCCCAAGGACTTAAAAGACTGCAACTGAGATAAGGGTGACTCCACCTGAACTTTGGGACTCTTGGGTTTCTTACTGTTTTGTTTAAAAGTATTATGGTTCCTTAGGATAAGGTGTGTTTAGTTAGTTAATAAAGTTCATTGTATGTTTATGCTGAGTGGTAGTTTAATGAGGGATGGGAACTCTGAGCAGTCTTCGCTGTGAGTCCTTTTGACAACTGGATCCTGGCTCTCCAGTTGCTTTCATCAGGGGTTTTCTCTGTGAGGCACTGGAGAGGGGCAATTGAATTAATCTGAGCCCACCCTAGCAGGTTACAGAAGCTCATAGTAATCAATGAAATTTTGCCACGTATTTCAATGGGCTTTGGATAATTTTCAGGATATAACTCAGAAGTAACACTACAAAGACCATTGCATCTAGCCAAGTTCCAAAGAGGCAGCCGTGTTAGTCTAGTAAAGCAAAAAAAGCAAGAAGTCTTGTGGCACTTAAAGACTAACAGAATTATTGATCGCATGAGCTTTCGTAGGAGAATGATGAAGTAGGATATCCTCCCACAAAAGCTCACGCGATAAATAAATCTGTTAGTCTTTAAGTGCCACAAGACTCCTTGCTTTTTTTTTTTTACAAAGATCATTATTTCTGTACAATTTACAGTATTCAGAAGTACTCTAGCACTGAACCCAGTGGTTTATTTTACTATAATGCACATAGCAACAGACACAAAATATTTACAAATTAGATTTTACTCCCATGTCCCCATCAGCATGTTATCAGTTTCCTGGAGGGACTCTCAGTGACTGTAGAATTTGATTCATTGCAGGGACTATCAGTTTGTTTGCAAACAAAACATTTGCATATGATCCTCAGCTGATGATTTGCCTAGAGTATGTTGTCATCACAACCCTGTTTGTTAACATGAGACTGAACAAATAGCACGGAGATGTCAAAAGTTCAATGGTAGATTGAAAGACAGGGTGTGTCCCCAGCATTCACTATTGTTTTCCTCATAGAGTAACCTATAATAGCACAACATCTTTTGTGCTTATGTGGCAGTGAAGATATAGAGTAACGATAATTACACTGCTTATGCATGGTGAAACCCTTTAGAGTCTTGGCCATGTTTCTGCTCTCTCTATGTCAGGAATCAGGAATGCTTGGGAAATAAATTTTTTGTCTGAATGTTTGTGTTCTCTGGACTTTAGCATTGTATTATCAGTTTTTGCTAGGGATTAGAGATTTTCCTCCCTTTCATCCTATGAACAACTGGGACCATCACACTGCTTGAAGGCTCTTAAGGACAAAAGCATTAGTCTGCTAAGCCACTTTACCTGTTTCCTTTTTTCATTTAATTCTTCTCAGTGCCTCACTCATTGTGCTCTCTGTCATTCTACACTGGCCTGAACACTCCTATTGCATGTTTGAGTAGATCTTAGGCTAAAAATAAACAACAATGAAAGAGCACATTGTCAGGTTACAAAGTGTGGCTCAGATTTTCCCAGATGCAGCCAGCCATAGGAAGCTAATTCCAGAATGAACGGAGTTGCTTCTGTGGCATAGAGCCAGCATTACATCTCCTACAGCCTAGTTCCTGTAACTTCCATGGGAGAATTACTGGGGCAAAGAGAGCATGTCTAAATCAACCCGGGCTGTGGTATAGCAACCAGCTGGCGTCATTGGCAAGCACTGTAAATTAGACTCCTTTAGTTTACAGTGGGTGGACTGGCTCAAAAAAATGGCTGGGACTGGATTAGGTGAGTTTCTGATGCCTGGCCATTACCACCAGGCACCAGCAGGGATTCCTGTCTCTTGCACTAAGAGCCTGATCATTGAAGTTAATGGCAGTCTTACTTCAATGGGTTTTAGACCAGGAGGTGTAAGACTCCTCTGCAGGAGTCCCCACATAAGCACAGGAATTCTGCAAACAGGGGTGTGAAACAAATTAAAATTCTGTAAGAAAGAATAATCATTAATACAAAAATAAGTTTTAAATATTGATCAATGAAGCAGCTGCTGCAGATTCATTAAATGAGCTTAGAGGGCACAGATGCATTGTGATTTTGAAAGCACCTGTGGCTGATTGTTCTTGAATGTAGGCCAAAAGCAGTAGTGATAAACAAAAGCAATAACTATATACTCATGGCCACGTGGATTCTGCAGTCTTAGAATCTGCTGATAGAATCCACCCCCTTGCTGATCCCTTGCAGTAGAACTATGCTGCAGAATTGAAACTTCCGTTGAGGGGAAAAAGATAAATAAATAAAAAGCCATTGCAGTAGAGAATAATAACCATCAAGTGAGACAGGACTGCCTTAGTAAAGTCCAATTCTGCAGTGTTGTCCACATAGATGCAAAGGTCTGCTGAACAGAACTTGTTCAAAAAAAATTGGGCCTGAGTCTGTTAATAATCTCTGAAATGCTCTGTTCATCTCTATCACTTGTTGTTTATATTTATTATTATTATTATTATTATTATTATTATTATTATTATTATTATTATTATTATTATTATGTATATTACAGTAACAGCTGGAGGGATCTAACTGAATCTGAAACCCCTGTACGTAGTGTTCTACCTACATACAGCAAGGGACTGTTCCTACCCCCCAAGTACTTATTTTTTAAACCTATGGCAAAGATCAGCAAGGAGTTCTGTGTCACTTAAAGACTAAATTTGTTAGTCTTTAAGTGCCACAGGCCTCCTTGCTTGTTTTGCTGAACTAGACTAACACGGCTGGAATATGGCAAAGAGGTTATTTTAAAAGGCAATCTTTATTAACTATTTCATTCCTGGTGGTTTTAGCTGAAAACAAACAGCTAATGTACTTGCCCCAGACTGTAAAGGACTAGGTGATAGGCAGGCTTGCTTAGCAGTCACAGCTGGGTTGAGGTGTCCTTATCAAGAATGGAAGTCACCACGCAAGAGCTTGAGGAATTGTAAGCCGGATGCCAGAATCAAGAATCAGAGTCAGAGACTGGAGATCGGCAGTAGCACCAAGTTCGAACTGAGAGGAAGGAAGCAGGGTCAAAGTCAGTCCAGAGTCAAAGACCAACCATCAGGAGACAAAACATTGTAACAAGCCAAGGTCACCATGGTTGCCCAAACAATTTGCTGGGGCAATCGCTGCAGTTAAGTAGGGGCACTTAGCCACTCTGAAAGCCACTCTGGACACCGCCTGTCTCCTGTATCAGCTACTCTTCACATTGCTCCCTGTCTATATTTTAATATAGATTCCCAGTGGCATTGTGGGTAGATCAACCAACCTAGGCTTCACAAGGCTGGGTTCCAGTTACCCATTCAATACCTATGATTGCAAAATGCCTTCTATTCTGGGCAAAAAGGCCCAATGAAAACCTTCAGTTCTTCCCTGGACCACCATGCAAATTTTCCAAGTTTGCAGGATGTTAGGAAGAGATGGGAGGGGGAAACTCTGTGGCAATAGCATAAACTAAATTGCATTTAATATCCACACAAATAATCCAGGGGTTACTGTGTTGACTTACTATTTATCTGATTGTTTAATTCAATCCAATTCTCTACATTTTTACAATTTAAATGCTGCTGCCATACAGTGTCTGTTCTGCCACTGCAGTCGCAGAGACCATAAATCTGGTTCCATTTTGCTATGGAGTATGCAAGGCCTTGATCTATATATCTAGGGACAACTGAATAACAGATGGATGGAAAAATCTCCTGATAAGTGCAGTATAAGAGCGCTATTGAGGAAACTGGATAAAGAGTCCTGAGGGAAAGAATGGTGTATTAGGCGGGGCTCTGCCAATCCTCTATGGGAGTTGACTTTAACAAAAATATCTCAACAATATCTTAGTTTTGTGCATGACTGTCCATTCTGAAGGTCAAACACTTCTTCACAAACAGCATTCATACAATGGAGCCATCTTTTGAGTGGAGGTGGCGGTCAGGTGTCTGACAAAGTGAGATTTTCTCACACAAAAGCTCATGCAATAAATAAATTTGTATTTTAAGTGCCACAGGACTCCTTACTTGTTTTGCTGAACCAGACTAACATGGCTACCGCTTTGGAACTTGGTATAATGCATGATGATGGGAAAAGGGACATTTTGGCTAAAGACTTTAATGCCAAGCCCTATTCTTACAGGAAATATCACAAGTTCTTTCATGACCATGATAAATAGGCAGAACTTAAAGATAAGTTTTGTATGCCTCCTCCAAAATAGCTCTCTCTTAAACACCTTACCTTACATGAAACTGAGTTTACTTGCCAGAGAATGATGCAAAAGAAAGTCATTCCACCTGATATTTGAGCCCGTTGCTCTATAAAACTCCTGACACATGACCAGCTGCTCTCAGACCACTAAGTCATTCCAAACTCTCGGGCATGTTTACCATAACACTAGGGTATGGAGTCACCTAGTTACACTGTCTAAGGAAGAATGTGACTCAGATTCACAATGTGTCTTGTCCCCACTCTTATGGGTCCATCTCTACACCTGGAGTAGCGTACATCCATGTTGTACCAGTCAGAAAAGCAAAGCCAGCTCATTGGGGGTGGAATAGATACTACTCTATATACTTTGGGTATAAGCCGATCCGGGCATAAGCCGATCCCTCAATTTTGAGCCCAAAAAGGAGCAAAAAATGGGCACCCTGTGTATAAGCTGTGACCCCCCCCCTTTCGCCCTGGCCCCTAACCTTCCCACCCAGTGCTTCTGCTGGCTTCCCCTGGGGTTCCCAACAGCTTCCCTAACCCCCAAATCTCTGCTGCTCCTTTTCCTCCCCCCCCGCTCTGTCCATTCCTCACTCCTGCCCCCCTGCTCTGCCCTTTCCTCACTGCTGCCCCTCTCCTCCTCCTGCTGCCCCCCACTGCTGCCCCCTGCTCTATCCCCTCCCAATGCTGCCCCCCTGCTCCCTTCTCAGTGCCCTGCTGTTGCTCCCCTGCTCCCCAACACCCTTTCTGCCCCCTTCCCCATCACCCCCAACCCCTGCTGCCACTCTTCCCAGCCTGCCGGGTACCCCCTCCCAAATCCCCGTGCCCTATCACTCCTTGCCTGGGCTCCCCAAAATCCCTGGGTCCTCCTGCCGCCTTCCCTGGACTCCCTGACTCCCCCCCAATGCCTGAGCCCTGCCAGCCCCTTCCCTGGCCTCTCTGAATCCCCCCCAAACCCTCCCAGCTGTCCCATCACTTTCCCCAACTCCACAACCCCCTCCCCAACCTGCAGTCCCTGCTGCCGCTTCCTTGGCCTCCCTGAATCCCCCCTCAAAGTCCAGGCCGACCCCCCCCCAGGACCCCCTTACTTGGCCACTCCAGACGCTGTGTTTCCTTCCTTTCTCCAGCCCCAGCCCCAGCTGACTGCCCAAGATGGCCACCCAGCAACACTGGGCTCTGCCCTGCCGCATGGTCAGGGAAACGGCGGGCTGGGGCTGTCTACCGTATTCTCTCAAGTATAAGCCGAGTGCCTGTTTTGAAGCCAATTTTCAGGCACAAAATTCTCAGCTTATATGCGATGATATACAGTAGGTTCTCCTTTACAAACAAGCAAGGAGTCCTGCAGCACTTAAAGACTAACAGATTTATTTTTTGCACGAGCTTTTGTATGAGAAAATCCCACTTTGTCAGACACTTTGAAGAAGCATTCTTTAAAGTGTCTCACAAAATGGGATTTTCTCCTATGAAAGCTTGTGCAAAAAATAAATTTGTTAGTCTTTAAGTATTCTTCATAGTGTCTGACAGTGTGAGATTTCTCCCACAAAAGCTCATGCAAAAAATAAATTTGTTAGTCTTTAAGTGCCACAGGACTCCTTGTTGCTTTGATTCATTGAACTAGATAACTCGGCTACCCCTTTGGATCTAGGTTCTCCTTGTTTCCCACTCAGGCACGTTGAGGATGTAGTGGCCCTCCCAAGGACCGTCTCCCCACCCACTGAGCCTAAAGGTAACTGGCCCCAGGGGAGTCAGTGTCCCTAGCACAATCACATAGGACAGGCTACAGTTTGATCCCTAGTATTCCAATAACCATCCAAGTACACAGACAAAGCATGGGAGCTGTCAAGGCTTTTCCCCCACTCTGGCACTCTGAGGGCAGAAGGTGGGGGCTGCAACAGGCCTTAAAAGCCACTGGCCTTAAAGCCTGCTCTTAAAAGTCTCCAAGGCCTCCAATTCCTGGCCTTGGAGTGGTATCACTGCCACCACCCAAATGCAAAAAACCTCTTGAGACCCAGGAAGGTGCACTTGGGAATTCCTCCCTGTGAGGTACTTGCAATCCTCTTTATTCCTCTCTCAGGAAAGTGACTGGACCCCAGCTGCACATGAGCTGGAGCTGGAACTGGAACAAGGCTCCCTCTAGTAGCTGCCTGTGCAGTCTAAGGCACGTGCACACAAACCTCTTGCCCCTCCAGGACACAGAACCAGAACTTACTTAAAAGGTAAACTCTTTAATCAAAAAGAACAGATAATAAACACAGAGAGTTGCTTCTCTGGGAACTAACTTAGGTAGTTACAGGGTAGTGGGGGGCGGGGGACAGCTCAGCACAGAGAAATGCAAAAAAACAAGCCAAAAACAAAGAAAATACCCTGACCGCATCTAAATAAACATTCCCTGTTCCACTCACACCTCATCAGTACCAAACTTAACTTATGTCTGGTAAGGATGTTGCTGGATTCTTCCTCTGGCCTCCTCCTTATCCTTCCAAGAGCTCTGCTACATCCAAACAGGTACAGGCTAGGCTGCTATTCCAATTCAAAAAGCTGTGCTTCATTCCTATTGGCTGTCCTGGGACTCACTGACCAAATAGTTAACCCCTTCCTCCCCAAGGGTTACTACAAGAGCACTTAATTAAGTGAAGCTTAACTGAACTCTTTCTAGTACCAAAATTCTTAAAAGCCTCTCGACTTTATTCAGGCACCCTCTAGTTTGAGGTTTAGGCTAGTTTTTCCCCTTCAGAATCAGAGTTACTGGAAGCAATTCCCACCTGACATTACTTATGTTTCACAAAGGCAGTTCCTTGAGCTTAGGCCTTCCGTCTTCTCCTATACTTGTTGTAAATAAACAGCTGTCATAGACTTTAAGGTAAGGAAAAACCACCATAATCATATAGTCTGAACTCCTGAACAACACAGGCCACAAAACCTTACTCACCCAATCCTGTAACAGATCCCTAACCTATGAGTTATTATTAATTATTAAATTAATAATTAAAGAAGAATTAAAGAAGAATTGTCAAAGACCTTAAGTTAATTATTAAAGACTTCAAGGTACAGAGACTCCACCACCAAGTTATCCATACCCCATGCTACAGAGGAAGGTGAAAAACCACCAGAAAGTTTGCCAGTTTGCCCTAGGGAAGATTCCTTCCAGACCCCAAAATATGGCAATCAGTCAAACCCTGTGCACATGGCCAGAACTCACCAGCCAGACACCCAAGAAAGAATTCTCTGTAATAACTCAGAACTCATCACTTCTAACGTACCATCTTAGGTCATTGCCATATCCACCATCAGTAGTCAAAGATTGGTCAGTTGTAAAACTAGGCTGCCCCATTGTACCAGTCCCATCATAAATTTATCAAGCTCATTATTATATAACATTATAATACTTTAATATACTCTTTACTGTTTTCTGCTTTTTCCCCTTTCCTCATTTTTAAATTCTACACTGACTAAATGATCCTCAGGCCTGGCAAACTTACAAGTTTTATAAGGAAGAAAAGTGTCATTGCTTGTCAGGCATATTCCACATCTAATTTTATTAGCCAATGGAAGTGTAGATACACAAGTGTGGAAAAGCTATAGGTCCTTTTTTATCCAGTTAGCTAAGCTATTGATTTATAAGTGTCAGTCATATTAACAACTCAGTATATTGTTATAACAGCTACTGTGGTTGTTGTCTATCACAAATAAATTTCAATCCAAATATTCTGACAGGCTTTTCCTTTTATATAGGATGGATAGTCTAAAATATCTACCATTGTTTTAAAATGAATGCACCTTTTTTTTTCTAATAAAGCTATTAATCTCAACATTTCCAGAATGCAAAATATACCTTTTTGAATGATCTCTTTATAACTTGTTTTCCCACTTAAAGGATGCTTTGGATTCAATCAAAAGCAGGGATTAGAATGAAGGTAAAAACCTCCAAATATATTTTTATTTGGATGAAATATTCCATAAATTTAAACTTTGGTGCCTTTACTTCTACAAAGGGGAAGGAAAACAGACAATTGATAGCCATCAGACATCAGTGCATAGTCTTGACTTCTCTTCATCTTACATATCCACAAACATGAATCATTCATTATTAAAATTATAACTTCTGATTTCCAGATGTAACAAGAAGCACCTGTTAGCATGTGAAAAGCTTTCATTTGAAACAAAATTTCACATACAAATCTAAGTGTGCTACCTGAGTACATCTTAAGTAGCCTGCAAACATGGGCACCAGATAGGGTCCCAGACTATACTCTGAGGAGTGCTCATGAGCCCCAGAGCACTAGAAGGTATCCTGCAGAGAAATGGCCTGTAATGGTTCTCTTCCTTGTTTCCAGCTGAGAGACGACATTTCCTCATTTTGAAATAAGCAGCTCCCTTATTTCAAAATCAGGAAAATCATTTTGATACAATAAAACCTAGTTCTGTATCGAAATGAGGGTTATATTGAAACTGTGGTTTCAAAATAACCCCATCTGGCTGTGTTATACTAATATAACACTGGACCTTCCTCCCTGGAAGGAAGTCCCACCCCCCTCAGCACCCTGGCCAGGGGACTGGTTGGCAACATGGCCCTGCCAGGGGGCCATGTTGCCACACCTCCCATGCTGTCCCTCTTCTGAAGTGAAATAGCATGTCCACATGCATGGCATGCTATTTCGCTTTCAGAGTTTCCCTTATTTAGAATTTAATTTTTTTTTTATTTCATTTCAAAATAAGGATTTTATTTTGAAATAAGTTATTTCAGAATAACTAATTTTGAAATAACCAGCTAGGTGTGGACGTAGCCTAAGATTTGGCAGCCAGGTTGATGGAAGTACCTGTGCATCAGCCTAGCTGAATCTTGAGTGAGAGTTAGATTGATCTAATTGTATCATACAGGGCATGAAGTTCTTCACAACACTAGGCAATATAGCATAAAGTCCATCAACTATCAATGGAATTTTGGCTCTCAAGAGTCTAAAAGCATTTTGAAAATGAGATTTAGGCTCCTAAATTAGTTAGGTGTTGCAATGCTAAGTGTAGCAAGGCCTACACCTTCAAAAATCTGGGCCAACGTGACTAGGCCCCTAATTCAGGAAAAGCAGTTCTGTTCAGGACAGTACTTCTTAGTCACATGCTTAAACTTAAGAATTAGCTGCAGTAAAATATAATTAAATATGCAGTGATATACCAAAAACATGATGAAAGAGGAAGATGCTCACTGCACTGAAGACATAACTAAAAATATATAGAGTATTTCCGTGTAAACAAATGCAATAACTGCTACAGAGATACTGAGTGATTAGAGACAGAAAAAGAGAGGATCCACAGGCAAATTTTAAACCAGGGGTCTCAAACACATGGCCTGAGGGCCACCTGCGGCCCCTAAAGCTATTTCCTGCGGCCCACAACAACACTATTGTTACCAATATTTGCAATATCGTTGTCGGAAAAGATTTCAGAGGTGTGGCCTTCAGGCTAATGTACTAGTCCTCATGCAGCCCTCTACTAGTCCTCATGCAGCCCTCGTGGTGATTTGAGCTTGAGACCCCTGCTTTAAACTAATCAATGGTTTATGATTTTGAAATGGTCAGGAACAAATGGGCATCACAAGACTGGAGGTATAGCAGGGCAAAGAGCATCAAAAAGAGTATTACCCACAAAAAGATAAATGCCTGATTTATTCGTAAATAGATAGGATTCCATTTTCTTCTTTTAA
This sequence comes from Podocnemis expansa, assembly GCA_007922195.1. Classification (NCBI taxonomy): domain Eukaryota; kingdom Metazoa; phylum Chordata; order Testudines; family Podocnemididae; genus Podocnemis; species Podocnemis expansa. The sequence goes on along the minus strand of ML682013.1, from coordinate 5,752,241 downwards.
ATTACCCTAATTTGATAACTAACTACATCTGTTCCTTTGTTTCCTGACTAATAATATGCATCAGGGGTTCTCAAACTTTTTTTACTGGAACCCCCTTTGAAAATATTTGAGGCCCACACTGCTGCTGGTGCTGACACTACCTTCAGAGCACCCAGTGACCAACTACTGTTCTCTGGCCAACCAGCTCTGAAGGGCTCTGTCTGGATGGCCTGCAAGGGGGCTCACACCTCGCAGCCCCTCATAATAACCTTGTAACTCCTTGAAGGGTCACAACCCCCAGTTTGAGAACCCCGCTAAATTAGACATCATCTTTCTACTTACCATGCTCGTTCTTGCTAGTGCCTCTGCAAAATATCTCACTGGGCCCAAATTAAATATTGCGCACGCCAAAGGCTCGCTGGCTGTAATAGGCCACATGAATGTTCAGTAGAACATTACAAGTATATCTGTAGTTTGTGCATGTTTGACATATAAAAGTATTAGTACAGCAGTTGCCATGTGATTGTTGCTACTGACTGGCTGTAGACTGTGCATTCTGTTCCATTCTATTGTTGACCCTTTTTTCAACTCATATGGTTTCAAGGTTGTTCCTGAAGGGGTAGAAATTGATGGTGGAGTTTAGTATTTGAATACAATCTTGTTTATTTACATGAAATGTGTAAAATCTAAATGAAGGGAGACCAGAAACAATATTTTTTTTAACTTATAGCCCCAAGCCTCTTTAACCAATATCAGACACTAAAAAAAAAAAAAAGTTCTTACTTTTTCCAGGGTTGTACACCATGCTCACAGGCTCCTCTTTGACATTTTGCCTCTGTTTGACTCAGGGCAGGTCTACATGACAGACTCTCATGGGCGCCACTGTCAGGCTTCTGGTGAAGATACTATAAGCCTACAGGAAAGAGCTCTTCTCTCCGATTAATAGCTCCCCCTGCATGAGAGACAGTAGCTATGTTGGCAGAAGAAGCTCTTATCCCAGCGTAACTCTGTCAGCACAGGGGATTAAGGCTGGTATAACTAAGTTGCTCAGGGGTGTGGATTTTTCAAACCCCTGAGCAATGCTTTTATACTAATGAAAATGTAAAGTGTAGATTTGGTCTCCTCAGTTTCTATTCTCCCTTCCCTCATACACAAACACTTTATCCAAAACAATACTTAGCAAAAGCCCCTCCTCTTTCTTAGTCAAAAAAAACCCTCTGGGTAGGTTCACAAAACCCTTTTGTCTTGGGCGTGGGTGCATGTTCCTTGAGTAACTTATCTTTAATGAAAGGGTATGTTCATACCCATCAGCCTCCCTGGTTTTTTCCATACAGCCCACAACAAGCTCAACCAGCTCGTAACACTAGGTTCTTACACTGCCCTCATCACTATAGTATTTGAGCACCTTCCTGTCGTACATCTGACTAACATCTGGCACATGTGGTTTGCTGTGTCACTCATCTTCTCCCATAAGGCAGAATTGTGTGTGCAGTGAAGAACTGCGGATTGGTAGGGTAGATTATTATAAATTTGTATACGCTTTTTGTGGTCATGGGCAAGCTGTGCTTTAGCCTTCCTTTAGTCCCCGACTGCACTCTTGGGTGGCAAGCTTAATTTCCCTCACTCTCTCAGAGGTGGAATTCTATGGTACCACCACTCTTGAACTGGATTTCTGGACTGCGGCACTCGTTGTTTCCTCACTGTGTAAATACAACAGGCTCATCTGTACTTAGCCCCTGCAAGAAAGGGTTCTTCAGGAGTCTGTAGCCAGCAGCTTAGAAAAGGAATCAAAACAAATTCACCCAAAGCAAGCAGGAGATAAAACAAAATGCCTATATACCTGGTTCTCACCTACATTTTGTTCTTCCCTTGCTGGATGTGGGTAAGTTGCTCTCAGCCCAAAATACCTCCTGCTGGGCTGGGAGGGACAGACACTTTCTGCAGGATTCTCAACATCTCTATCAGAGGCTCATCTCCAGTTGCCCTCTCAATGAATCTTCCTCTCTAGGCTGGGGACTTAAATGATTTTGTACACCCCTTAATCCTAGGTTTTGGCCTAAAATGATAAACCTTGCTAACCTAATCTGAGCCAGGAAGGGTATTTCCCAATAAATGGTGTCCCCATTGTTTCCTCAAGGACCCTTGGCATTTTCTACTACTGTACCTTATCTTTCTCATAGTTTCCTTTCCCATTTGTTTCCCTTGTTCCCTCCACCTCCCAGTCCCATCGCCCCACTTGTGGTTTAACTTTTTCCATTCAGGCAGGATAACAGCAAGCAGACAGACTAAAGCACATGTTATATCCATAAAAAAATAGTACGTATAACCACCTCATTGTCCACAACACTGTTGTTTGTTTATATTAGAGGAAGCAAGGCTGAAGACGTGTGCCTTACACTTGGATTGGAAGACGGTAAGGTTTCTGTTGGTTCTTCATTCCTGAGGGAATTCATTCCAGGGTCTCAGGCTGGAAGTTGCACATGAGCTTTACCCTGGAAAGTTCCATGGTGCTGTAGAGCAGATTTTTCTACCACAGTCTTAATCCAAGAGCTTTATCTTACCATTTCACTGCTCTGGGGACACCAAAAATAAGGACTAAGACCTTGACTCGATGTCTGTGAGAAGACAGTGCAGTGACTGAAGGGCATGTATGATGTGTTTATGATAGCCTATGGTGCTGAGGACATGCACTACAGTGTTTTGTAGTCAACTAGACTATGCAGAAACATCCTATTATTTATGTTACTATGTCTTCCCTCTGCCTTCTCCAGCTATTTATTTGTTTCATTCACCTATTATTTCTTGTCTTTGGAGCATACATTGCCAGGTGTACACCACTAGCACAATGGAGCCCTCACCTTTTTGATCTATAGGAGCTATTGTAATAATAAATAAAAACTATAGAAATAGAATTAAATGAAGTCTAAAACTGCACTGGAGCAGTACAGACTATTGTTGGTATTTAACATTTTCCTGGAAGTTCTCAAGCAGCTGTCTAAAATACAGACCAAAAACCAGTGTCAGAATAGAGATGCCGTTAGAAACTATGTTCCTTGAACAATATATATGCTGAGATTTTCCAAAGACCTTAGAGAGCTAGATTCAATGGGACACAGGCACCTAATTCTCTTAGGATCCTTTGATAATCCCAGTCAAAAAGTATGCATGGATCACCTTGTCAAACCTGCACAACAATTTTAGGTATCTGGACTTTACAATACTGACAATACACTCCCACAGTTGGTCTTCCACATGGATTTCCTATGCATGTTCCTATACTCTTCAAGTTTTTCCTTTATACCCTGTCAACTGGAATCCATTCTGTCACCCTACACTCTTCAGTCATGCCACAGCTATTTTTCTGTACTTTCTGTGCCTTCTCAGAAATTTTACAACTTAGCACTTGGCATCAGCATAGGAGAGAAACTTTCTCTTCCCACGCACAGCCCAAAATCCATTCTTGTATTGTACTTACTGTTGAGGCTCTGCAGTACTCTCAGCACTCACATAATGACAACATGCACTTGAAGTGTACACAAGATAAAATATTCAGTGGACTCACAAAGTAACACTGTCTTTCAGGTCTCAAGAACTGAGATTCCCAAAATGACAGTGTATCACACTGATATTAAAACATGAGGTTTCACATTGCTGCTATTAATACAGGTGTCCTCCTGCCTGAAAAGCTCTCACTATTTCTTTAATTAAAACCCATGATACACAAATAACTTTTTTTCAACACAATCCACACGGGACTTTTTACTGTAGTCCCCCTTTATTTCTGTTTCTTTGGAACTAGTCATGTAATTTGGTACTACTGAGTGTAAATAAGGGTGGAAGGATTAGGCACTAAATGAATGAGATATTCCAAAGGTCATGCGCTGCTGCCATTTGTCTCACTGATTGCTATGTTTCTCTGTAAGCAGCCCTAAATGGGATCAGTGGGACTAACCACAGAGGTAATCTACTGCTCAACATGAGTAAAGGTGGCAGAACTGGATTATAGGGCCCAGGCTTCCATTGATTTCAGTGGAAGATAGATGCCTAAATACATCTGAGGAGCTGGACCTAACTCTTGTCCATGTACTTTACAATTTTATGGCATTTATCTTGTTGTGGGAAGAGTAGAAGGGGTAAGATTGTATTACTGTGTTCCACTGGACATATTCCAGGTAAATTACTAAGTATAGATTTATATATATAAAAAGTATCCTCTCCTTAAAAAATTATTTATTTAGAAAGATTTAACAAGTTTACACATCCCATCTTATCTTGTAACTCCCAGTGTTCGCTCAGAAGGCTAGCAGATAGTTCAAGTATAAAAGAAACATTACATCTTATGTAAGTGACTGAGAAGTTTGATACGTTTATTCTTTGAATATCACAGTTGAACTCCTATAGCACTCCACTTATGGTGGCATTTTGCTACAAAGCCCCTTTCTAAGTCAGCTTCTCAGCTACAGAAGCTAAAGAGGAAGAGAGAGAAACAGCTTGTTGCATTTAAGGGCTTTTGCCAAGTGAGCAGCTTTATCAAACTTGGCAGTGACCCAAACTAATGAAAAGTGAAATTAAAAATGAAATACTGTTGACGTACAAACCCTCATCTTATCAAAACACGTTAAACAAGTTTAAAAAGAAAAACTTTTTTAAAGAAAGACGTCAGGTGACTATATACCTGCACTGCTCAGAACAGCAATTGTGTAATTATGCACTTGGAACTTTTTGGGCACACCCCTGACCTTTTTTCCATTCTTATTTAACAGAGCATACGTCAGCATAGAAGATACCTTTCTTAATTGGTTGCTCTATGTCACATTTGGGAACTGAAACTGCCCCACTCCTCTTAGAGAACTGTAACATTTGGCATACCAGAGAGGGTCATGATGAGAATAATTTCAGTGGGAAACGGGGTTATTGCAAAAGAGACCAAGATAAAGTAGAGAGGCTATTCTAAGAGATCCTCATAATGACATGGAATCTAATACATTTGGAGAATAACAACCCACATACTCTCCACACTTTGCCCCAGTTTAATTATGCTGAAAACGAGAACAGAGTAAAGAATAGTATCATTTTGATACTCATTTGTGAGCGGTATTCATGGAACTCTATATTCTGCTTTCCAATTGAAGTTGCATTTCCTGCCAGATGATCCATGAAGTGGTAACAGCTTGGGGCAACATTTAGAAGAGCTCTTCTGAAACTAAGGGGTGGGGGGAAGGGATTATACAATGCGAATTGATATAATAAAGGAAATATTTTGTTAGGAGATTAAAGATATATATTTAAAAGGAGTTAATATATTACACAAATAAAACTGATTGATTGCATTCGTACTGCAGTTAAGCCATTTCAAGAATGCCAGATCAGTATTCTGATGCTATAATGGCCATGATAACTCATCATATTTGCTTTCCTACTTGTAATCATATTTTATTTTCTTTACCAGAATTCCACAAGTAATTGCTAGTGGCATATAGACTAAGTCACAGATGTTAGAACAAAAGATAAAACAAGTACACTGAATGTACATTTTGCATTTACACCCAAGAAAGGTTGTCAGCTGTTCTTTCATTGCAGCTGCTTAAAGGTCTTGCTGTCCTCTCCTACTGGAACAACTATCCGTTGAGACACTGCAGTGCAACAATGCTCTTGTTAATTATTTCATTCTGTTTAATTGCAGTTACCATCAAGCATCTCAATCAGAAAATATGGGATATTAACTGTATGATGTGTTTTTCACTAGTGCAGTTTTAACTAAGCTGACAGAGTGCTTAGAGAGTCTGAGTCCTATATCTGAAAGGCAAGTGCATTGAGTGGCTGAAAACACTTTAGGATCTACAAGGGAGCAACTTTAACTTGTGCCAGAAGTGAATAGGGCATACTATAGCTCTCCATTCCAGTCCCTTTGAAAACTGGGCAGAGGTTTGGTTTCCAAGACCCAAAGAAACTGCAGGACCCTTAGGATATGCCCTACTCTGCATCTGGGAGCTGGGATTCCCAGCAGAGGTAGCCAGACTTGCTCTAACTATGCTTGAGATAGCATTCTAAAAATAACAATGTGGACCTTGTGGCACAGAAGCTAGGAACTAGAACATTAGGATGTCTTGGACTTGCATGACAGCCTGAACCACTACCTATGCCACAATGCCCACTCTGCTCATTTTTAGTTTGAGCAGAACTAGTGGGAGTCATCTACCAAGTCCCAAATCACAGCTACTAGCTACAGTGTTCTGTCTATACAGCACAGAGAAGGCTCGTGGCTTGCCCATGACAGACAACTCAGGCTCATGGGACTTGAGTTGCAAGGCACTTTCATTTGTGTGTAAACAGTCTGAGCCCCACAAACTCAAATCAAATGCATGTGCTAGCTGTGGGTTTTATTTTGCTGTGTAGACAGCCCTTCAGTGGCCTGTGGCCACTGCTGCATTCTCCTGTCCTTGGGGCCTATTTTAAGAAGGTTGCATAACATGCAGGATGGAAGGAGAATAAGCATTAACGAGCCTCATGCTGTACTAACACTCAGATAAATTAACTACTTGGTTGTGGTGGAAGGAGAAGCCGCTGTCCACGTTCTGCCTGCACAAATTCTGAGGGGACAATCTACCCTGCTCCCATTTCAACTCTATCAAAATCCTAATGTAGCAAGAGGGTTGTTAGAAATGATAATTTTGCAGCTGTTATCAAGGTTAAGATAAACAGGATAACAGCAATCCATAAGATTATCTTTGACATAATTTAATGATGACATTAGGATGAGATCCTAAATCTGCTTAATAAAACAAAACAAAAAGTAGAATGTGTATACCACACCTAGCACAATGGTGTCCTGTTCAGATACAATGTCAGGATTTAGCCACTTGAAATTGCAGTATTGTTATCCTGTTTGTCTTTACCAGGATAACAGCAGTATAATTATTATTTTTAATGAGCTTCTTGCTACACTAGGAGTTTGCTGGGGTTGCAGTGGGTGATAAGATTAACAGGTTTCCAGTTAATATCTATACTGCTTTTCATTCTCTTACTCAGTGCAACCTGAGAACGAAAAGCAATGGTACTATCTACAACTCCATTTGCCTTTCATCCCATTAGCCACCAGTCACCAAAGTTTGCTCTTAAATCTTTAACTTTAATACATCTTTCAGAATGCTTCAGAAATAATGGGTGCACGTCCTGGAGAAATTAGACCACCTGACAAAAATCCATTGAATTCAGTGGAGCCAGGATTTTGCTCTTTCTATTTGAGGAGAATTTCCTTCTCTGATTTAACAAGGAATGTTCACTTCTATTAAAACAAAACAAAACCCGCAAAACAAACAAACCAGCAAACAAATTCCTCAGCCAAAGTTCAGTTACTTTGGATTCACCAGCTCAAGGATATCTGAGAGCAATCCTTACACAGGCAAAGTTCCATTTAGATCAAGTCAATATGAAATGTAATTACTACAGGACTGGATCTTAATTTTTATCACTGAATGTTTACAAGTCAATCTTCGTTGAGTATTTCAAACTCTCACTTTAAAATGTCTCAGTTGAAGGATAGCTTTTTAAATGTAAAACACACCAAAACTCATAATAAAGCATTAGATGTGCAAGCAGCAGTGACCACTAAGCTACAGTTTTATGGCAGCAGCATAATCAGAGTATTGAAAGATCACAGGGCAGCACAACCTGGAGAACCCTCTTAAAGCATGCCATGACTTGAATGGTGTGCCTTCCTCAGTTTTCCATTGGTCTAGCTATAACAAAAAACAGAAACAAAAACACAGGATGTCCTAATGTCCACCCAAAATGCTGCCTTTCCACAAAAGTTATTGAACTACACATACCACTTAAATCCATATAAACCTCATGGAGGAAACTGTTCCCCCAACTCCCACTGCACAACATAGTGAGCACTCATTTTCCAGTTCTTTTCTGCCCTTGTTTAAGGCTCCACTCTCCACAGTAGCCCCCTGCAAATAATCAGTCCTATGTATGACTTTTCTGCTTAAAACACAGTCCTTCCACTCAGTCCTTTCCTGCCTCTTGACACAGGCCCCTTAGCTCAGGAAAAGTCAGCAGCCTCTTCCACTGGCTCCTCACTCTCAGTTCTTTTATACCTGCTGGCACTGACTCCCTAGCTCCAGACAGTGAGCATGCTAGCCCCACCACTTGTCTCCTATTCCAGCAGTTCTCAACCTTTTTCAGGTCCAGACACACTTGGCAGCATATTGCGACCATACAGAACACACCAGCACACCCTTCCCAGGCTAAATCCAGCCATCTTTCCTCTCTTCGTAATGCACTGACTGCTGTGTGGCAACACAGTAATGTGTCCTGACACAGTGGCTGAGAATCACTATAATTCCTCCCTCTTCCCAAGAAGGGTCTGCAGAGCTCTTCCCTACCTACAAACTCTCTTTCCCAGGTTGTCACCTGTGCTTTTCCTTGTTCCTCCAATCTGTGTTGTCAGGGAGCCCTGACTGATCAGGTCTTCCTCTCACCAAGTCCAAATATTTTCTCACTTAAATCCAATTGAAGTGAAATGATGAAGCACAGATACATTGGCCCTTCTTCTTCTTAAAGGTCCACTGTCACCATTACACAAAAGAAGAGAAACTTTCCTTAACCATTGAGATTCAGACTATCTACCATATTCATATTTTAATGGAGATCTGGAAGATAAGCTTGGATGATTCAAAACTTGCAAAAAATCAGTTAACATACAAGTTTTTTAATGCCAACATATTCACAAGCTTTTTTCTCTCTCACTTGCTGTTGACTCCTAGTGAATCAACAACATCAATTAGATGGGCATGAAGATCATGTAGCCTTAAAAAAAAAAAAAAGACCTAGAATAGGGTCTAAAACTGGATAACTGATTTATAAATATTTGTGGGAAATCAAATTAAGCATCTTCATTTGTAGTCATATGTAAGCACTAAAGAGGAGATTTTCAAAAGCACAAAGGTCCATTAGGCACCCAAATGACACTGAAGATCAAAGTCAATCGGAGCTGAGAGCCTATCTCTCCTTCATACTTTTGAAAATGTGATAGCCTGCTTTACCATTGTATTTACCAGTTCCACACCACTGGACTTTCATCATTTTCATAACTAGAGAAAGATGAACTGCTGCTCTCAAAATTTTACTTTCTCATAGCACATATGAGTATTGATTCATGTGTTGCTATAAGCTTTTCTACATACCTAATAAATATTTGTCCATACACATGGGAAACCAAACTAGCCCTAGTTTTTAAAAGCCTAGAGAACATTTTTTATGATTACATTTAACCAGTTTTTCCACTGATAATTTTTTCATACTGAGACTCAGATGCTTACATATTTTTTCAAAACCATTCAACACATTTCATGAGAACAAATTGCAAAGTGTAAATGTTTGTAAACTAAGTTTACCACATGCATGTGTTACTGCTGTGAAAGTAACATATTAAAATCAATCTATCAATAATTCATTCCTGGTATAGAGTAGAAATACTGGTATGAGGCAACTTTACCAAAAAAATATAAATATTGGTGTTTTAAAGTCAGGTGGAACTTGACTTAATCTAATGTCTTAACCAGAAACATCTGGAATGCAAATGTAGGTCCAATCATTTTGACCCTTTAGATTGACTGAAGATCCAATTTTAGGTTCTGAGAGAGAAGATTGATCTGTAAACCAGGAGAAAGAAGAAGGCCTTAGACCATATCAAAGACAACCACCCAGAGCCGTAACACTCTTTTTTTGCTGCTGGGGGTGCGTTCCAATTGGCGGCACTCCACTGAGCTACTCCGGCACTCCATTAGCGGCACTCCACTGAGCTACTCCGGGATGCCCGGGGCTTTGTCTGCCGGCGCCGCTGTAATTATGGCTCTGCAACCACTACTGAATAAGAAAAGAGATTATGACATTTTCCCAGATACAGAGGAAAAAGCATTAGATTACAGAAATGCTGATATAATGAACACCTGAATGCCTGATAGAAGTTAGGAAGATAGGAGAGACTTGAGACACCTGAAAGCAGAGATTTTATATCTGACAAGTTGGAAAGATTTAGCCGTGTCTGTCTAGTTCAGCAAAACAAACAAGGAATCTAGTGGCACTTTTAGGCTATGTCTACACTTAAGAAGTTAGTTTGAATTAACTTAGTTTGAATTAATTAATTTGAACTAATAATGGTTAATTTGTACTAAGTTAATTCAAACTTACATCTCCCCACTAGAAACCCAAATCAAACTACCATGTCCACAGACAGGACTTGCTAGTTCAGTTTAAGAGGGAGCACCTTGGGAAGTGTGGCAACATGGCCCCGAGAAGGGCAATGCCCCCATCCAAAACATAGAAAGAGGAAGGCACCCTGGGATGAAGAAGGTCAAACCACGTTAGTTCAAACTAATGGTTAGTTCAAATTAATGCAGATCCATTGGGTTAATTCAAACTAATAAATTCAAATTAACCATTACTTCAAAGTTAAGTGAGTTGTATAACTGCAAAGTAAGTATTCATCACTTTGAACTAAAGAATTCCTTAGTTTGAAGTAATGAAAGCCAGTGTAGCCATGCATTAATTTAGATCAAATTAATCCTCATTAATTCAACCTAAATTTTAAGGGTAGATATACCCTTAAAGACTAACAAATTTATTTATCACATGAGCTTTTGTGACAAAGTGGGATATTGGTTAGTCTTTAAAAGTGCCACTAGACTTGTTGCTTGTGTATCTGACAGTACAGCTTGGCCAAGAGGGTCATGTGGGAGAAAGGAGGACTTTTCCACAATTTTAAGGTATCTCTCTCTATTCACAGTAACTAACCATACAATGAGCTATCTATAGGAAACCATCAGATTGCATGTCACACAGCTCTTTTCTTCTTCTTCTTTTTTTTTTTAATCTGAACTTTATTCTCTGTTCTTCCTAAATCTTGTCTTAAATTGGATCACTGCAGTCTTAGACTGGTTGGTTTTTTTATTTATACAGTGCATCTTGGAAAGAAACAACCTTCAACTGTTAGGAAGGAGTAGTGAAAGAAGGTATTTCAGATCAACTACATTTGAGATTCTTGATTGAAAGAATACAGATGAGGAATTGTATCCCATAAATTGTGTTGTTTACATATCTGATGAACACAAGTGAAATGTTTAATGCCCACAAATGAGAACTGAGTCTGACTTTGCCTGAGATAACACTGCTACAGAAGAAAGAATATATATTTTCTTATCTGTGTTAGTGCCAAATCTCTGGTCTGGAGATTTGGAAATACCATACTTTCCTATCATGATGTCTTGCTTTTAAGCACTGCCCAGAAATATTTCATATAACTTCCTAATGAAATTAGGGAACTATTTAGATTCCAATTTTCTGTCACCTCTCAGTGTTCACCACAGCCTTTGCTACAAATAAATTAGTGATTATGATGCAAGTATGCATGTTTAATCATAGTTAGGAAGGGTGTCATTAGATCCCATAGCAGGGCCTTGGGCAGGAAAGTTTGATGAACTTTTTAATAGGTCTATCCTTCTGTTGTTCTCTTTTTGCGACTCTCTTTATTAGTCATCAGCATACACTATGACCAGAGGAGAACTCAAAACAGCACAGTAGCAGACCAGATCTGTCAAAAAGAATTGCTTGGATGTCATGCAGGTTCCTGGTGACAATCCAAAAGTGGGCAGCACCAATATAGTTTAGCAATCTGAAACTGGCACTTCTGCTAGTGGCTGATCTTGGTAACCTGCTGCAAATGCAAAGTACTTTCTGGACAAATTTACTTAGTGGAGAAAGCATGAAATCTACTTCACACCAAATACATTGCATTTAGTTACAAAATAATTTTGGCCAAGAGCTAGAAACAAACTTTTCACAAGCATTCATTTAAATAAGACACATTTATCATGAAAATATCCATGAAAAGCAAACAAATAAAAATGTTAAGAATGCAGTGAGTCAAAATTCATTGTATAACATTTTCCCCTACCCAGCTTTACTTTCAAATGAATATGAAACTCAGAATGATTTGGTACAGATCTCTCTGTTTCTGCTTGAAGGAAAAAAGGTTATCCTTGTTCATTGTGTGTAGAATCATTGACGAGGGTGAAAGTTTTCTCTCCCCTCAGTCACTTCTGAGGAAAGAGGCTTTTGCCCCGATGCAGTAACTCTAGTCCAGCATCTTTCATGAATAGTAAATTTGCTGAAGAAAACTCTCTATGGTCACATGTACATTAAATGATGTCCCTCCAGCTTTGAGTTTGTCTTTTAAAAGTACCCAGGGAAATATTTTTTCATATTTTCATTTTGTTCTCCCATTCCGATTCTCTTCCCTCCCCAATGTATATTCTGAGTTGTAAGGTTAACTCAAGACCTTCAAGCAAATCAAGGGGAAAAGTCTTTTTTGAAGGTTTTGGGCACAAACTTCAACTCTACAAATACAATCTAAGAGTTCCAGTTTGACTTATCATACATTCCAAATTATAAATGACAAGAATATAGCAATAGTCATGATTAACAAGACGATAGTGTTACTCTAATTGACTGATTTGCATCCAGATACAGCAGATCAAAATCATCACAGATCTTAATTATATATAGTTCTACCATAACACTGAGACAATCAACTTTTAGTATGATATTCTCTTCTTGTGATAAAGCCCATTTCTTTCACATTATCTTACGAATGTTTCTTTGCCACAGCTGCGAGGGTACTGGTGAATAGCTCACAGCAACTTCTAATATGTCATAGCACCTCTTCAAATGTTAATAAGATGATTTCATATGACAGAACAGGGGCATCTTCTCTGACTAACAAAGACTGATCCTATCTGCTTCAAACCGCTCCTGCAAACAAATATGAATACTAGATTTTTAGATAGGACCAATTAGCCTATATATGAAAAATCATATACTTCCCTGCTCTAATGGAAACTGAGTGTGAAGGATCAGGCATTTGTAGTAATAGACAAATGGCTGTTACTCTTTGATGGAAGTTTCACTGACCACTTTCCCTGGCTAATAGTCATTAACACTGTATCTCCTTACAGTCTCTTTATAAAAGTGGAAAACAATGTGGTTGCCAGAGATACCTATTCAGATACGTATTTGTAGATAGATGATATAAAATAGACTAAATATTTTAATTTTCTGTTTTCAAGAAAGTGAATGTTTTTGCTCTATTTTTTCACAATTTTTCCAGTAACAACACCCCTCCTCCCTGCTTCTTAAGTAGCAAACACATATATGAGGTTCAGATTAAAAGGACGGTCTGGCAATCTTTACACAGGCGAAACTTCCACTGGAGTCTATGTGAATGTTATCTGTGTGACATCTACTGAACCTGGCCCTAAATTTGCTGAATTACTTGGCCTTCAGCAGCATTCTACTCAGCTGGGTGTCAATTCAGCAAAACAATTAAGCACACGCCTAAGTCCAACTCTGTTCAAAGCAGCATTTAAGTGTGTGCTTCACTTTAGGCACATACCTGAGTCTTACTGAAGTCAGTGGACTTGACAGAAAGTATTAAGTTTAACAAATAAAGTAATTTACTGAATAGGATGGCCACCTGACACAGAGCACTGCTCAGCTGTGCTCACTATCTGAAGGAAAATGAAATAATGAATTAATGAATGTTAGCTTTCACTAATGATGTAATTTGAGCAAACAGTTTGATTAATTTTAAGAACTGTCTGAAGCACAGCTTGTCTGAACAACTACACTGGTGAAGGAAGTTTCAGTCCCAGCATCTTCTGTCCTCTGCTTGGCATTCCACTACCCTCATCTTTTTGCCACTGCCTAATGTAGTTTAATTCTTTGTAGGTGACAAGAAGACAGACCATGATTTCTGGGAAAGTCTGCAGAATGTGGAAAATTGTAGTATCTTCACAAAAATGTCAATGTTTGTTGATAAGAAGAAGGGAGTTGAATCTTTGTTGCATCCTCGCTAGTTGTGATAGTGTGGGAGGTTGGGAAAGTGGACCACCCACTGATGTCCCATGGCAGTGTGTGTCCCTCTACAAGAGAGGAGGTTTGGGAAGTAGTCAAAAGGCAGTGCACTTTGTCTTCAGGTCTATGAGATCTCCCCTAAATTTCCAAACCCCTGCTTATTCTCCATAAGGATTAATCTTGCCACTCCCACAAATGGGATGGGACTGAATGAAAAGGAAGATTTGTCCCATCATCAGCCTTTGTGTGTACACTGAAATGTGTTTTAAGCAACAAACCAAAGGAGCAGAACTTGATTGCTTAGGACAGTGGCCCTTAATGAGAGGTTGAACAAGACCAGTTGGAAATCTTGAGGATTACTGTAAAGAGATTGCTTATGACAGGAGGTAGTCTATTAGAAGTGATCCTGAGAGCAGGTAGCAATTTATTTCAGGCATGCTGTTGACAATATAATGGCTATTCCAAATGGTAAGTGTAGTTTGAAACCTTTATCTGTTAATATTTTGGCTCATAATCCTTTCCCTGTGCTCCTCTTTTGACCAGGAAACAGAGAAAGCAAACTGAGTAACATTATTTATTACTGTCATTCACTTCATGTCTTTCAGCAGACTATTTTATGTCTGTTACTATTTTGTTCTGACATGTACTATGAAAGAGCCATATCCCATTTAAAATTAGTCGTGCCCTGACGGATTTGCTTGTTAGCATTCGCTGAATTTCCTTAATATAATTCAGTCAGATGGGCAGGGAGTCCTCCCTCATTCAGATGAATGGGGTTTGCTCTTAGAATTTTGAGGATCCTGAGGCAAAGGCTAAAATTCCCAGCCTCATGGAAGTGTAACATTCTCCAAACCTCAGCTTAAGCCCTGTCTAACTTCTGACCCTAATGTCTGCAAGCTACTGGCAGTAACACTTCCCTCGAATGGTAGTAAGGATGATGATTGTGTATAAGCATCGTTCCCCATTTCCATGCACTTCAACTCAGATCTGCTTGGTTTCCATTCCTTTCGGTTGCATATGTCTCTTTTTCTTTCTGTTTGCTACCCATTCCACATATGGAAATATCTGACCCTGATTGAAACTGTTTTGGTTTCCAATATTTTCTTTAACAAAACACATCATTAATCCAGATACAAATTTGATAATTTACTGCTGCACTATGGGAAATTTGGACCACTGATTTCATTGCCTTTTAAAGTTGTAATACTTTTTTTAGACAGCAAAGCTAATGAAAACAAAAAATCTTCATATCATATTTCTAAATGTGTAATAGACTGTATTACACGTGTTGTCTAATATATATTTCTATAGAAACTGTATATGTATAGACTGTAGCATGCAATTATAGGGTAAGGCCAGTGTGGTGGGAAAGGTAGCCAACCTCAACAAAAAAAGGGTTTAATGGAGCCCTGGAGAGGCTGTGGCTATAGCAGCCAATTGGAAGGGCCAAAGGGGGACCAGCCAATCAGGGACAGGCAGGCCCATATAAGAAGGGCTGCCAGCAGCAGGGAGAGGTTGGTCACCCTTCAGAGCTCACAGGGAGAAGGCTGGCTGGTCTGCAAGGTGAGGCAAGCTGGTTCCCTGGGATAGATCAGAGGCAAGCTCCAGGGGAGGAACAGCAATGAGCCCTGAAGCAAGGA
Organism: Podocnemis expansa; assembly: GCA_007922195.1. Taxonomy (NCBI): domain Eukaryota; kingdom Metazoa; phylum Chordata; order Testudines; family Podocnemididae; genus Podocnemis; species Podocnemis expansa. The sequence goes on along the minus strand of ML682013.1, from coordinate 5,736,705 downwards.
CTAGAGTGGAATATAATGCTGAGTCCAGAGAGGGAGCAGCTGGGCCCTGAAGTAAGGGCCTGACTTTGGACTGGTACGGCCACTAGAGAAATTCCTTGAGATGGCCATGAGGAGGGGCTGTGATAGGGAGCAGGGACCTGTCATATCCAATCTAATTAATTGTTGTCTAAATAAATGCTTAAGAAGTAAAACAAATGTATGTTTAGAATTACTGAATCAAATCTTTGCTATATAATCTAAACCTATTAATTATGCCACTAATAATATGACAAAAAATTATTACAAGGAAGAAGAGGTAGCATTATTTTAAATATCAGCTGGGGCTAAATTTAGTAACTAATGTTTCTGAACCCTTAATACATAGTATAGCCTGTTTCTTGATCAGACAATTTATTGCTCTTTAGTCAATCACTGACCTCCTAAATACTATTGTTAAACTCATTATCAGCAAATATTGCTAGCTTCTGTGTTATGGAAACATCAATTCCATCTTCAGTTTTACTCTGTACCACAGCACAAATAATTTGTAATGGATCTCCAATAATGTGCTTGAAGAACCAATCCTTGAACAAAGCTGCTAACAAACAGCATGTGTCTACCCCCCTCTTCCAGAAAGCACAGTCCTAATGCCAATACCTAGTTAGTAAGAAGCAGCTCTGTCCTATTGTTAGTTAGAGATTAATCCAAAATTTAAGCCAAATTCTTTTTTTATCCCAGCATCTTCCTCAAAAGAACCCACACAACAAAACTAACAATATAGTATTTCTTCAAAGCCCATACTCTGCACTCATGCTAAGAAAAAGAACTTGAAAGATGATGTATAGAAATGCCACCAAGTGGTGCCTTCCTTATCATATCATAGATGGCAAGAGACAAGTAGCATTAAGAAAAAGATAATGAGGAAAATTATGTGAATAATAAAACCATCTTTAGTTGACTAAAAAAGGATGAAAAATATAAGAGATAAACCATCCTGCTGCAGTCATAAGTCAACCATTAAAGAATCAAAAGTTAGGTAGAAACTTCCTCTGTAGGCAGCTTATTCTATAATTTTCTATTACAGGGATTCTTTTCCCTTCTTCTGAAATAGCTGATATAGATCACTATCAGTGACAGGATGCTGAACCAGACAGATCATGAGTTTAATCCAATAACAAAAGGAATCTGTATTTTTTGGCATATCATTTAAATATATAACTATTGTTTAGAGAAGACAAACCTCTGTTATTTAATATAAAGCCAAAATAATACTTTAAAGTGCATTTTTAGGATCTTTGTTTGGTTCATGATATGACAGAAATGACCTAGTTCTTCCATAATGGATTTTTGAAACTTTTTTCCTAGATACACTTGATTTAGTTTGACGTGTAGGTTCCTCCTTAACTGCAAAAAGCTGGCTGTTACCAAACTTCCTTAGTTTTGCCTGTCCCCTCCCCTTGTCCTCCCACAACAAACTAGGAAAGAACATACAGTAGGAACATAAGAAGGACAATGAGGGTCAGCTCAATGGTCCATCTAGCCCAATCTCCCCATCCTGTTTTCTAATTGGGCTGGTATTGAATTCTTCAGGTTGGAAAAATAGTTAATAGACAACCATTGAGTGATCCATTCCCTGTTGTCTAGTCCCAGCTTCTGACAATTAGAGTTTTAGGGACACCCAGAGGATGGAATTGCAGCACTGAGCATCTGGGCTAATATCCCTTATACTTATCTATTGCTTTTTTGAACACAGTTATACTTTTGGCCCTTGCAGCATCCTTTGTCAATGAGTTCCAAAGGCGGGCACTGTGCTCTGTGAATAAGTACTTCCTTGTGTTTGTTTTAACCTATTGCTTATTGATTTTACGGAGTGACCCTTGTTTCTTGTGTTATGCGAAGAAGGTAAATACCACCTCCTTATTCACTTTCCCCACACTAGTCATGATTTTGTAGATCTCTATCATATCCCCTCCTTGGTTGTCTCTTTTCTAAAATGAACAGTCGCAGTCTTTTTAATTTCAGCTCATGTGGAAGCAGGTTTTTCTTTGTTTTTTGGTTTTTTTTTTTTCGGTTGCTTTTGAAGTCTAATTATCCAATCAGAATGAGTTGATTGAAATTTAAAGGTGTAAATTTATTGGCATTCTTTTCCAGTTTGTTTCCCTTTTTCATGCTCTATGTACAGCATATCTCAGTGCTCAATTATTTATTCGTAATCAGAGGTTGTTTGACATGAAACAGTGTGCCACTCTATCTAAATGAACAAAGGATAGATTGATGGGCAAGTACATTTACGTAATGAACATTTAATCTATACCTTTAAGAAATGCTTTAGCATTACTTTATCTAAAAATCACAAGTGAACACCACACTCGCACATTTTTTTCCATTGCTTTAATGTCTAGGCTAAATTCTGCGTCACTTGGTTAAATTGCAAACAAAATATTGACTTTTCCCTTTCTGAAGCTTCCACATAATGCTTTCTCTCTCTCTCTCTCTCTCTCTCTCTCTCTCTCTCTCTCTCTCCTTCTTGCTCAGGTTACATGCGTATTAGATTTTAAGTTTGACACACTGTACATAAACATTGAATTCCTCCACAGGATTACAAAGTGAATTTGATGGACTCAAAATTCTCGCTATCGGACAACTGCTTTACGTTAGGTTGCTAGAGGTCATATTTTACTGATGTGCCTTTTTCAGTTGCACTTGCAAAGGGGAAAATAATCCATGAGATGGTTTTTTGGGGTTGGCTTTTTGTTTTGTTTTGTTTGTCTGTTTTGTTTGAATTTTTCTTCTCCTATTTAGAAAACTTGCCACACAAAGTAAAATTGAAGATTTTAAGAACTATGCATACAATACTGAAGCTGCCGCACAAGTTCTAGTCAGTAATAAATCTAAAGATAAAAAAAAAATTTGTATGGACTTCAGTGAAAGTTTTGCCTTCAAAACCAAAATAGGCTGATTCCTAGATCAGATAATCTACTGCAGTTTTCTTGGCTCTAATTTCTGACTTTGGCTTTGTTCAGAGCTCTGGCACCTAATCTCTGTCACTATTTCTGACCCTTGCCTCTCACGTCTGGCTCCTGCTATCATCACTAGGCACAAGTGTTCACATCCTGGGCCCTGACAACAATCCACTGACAGAGAAATTTATTTTGTGTTGCCATACCATAAGTCTACAGTGCTAGATCATGAGTGAAGTGCTTCCTAACTGTTTGACATAACAAAGTCTTCATAGTTTTCCATGTTTTAAGGGATAGAAGCAGCAATCTTAAGTCTATATCCTGTTAAGAGAAAGAACAATGAGAAGACTGGGCTAGATCCATGACCTCTGGGTTTGCTGTGGGTCAGTGTAAAATAGAACAGACCCATGCCTGTGCTAACTTATGCTGGGGCACTCTAGCCCAACATGGAATCAGTGAAGTAAAAAAGGGTCTGAAAGCCACCTTTACAATTCCTTCCTACTCTGCTTGCAAGACCTCAGCAGTATTCAATGATTTATATGGTGGTTTAAGACCTTAACTCACATTGTCTGTTCTGAAAGACAAAACCCTGCTTTTATTTAAGGCAACAATGTTTAAATGCTGGGGACTTTATGCTGAATTGCCCAAGCAAACAATGTATTGGATTTTTCTCCCACCAGTTAACTTCATTGGCCTTAGTTGCAACTATAGAGGAAATAAGAGGATTGCTAAACCTGGAGTCTCTCTGGGTATGTTATGCTGCATTTAAAAACCCATAGCTGGCCCTTGCCAGCTGACTCAAGCACACAAGCCTTGGAATAAGGAGCTCTTTAATTGTGGTGTAGACATATCAGCTTGGGATGCAGATCCGCACCTTGTTAGGGTTCTAGAGCCTGGGTTCCATCCCAAGTCCAACTGTGTAAAATCCTATGAGATGGGAGGCTGCAACCCAAGCCCAAATGTCTATACCACAATCAAACAACACTTAGTTTGAGTCCCATGAGTCTAAATCAGCTGGCCTGGGCCAGCCACGGATGTCTAATTGCAGTGCAAACATACCCTCTGTGGCCACATGTGGGAGAAATTATAAGAAGGAAAGATCTCCCAAGACAAGGAGCTGCCTTAGTCCTCTCAGCCCTACAGGGCATTGAAGAGGAGCCCTGGCAGCTCCCCCATATGATATGCAGTTTAGAAGGAAAGCACGCGTACATTCTATCTGATATCATAAGTTATCCTACTGGCACTTGCTGTCAGAGATTTCTTCATACTCCTCTGCTGTTGGGAGGACTTAGGCACAGGACCAAAGAATGGCATTTATAGGAAAGTAACAAGGAGCACATGCCAATCAGGGCACATGCCAGGGCACATGCCAATCAGGCCGGAGATCCAGGGCCCGGCCGCTCGTGGCCACGGCAGCCCCGTCCCTGGCCAGGGATCCGGGGCCCAGCCTCCCGCAGCTGTGGCGGCCCCGTCCCCAGCCGGGGATCCAGGGCCTGGCCGCCTGCAGCTGTGGCAGCGCAGGGCCCGGCCAGAGCCTAGCCACCTGCAGTGGCGCAGCTGTGCCTGGCCCCTATCCCTGGCCAGGCGGTGGGGCCTGCCAGCTGGGGGTGGGGCCTGCAGACTGGGGACGGGGCCTGGGCCAGTGCCCTGGGTCCCTCCCCCCCCAGCGACACCCTTGCCTGGTACATCTCATTTCTTCTTGATATAGTGAAACGTTGCAGATAGTGAGGTCTATGTATCCAATTCAATGATGTTTCACCAGAAATGAACCTCTTCTTTTGTATTTCAAAGCAAAGACAACTATGATCTTACAGCATTCTGCCTTTGTGCACATGCCAACATACAAACAGACAATGGAATTCGCTTATCTTAAAACCATTTTTTTTTTGCACATTTCCATAAACAAATTTCTATTAAGGTCTACCTCCCCCAGATAAGAGAACACACAAATCTATCTGAAGAAGTATTGGTTGTATGAATGGCCTATAAGTGGATAGAAAGCTGGTTAGATCATCATGCTCATCAATGGTTCAATGTCTAGTGTGCAGCTGATAACAAATGGAATGCCCCAGAGGTCAGTGGTGGGGCTGGTTTTGTTCAATATCTTCATGAATGATCTGGAGGATGGTGTGGATGCACCCTCTGCAAGTTTGCAGATGACACTAAGCTGGAGAGGGTACTAGATACCATGGAGAATAGGGATAAGATAAAGAGTGACCAAGACAAACTGGAGTACTGGGTCAAAGAATCTGATAAGGTTCAACAAGGACAAGTGCAGAGTTCCACCTTACGACACAAAAATCCCATGCAGTGCTGCAGACTGGGGACCTACTGGTCTGGCAGGAGTTCTGAAGAAAAGGACCTGGGGGTTGCAGTGAAAAGATGTTGGATATGAGTCAGCAGTGTGCTCTTATTGCCAATAAGGCTAATGGCATATTGGGTTGCATTAGTAGGATCATTGCCAGCAGATCAAGGGAAGTTGTTATTCTCCACTAATTGGTACTCATGAGACCACACTTAGAATGCTGTGTTCAGTTTTGGGTCCCCCAATATAGACAGGATGTGGCCAAATTAGAAGGAGTCCAGCAAGGGTAATAACCATGATTAAGGAGCTGGAGTACAGGACTCACACGAAGAGGCAGAAGGAAGAGAAAGAAGAATGATAGCAGCCTTTAACCACTTGAAAGGGGGTTCCAGGAAGGACAGAGAGAGGCTGTTGTCAGTGGCAGTAGATGATAGAAGTAAGAGCAATGGTCTCAAGTTGCAGAGGGGGATGCCTATGCTAGATATTAGTAAAACATTTTCACTAAGTGGGTGGTGACGAACTGGAATGGGTTACCTTGGGAGATGGTAGAATCTTCTTCCTTAAATTTTAAAGGTGAGGCTTGACAAAGTCTGGCTGGGATGATTTAGCTGGGGTAGATCCTGCTTTGATCAGGGGCAGGGAGGTTGCTGCCCTGAAAAAAGGGTTGGGGCCTCGTCCCGAGCCTGGGCCCTAGCCCCAGTCCATGGGTCTAATCTGGGAGCCAGATTAGGCTCCTCTCATTGTCAGCCTGGGCCTGATCAGGGGCCTGCCACTACCAGCCACTGGCAGGCAGCCCTGGCCTGATCTGGCCCCTACTGTGGCCGGGGCAGGGTTGGAGATGAACAGGCCTTAAGCCCTGTGTGGCCAGCAGCAGTGATGTCCCTAATCAGGGGACTGGACTAGATGACCTCCTGAAGTCACTTCCAACACTAATAATCTATAATTCTATTATTTGTCTTTGCTTTATTTACAGGTTTGAAATTAACATACAACTCACTATGTTACAGGTAAATAACATTTGTGTCACCATGCCTTAATTGTGCTGTGCTAGGGATTTGTATTGCACGATTATCCTTGTGATGCCTATAGAAAGACCCAAGTAGAAAGCTGTTTAACTTTTTTTTTTTTTTAAATTACACAAATTAATTACTGGTATTTTGCAGTGAACTTAGTGACACCATGAGACCATATATACTTCGAAGGATTCTGATGACATCATAATAATCCCCAAAGTGAGATGTTGTCCATAGGACTAGTAATGATAAACAAAATAATAATAATAAATTTAAAATATATGATTTATATAAATTATATAAATATGTATAGTACATACATATAATATACATAAAATTTAAAATTAATATATAAAGTTCATGTAGTCAGTAACTTTAAATTGGTATTTGTCACCTCATGATTTGTGTCTCACTTTATATTAAGGGTATATTTTAAAATATTTTGTATAAGGTTAATATATAAAAATAGATGTTTTAATAAATGATTGATTCTAAAAGTCTGATGTGTCCACAGGTTACTTGAAATCATGATTTGTAACTGAATATACTATCTTTTACTGTTTTTATAAGCATCCATGACACATGCTACTCCACCTGTAATATACATGAAATGTCTTTTTAATAATTTACAAATCCTTTATGAACTATTTATAAATTTCCTCTTAATATAAAGTATGACCCCAGGATTTGTCATTGGTTATCAGGTCTTAACTCTGAAATACAGTTTCCTAAGTTAATTCAAATTTCCTATTAAGAAAATGGCTATTTTAATTGCAATTTAGGAAGAATAACTGCAAAATATGATTATTTCAACAAGGGATCCTTCCGGACTTTAAGTAATGATATTCTCATGTACAGCCAGATACTTTACATAGATTACTGTTGTAGAAAATCCTCTTTCCTGCAGGTGAGTTGTTATAAAACAAACCACAATTCTTGTCTATTCTACAACAGCTTGTGAGAAACACGCTGAACTTAAGTAGTTTTGAGCGTCAATGTTTGTGAATCAGAGCCATGTATTTTTATCATTCATGTTGCAAGAAAATAGTGAAGCAGGTCACTGAAATTGAAGATAACTATAAACAAGCCTTACAAACAGGAGTCCAGTGGCATTTTTAAAGACAAACAAATGTATCACATGAGCAGACCTGATCCTATGAGTTACACTTCCCTGCATTTATTTTCCTCCCATTCTGTAAATTCTCCATCTTCAAGCATCTGACAAAGTGAAATTTTCTCCCATGAATGCTCATGCGATAAATAAAATTGTTAGTCTTTTAAAGTGCCACAAGACTCCCTGTTTGTTTTGCTGAACTAGACTGACACAGCTACTCCTTTGGAACTTATGAACATGTCTTAAGTTCTTTATTAAACCCAGCATCAGGTGGGTTTGGCTGTTTCACATTCAAAAGGAAGCCATTTGAGTGCTCTATGAATAGACTTTACATTCCCCTCTTCAATGAGTGGTTTTGACTACTGGTATCTCGAGGAATTTTCCCTCCTTGCAGACACAGCTGGTATTGCTTCATCTACCATGGGTTCCCATACACTTCACCAGTTTTACCCACGCAGGAAAGAGTCTGTGGCTGTGTTCACACAGCACTCTTATTTCGAAACAACAGAGGTTGTTTCGAAATAAGAAATACCCTGTTCACACAATACACGATTGTTTTGAAACAACGGGAACCATTGTTTTGAAACAACGGTGTTGTTTCGAAACAAGTTAAACCCCATGCGGGGACAAAACAACATTGTTTCACAACAACTTGTTTCGAAACAACGCCGTGCAAACATGTTGTTTCGAAACAACGGTGACTTGTTTTGAAATAACTGTTGCCTGAACCTGCTATTTCACTTTGAGCTTTTTTCCTTAATTCGAATTAACAAACTGTTAATTCAAATTAAGTTATTTCAAAATAAGGTGTTATTTCGATACAAGTTGTTTCGAAACAACCGTATCGAAATAACCCCCTGTGTGTGAACACAGCCTGTGGTTGCAGCTTACTACACAGTCAACTTGGACTCAGGGTCTTGCCACCTTTCTAACCAAGGGCAATTATGCAACTTGCTTTACCAAGTATCCCTATGCACCTAAATTACAAAGGGCTTCTGACATTCTCTTTGAATCCAGCCCTGTAATCATGAAAAACAAGTATATTCATTCAGAGATACCCAGTGTGTTTTACAATGATGATAGGACTCAAATATTCAGTTCCTGAAGTGTTGAGGAACAAGAATGCTTATTTATTTAGAAGCTCTTCCAATTGCAGAAGAGGCAGAGAGCTGGTACAGATGATCAAATAAAGCAAAAATGATTTGTTGAATAATTCATTTGACAAACATGGGTAAAATTGTCTAATACGCTGTTAATCAAATACTGCTCGACTTGCTGTACAACTGAATTGAAAAGATCAATCATCAGCATTCATATGACAACATACTGAAGACCTTATTTTCTGATTAGAACAGAAAGGAGATGTAAAAATTTACCCAAAGAGTTCCCAAACATTGACTATCAAGAACAGCACATAAATTCAGAGGAATCATTAAGCATTCTACCTTACCTTCAGGTTTCTTAGGTGTGAAAATGAGAGAATACAGCATTCCCAGGGCTGCTTCCTTAGCGTAACTGATAAAACTCATTGTGATTGTCTGTAAGATCTAAGACTTTTTTTTTTTCTAAACCTACTTTTTTTCATGGGCTAAGAAGTAATTGTGCTATTAGGGGAGATAGTGCCATAAGCTACATAGTAGTGGGTCACATCTTCACATTCCTAAAATTACTTCAGTACAATGTAGTGTTGGAGCTGTTAAGAAGGTGCTCCAATTCTAAAAGTACATACCACCACACATAAAGAAATAGATCTGAAGGTGCTTAAAGGAAACTTTTTTGATAGCATTCTGTCTGGAACAGAATCACTTAGCAACAGTTATGGCTGCAAAATTTATACTTATCTTGTCTTTATGGCACTCAGTTCCCCAGTGTTTATGTGAAAGATTTCTGTCTGGTTCTTTGATTTTTTTCTGTCTGTTGAATAACTAAGTATGCAGTATTTAAATCAGTTAAGGTGGTAAGGTGTGATTGGTTAAGGACTTTTTAGTAATGGACTAGGACTGGTGTTCTGTAGTACTTCAATTTAAAATGATTGGTTAAGCCACAGTGGATCTCAACCTTTTTGCAGGTTGTGATATCTTTGTCATGTCATGACCTTATGTGACACACCAATCCACCAGTCCCCAGCTGAATCCAGCCATCTCCCTTGGCTTTCTGTGACACACTTACCACTGCATGGTGACACAGTAAAGTGTCCTGACACGGTGGTTAAGAACCACTGGGTTAAGGTACAGCTAAGCAGGACCCACGTTTTAACTACTTAAACTGAGGTGCAAAAGGAAGCTCTTTGGAACCTAACTCTAGGACACAGTCCAAAAAGATCAGATCTGCTAGAACTCAGCATCCTACCAGCTATACTGTGCAGATGTTGGAGTGTTTAGAGGATCTAATCTGATTAGCTACCAGGAGAAGTTTGTCTGCTTTACTGGGAGAAGTGAGCATAGTACACTTATGTGCATTCTGTTTTGGTCATTGTTAATAAATATAAAATAAGCATATTACCAGGGGCATTGTTTCCTTGAAAAAAGGGTTGGGGTCCCAGGTCCCGCCCCCTGCCATGTGGCCCCACCCTTGGACCCAGTCCGGTTCCTGCCACTGCTGGCAGCCTGGGTGGGCCTGATCCAGCTCCAGCCACTTCTTGCTGGCCAGCAGCACACAGCCCAGGATAGGATCCAGCTCCTGCCACTGGCCAGCAGAGGTCAGTGGCACGTGACCCAGGTGGGCCCGATCCAGCCCCAGCTGCTGCCTGCCTGCCTGCCTGCCAGCGGCAAACAGCCCAGGCTCGGATCCAGCTCCTGCCATTTGCCACTGACTAGCAGGCAGCAGACGAAGCTGGATTGGGCCTATCCAGCCCACCTGCCTCTGATCCTGTGCTGTATGCTGATGGCCAGCAGCATATGGGGCCAGACTGGGCCCACTGGGGTCACCAGCCACTGGCTGGCAGCGTCAGAAGCCCATTCAGAGCCTGGGTCTTTTGCCACTGGCCAGCAAGCAGTGGCTGGAGCCGATCAGGCCCTCCTGGGCTGCCTGCTACTGACTGGCAGTGGCAGGAGCCGGGTCTGGGTTGACTAGTGGCAGGTGGACCGGCTCAGATCCAATTCCTGCTGCTGCTGGCCAATGGCAGGCAGCCTGGGTGGGCTCAATCCAGCCCCCGCTGTTACTGGAGCTGGTCTGGAAATGGGGGGGGAGCTGCAGCGCCTCAGCCCCTGCAGCACCAATGCCCCTGGATATTACCGTGCAAGGCTCCTTCACTGGTAAAAACACCTACAAAACTGCAGAGAATTACACGCTAAGTAGTATGAATTAAGAAAGGACGGGTACTTCAATTAACTAGATTACACCTGGAGCTCTATAGACTGGGAATGGGTGGGAGTGCACTCTAGACTGTGAATTGGGTATGGATAGTGCCTTTCTGTCAGAGCTCTATGGATTGGGAAAAGACGGAAGTCCCTTAACTGGCTTTTGCCTTGTGCTCTATGGAATGGGCTGAAGGTGGGGTCTCACGGTGTGTGGGTAACATGTCCATTCATCTTGTACCTTGAAAGGGAGAGCTGCAGAACTGGTAGTTCTGTTTGGGGTATTTAGGGTGTGTGTTATTGCCCTCCTGAAACAAAGTTTGAAACATGGTTGTAAAATTCTAACGTTATCAGGTCCAGTGCTGAGGGGTTTCCTCATCCTGCTTGCAGGTTTTCATCATTGTAGGGAAGCATGTGATCATCATCTGAGCCAGTTTGCAGAACACCAGCCTACAATAAGATGGAGTGCGTTGTCCCTCTATGTTTTAGGGAGCAGCCTGCTTTCTTTCTCTGTGTTCTGGGGTCTTGTGGTTATTGTTCTGAATTCTAACAAAGACAATAGTGTTTCTTCGCAAGGTTCCAGGAAAAGTAGTTGTTTTTATTGATTTTCTCAGTGTGTATTCTATGAATGTAACATATGGACACTTTGAAGGAGGAAGATACTAAAAAACTGAGTTCCTTGGGTCCAAAACCCAGACTACTGTAACCCTGTTTCTGCAGGGCACTCTCTTGGATCAAAAAGGGGTAGGAGTAATCATTCCCTGTCTTGAAGACAGGAAAAACAATGACCGTTTCAAGGATAGGAGGATTGGTTTGGACACCTCTTCTGGCAGCTACAGAAGTCAGACAGAACACAGTCAGATCGTGGATTATATTTCACAGAGCACAGGAAAACTAGCATAAGTATGGTCCATACTGGGGCTTATTCCATGAGAAGCGCAAAAGTCAGGGGCATCCCTGCAGGGATGCAGGGCCTATACTCAATTGGCCTGTGCAGGGCCTGCTTCCCCTCCCACTCCGAAGGGGGTGGGCCAGCCCAGAAGCCAGGCCCCGTGCTCCTGTTCCTTCCCCAAGGTGGTCACTCCACTCCCGGGGGCAGAGTGGGCCAGCCCAACGGCTGGACTTTGCTCTCCTGCCCCCCTGCTGGGCTGGCCCTCCACGTCCCCAGGGTGGAACAGCCAGCCCAGGGGATGGGCGGAAGAGCAGAGCCTGGTCTTTGGGTCAGACTGCCCTGCCCCTGGGCTGACTTTTCTGCCCTCGTGGTGGGTAGAGCTGGCTCAGAGTAGAAGGCAGGTTCTGCTTTCCAGCGGACCCCCCAAATTCAGCTTTACACAAAAGGCAGCAGTTCGGGGGTGTGGGACAGTGCAGCTGTTGGGGGAGGCAGCAGGGTGGGTCCCACACTGCCCTGCTCACAGCAGGACAGCGCAGGACCCATACAACTGCAGGGCCAGGAGCGATCACCCCTCTCACCCCACCCCACCCCACCCTCAAGGACAGCCTGGCAACAGTAAATAATAAATTGGCAATGGTGAGTATCAAAATCCATAAGATGCGACTTTTTCTCTGTGGAAAAAATAACTTGGCTATTCCTTGATTTATTTTCTCCTGGTATTTAGAGTTAACCCTGTGTAATTAAAAAACAGTGACACAATGAGCCAAATTCATTGAACCTTTCCCATGCCGTGTAAGAATTTCTAGAGAGAGAAAGGTGGTTCCCTACCTCCATTCAGACATCTTTAAAATCTTCAGGAAGGATAAGCTGCAGTGTTCTCAAAGACACACCTAGTAATGAATTGCGTGCAGAACGTAACCTCCTGCATGGGCTTTGACTTTTCTCTGTGTTTAATTGAGGACTCCAGCTGAAAAATAGTTATATTTGCAGTCACTAGGGCCTGAACATTAAGATTCATTGATTAATGACTTCTTGCGTAGATAGATGACTCATGTCAAATACATTAATGCATGTTTGCAGACAACCCAAGTTTACACTCTGTGTAATAATTTGATACAGGCATAATGAGTGTTGACTGTTAGGGAGGGGCTCAGCAGGTAGTAGGCGTAGCTGTCCCACCCATCCACCCCATTCACAGAGGCAGCAAAGCTAAAAAAGCACTGAAGTTCTAGTATTTGATGGTTCCCAATGACCACCCATTTGCATGCAATATAGAAAAGAAAAACAATGAAAAATGGAGGTAAGGGAAGAGTGTCCTAGGCAGGGCTGTTTGTAATGTTGTAGCCACATCGGTCCCAGGGGAAAAGGTGGGCAAGGTAATATCTTTTTATTGAACCATCTTCTGTTGGTGAGAAAGACACACCTTCAAACTTACACAGAAGTCTTCTTCAGGTCTGGTAAAACTACTTAGAATATATCCACACCGTGAAGAAAAAACCATGACAGGCTAATGCTGACTGACTTGGGCACAGAGACCTCAGGCTGCAGGGGTGTTTTACTGCTGTGTAGACTTATGGGCTTTGTCTAGAGCCCAGGCTACAGGACCCTGAAGGGTGGGAGGGTTGTTTACACCTCATGTGGATTACTCCACACAATGAGTGACATAAATTAATCCAAAGTAAGGTGTAGTGTAGACAAGGGCAAAGTTGCCCAGATCTGAAAAAGAGCACTGTTTAAGCTAGAAAGCATGTCTCTCTTACAAACAGAAGCTGGTGCAGTAAAAGATATTCCCTTGCCTATCTTACCTCTGTAGGAAGAGCTGGTCAATTATTCACTGCAAATAATTTATCCTATTCATTTGTCTAAGAAAATTTGAAAATAATATTTTCTTTATTCCATTGCTCTAGTCTGTTGCTTGAAATATTAAAAAGCAACAGATATGAAATCCATACAAAGCATAGATAAGTCCTAATGTAAAACCAATATCAGCATGCAAATACAGCCTTCCTATCCAACACTCCCCCTCTCAAATACTCCAGATGGAATCCCATGGTTTTAGAGCCCACCCTCTCCTTGTTCAAATTAAAGCATGTTGTTCTCATCCCTTGGTTGGAGTTAGCTCTGCCTCTGATATTTTGGGCATAGACAGAGATGGTAGTCTCGTTGGGGCTCACGTATCAATCTACTGCATTGTTAGCCACCTCAACAATTCCATTCATCTGTGCTCCAGGCCTTTCCTACAACTAAGTTACAATCCATCCAGTACCTAAGTTAACCAACTGTATCTACAGTTACTGTGAAGAGCCACTATTGTTTAATTCCTCACCTTCTTTTTGTCTCTCATATTCTGAAGTTGTTATCATGATATTACAAAGGCAAAACCCAGGGCTATATTCTCCTATGTATTTGGCAGTATTCCTGTCTGACTTGACTGATACTCTTTGAAAACAACTGCTCCCCACTTTTTGATTGATTTCTCCCAGATTTATGCCAGTGACTGGAGCATTAGTTCTCCATTAACACCACTAATGCCATTGCCTCTCCAAAGTCAGTCTTAGTGTGTTGGTAGTTACATGGATAGCTGTTGCTCCTTGTCAACTGGCTCCTTACCCTTGCTGCAATACCTGTTCACAATACCAGCTCTTCCCAAGTGTCTTCTCAACTCCATTTTATCACTTGGATCAAAAATATAAGTAACAATATGGAAATGCAGTGGTGTGTATAGTGCATGTGCTTTATATATTGGATTTATATCAGTCTATACATGATCATTTATTTGAATATGAAAACAGCCCTTTTTCTCCCTTACAGGCCATACATATATGTAAAATACAAACAATATACAATCTCAGTCTATAGAATCCATATCCTTTCTGCATGTGCAGCCTCTAATTTTTGATCCCTGCTATCAATGCAACTCATGGGCTGTGATTTAGAAGTATGGAATAAAAATGTGTACTTTCCATCATGTCAATTTTTATGGGGTTGACACAGGTTTACTGGCTTTCTCCCATAGGCTATGTCGGTACTGCCAAATTAGTCCAGACTAAGGAATCTTAGTCCAGAATAATTTAGCCCTTGGCTATACTAGGCTTTGGCTAGTTCAAATTAAGAAATTTCTTAGTTCAGACTAAGCAAAGCTTAGTCTAAACTAATAAGTACCAACATTAGTTCAGACTTCTGTGAATTAATAATTCTGCCTTAGTTTGCATCTTGCCTGAACTTTAGTTCGAACTAAGTGCGCTCAAGACACGAATTAAGGCTTAATTCAAACTTAAAAAGTTCAAACTAAGCCATTAGTTTGAACTAACTGCATGTTCTAGTTCCAAATAAAACATTAGTTCAACCTAGAACGCGTGGTTAGTTTGAACTAAAAAGCCATGGTTAGTTCGAACTAGTCCAAGGTTAGTTCAGACTAACCTCAGACTTCTTTAGTTCAGGACTAGTAAATCCAAACTAAAATTGCATATGTAGACATAGCCATGGTTTCATTTTCAACAACTGCAATGTTTCTCTGACCTGTTTATTATTAAATTCCCTGACTGACTTTGACCATCACATCTCTGGTCTGGTATGGCTTTGTTTCTAGGTATCCCAGGCTATTTTTCCTAGCTAACTCAGTATCTGTTACCTTTACTGGAGATGGTAGTTTTGTGATGGTAGATTATCTTAGCCATCTCCTCTCTGCACCAAAAGTGGAGGCTTCCGTCCTAACAGTGACCATTTTACAATGTTCTAAGATGATAAATGGACTGAATGGGGTCACTGGATAAATGGCTTATTACTACAATTTATTACCCACTACCAGCTCCCTCACTGACTATTGGCTAGGTAGGGCTGGAAGCAATCTGCTTTCCTGCATCCTCATCCTGCCTGGGAAAATTAATTTAAACATCTATTATTTTAAATTATTAATAATATATTATTAAATTTTAAATTTTATTATCTATTATTAAATCTTCCTTTTGGAAACTAACAGATCTGACTTTATTTTATATTTGTGTTAAGAGGTGTCCTCAAGCTGTCTCATGAGTTGTCTCAAATGGTATCATCATTTGTCACCATACACTCAAACTTTATACTGAAACAAGTGCAAGGGATCTCAAACAGCTAAGATGTGGATGCATATCATTGTAATATCAACCCTGAGGTGAAAACTGATTGGCAGACTGAAGGGATCTCCCTCTTTACTGTGATACTGTTTTCATTTATTCAGTTCTCTGTGTAACCATGGTCTATAGGCTGGGCACTTCTCTTGCTTAGCATGGGCTTTGTATTTGCAGAAGTTAAGTACTTAGCATAATTTCACTGTATATGGATGAATTTGCCCAGGTGCTTGGCATGATGGGGAAATTGTTGTGTGGCTTATTGGGGTTACAAAGCCTTCAAGACCTGTGCTTTAGCTGAAGGGAGAAATGAAATTTTGTCTTTACATGATATGTTGCCCTTTGCTTGTTTAAACTCTATTTAGCTGCTGTGATGGCAATGTTGGGTTTCTAACCATCAAAGGAGTGAAGTTCTGGAATAGCCTTCCAAGAAAAACTGTGGAGGCAAAAACCCTAACTGCCTTCAAAACTGAGCTTGATATGTTTATGGAAGGGATGGCATGATGGGATGGCCTACTTTGGAAATTGACTGATCTTTGGTCTTTGACTACTGGGGGTGGATATGCCAGTGGCCTAAGAAGGGAGGTAAATAGGAAGAGTTCTGCGTTATTACAGAGAATTCTTTTATGGGTACCTGGCTGGTGAGACTTACCCACATGCTCAGGGTTTAACTGATCACCACATTTGGGGTCAGGAAGGAATTTTCCCTTGGGGCAGTTTTCTAGAGCTCTGGGTTTGGTTTTTTTTTGGTTTTTTTTTGCCTTCCTCTGTAGCATGGGGTATGACTTATCTGCTAGAGAATCCTCAGCATCTTAAAATCCTTAAATCATGATATTAGGACTTTAATAACTCACTCATTGGCTAAAAAAGCAAGGAGTCTTGTGGCACTTAAAGACTAACAGATTTATTTATCACATGAGCTTTCGTGGGAGAATATCACTGGGAGTGACCAATGGGCAGTGCCGGTGGACAGCAGACAGAGCCAGCAGATGGTAAGAGTAGCCAGTGGGCAGAGCCAGCGGGCAGCAGGCAGAACCAGCAAATGGTTAGAGCAGCCAGCAGACATTTGGTAAGCAGGAGTGATTAGTGGGCAGCTCTGGTGGACATCAGGCAGAGCCAGTGGACAGCGTGAGTGACCAGCAGCTGGCACCAGTTGACAGCTGGCATCAGGTAGATTCCCTACAAACCCTGGGGTTTTGTTGGGAATCCTGTTCTGCACTGATTATTCAGATCAGTACTGGTTTTCCTGTTAAGTTGATATGTTCTGTTATGCTGTGTGGAATCTTGCTGGGAATCCTGTTCTGCACTGATTCTTCAGATCAAAGCTGGTTTTGCTACTGACTTTATTATTTGCACTGAGCTATTATGCTCTGTGGGGTTTTGGTGAGAATCTTGTTCTGCACTGATTCTCCAAATCAGGGGACTAATTTTGCTATTGTGTCTTTACATTCGTTTCTAGTACTATTAAAGCTCTGTATATTACACTCAGACACGTGCTTGTGAGTGAGGAAGCAGTACCCCTTTGGGTGCCCAGGGAATAGTGCATAATTTCCCAGAAAACTAGGTGGTGACTCAAGCTGGTTGGTGCTGTAACATTATTTGGAAACCCCTAGAAATGGAACCCAGCTCTTGTTTTGCCATCTCACCTGGCAGAAGGGTTACACTATGTTGGTCAGTATGGGGGTAATGGACAAGCGAAAGATATGATCTACATATTTTGGAGTGGGGTGAGTTCTGCTTATTGGTTTTTGTGTGAATCCTGCCCTGCACTGTCTCTCCAAATCAGTGCTGGTTTTGATATTGCCTTTATATATTCTGTTTATGCTACTATTAGAAGTTTTATGCACCATACTCATGCTTATGAGAGGGGAAGCATTTCCCTCTAGAACACCCAGGGAATAGTGTGTGATTTCCCAGATTTGTATGGGAATTCAAGCTGGTTGCTGTTGTGATATTGTTTGGGAACCCCTAGATATAGTACCTGTCCCTTTGCTGCTGCTGTCTTGGCCCGGAAGGATTGCATTTCCTTCTCCCAGAAGGGCTGTTATGGCTAGAGAATGGCTGTGTATGAGCTCCCAACACCTAGACAAGATGAAGTGGTATGTTCTCCCACGAAAGCTCATGCAAAAAATAAATCTGTGAGTCTTAAAGTGCCACATGACTCCTTGGTTGTTGTTGTTGGGTTGGTTTTTTTTTTTTTTTTTTTCTGCTGGACTAGACTAACATGGCTATCCCTTTGGAAACTGAAAGACTTTGACATTCAAATTCTCTATCAATTGCCTTCATGTGTGGGAAGTGTTTTTACTAAAACACCTTTTAAAATAAATAGACACCTCATGGCAGGTGGAGTTCTTCAGTCTGGGAAGGCAGCCTACCTTGGAGAAGGAAAACTGATCTCAAAGATCCATTTATGGATTAAATGAAGCTTGGTTTCTAGGTAGTAGTCATATCAATATCACTTGTTGACAGCCCAACAGGTCTATGGCAATAATGTAGGGAGATATCAGGCATGTGGTTTGTTAAACTGGGGAAAGAATCTCTCACTCATGTATGTGAGGGATGTGTACTGATTAACTGTAATTTCAGGGCAACATAACTAATGTTGATGTAAACAACTTTTTTCTCTTTGTTACTAAAGGGCAGTAAGAGCCACCAGTTTAAGTGTGAGAAAGCCCTCTGTGCTTCTGTACCAGAGACTGAGAATTGACCAGGACCTTGGCAATTTAAAAGGGCTAGGGCCTCTTCCATTCATGGCCACACCCACACTCCACCCCCATACCCTCCAGTCGCCACATCACTCCTCTCACCCTCCTCCGGCTTGATCGTCCCTTCATTACTCTTTCCTTATATCGCTCCTCTTCCCTCCATCCATCTCTCCTCCTGTCACTTGCCATGTTCCTCCGCTCTCCCGCTCAGTCCCCAACCATTGCTTGCTACCTGGGGCAAGGGACAGTGTGGAAAAAAGGATAAGAACCAAGCAGGGAAGGAGGGGTTCAGCAGCAAGAGGCAGAGGAGGCAAGGCCTGTCGGGGAGTACAGCCTGGGGCAGAGTAGGAGTAGACTGTTTGTTAGTGGGGCTACAGCCAGAAAAAGTGGGACAGGATGGGACAGTTCTTTCATAGGGCCTGGAACTATTGTCAGTGAGCCTTCCTATTCCAACCATTCACCTGCCTTAAGTCTGGAAGCCACAGGCCAATAAGTTTTCTGGCAGCCTGCATCTGAACTGTTCTCTAGAGTCTAGAGGGTCAAAGGGACTAGTGGTCAGAGCAAAGAATCAGATGAAAAGCAGTGACCTGCACAGCCAAAGAAATCCTATATCATATAAGTAGCAACACTCAAGGTATCCAGGTCGACTGGTAAACACATGCAAGTTGTTATTTTCATGGTAAAGAGAGGTACTGATGTTTGGTGCCTACAAGAAACAATGGATAGGGAATGCAATGAAGGAGTTGGTGTTAGATTGTAAATCTTCTACAAAGGTAACAAAATGGGGCATAAGAGAGTTGAAGTGGTAGTCAAAGGAGAGTAGAGGAAGATGGTGACTTAAATTTTTAGAGTAAGTAACAGACTGATGACTGCATAAGGTCAAGTGAAAGAGCATACAGTTTGTCATATCAGCATTTGCACCTCAATAAGGATATGATAAAGAGGAAGAAAGTTTCTGCCAAGACGTTCAGAAACTAGCAGTGGCAGAGAAGATACTTTCATGCTGGGTGATATGAATCCAAAAAGGCAAAAAATGAAGGGTGGGATGGAATGTTTTTAGGAAATTTCCTTCCAGTTTCTTTGAATGAGGAATGGAAAACATTATTGAACATGTGCATTGCCAATCAATTGGTAATAGCCAATATATGTTTCCAATAAAGAGTAGGTTATTTAATCAAATATCAATAGCAACAATGAAAGCTTAGTTTGAATTATCAAAACCTGCCGGTTAGTTCAAACTAAGGACTGTGTAGACTAGGATTAACCCTTAGTTCGAATTTAATAAATTCAAATTAAGGGCAGTTAGTTTGAATTAACAAAGCGGACTAATTAGACTTAACATTAAGTTGAATTAGTCCACTTTGTTAATTTGAACAAATAAGTTCATGTTTAGTTTGAACTAAACTCAAACCTATTAGTTTGAATTAAAAAATTCAAAATAACTTTTCCGCATGCATATATAGCCTAACAGATTTCTTTGGGCATGCACTTTTGTGGGCTCCAACCCACTTCATCAGACGCAAGAGCCAGATTGAGAAATTAGTGAGTAAATTGCAATGCAGTCAGATTACAAACTGCAAAGTGATATCTAACAAGACAGTAGCTAGAGGCAGATTAGGGGCCTTGTGGACTCTGGGCCTTCCTTTCTGGGGAGCCTCCTCTGCTTAGGACCCTTCCCCCCACCACATGGGGCTGTGGCTCATGTTCCCTCTAAGCTGTGTGTATATGCTTGCACACACAAGTTGTGGAGCCCACGCACAAAAGAAAATAAAGCACACACAAAAAAAATCAACAGTGCTAATATTTTTCTTAAGTAGACAAGTGTGGCATGCTTATCAATATGAGAATAATTACAACAGATAATCTTCAATTTTTAATGCTATTTCTTTTGCTTGCAGAAAAATATTTTGCAGATTGAAAGTATATTCAGTTTCATGCTAATTTAAGAAAGCATTTTTCTAGTGGCATGTTTCAAATAAGGTTTTGTAATTTATAAATCATTTCCATCCCCATATCAAAATAAAATTTAGTTATTTTTTGCATCGTACATACTTGCTTCGTTGTGCTCACAAGTCTGACCACGCTCACTGGAGCACGCACAATTTGGACATTGGTTCGTTGGCACTGGGGCTGGGGGGTGGGGACACTGGGGCCAGAGACCAGCCCCAGCCCAGCTCGTCACCCCCCAGGGACAGCAGAGCCAACTGGCAAGTGTGGTCAAGTTTATAGAAGTTGACTGAATAAATCCACCCCCCAGAAAAAAATTGACACTTCATCAAAAGGAGGATATTTTCTGTCAGTGCAGCATAGTGGGGATGCCACACTAATTAGAATTTAGAAAATTGATAGAGCCCTGCAGATCCACTGGTATCCACTGCAGATCCACAGTTATCCATATCCACGGATGCGAGTGAAGATAACCGCAGACCCACTACTGTGGATTGACTCACGGATGCAGCTTCTATTTTCAGCTTCTCACAGTGAGACACATTGCTGAAGCTGCTGAGCTGATCTGTGTTGGCAGCAGGCAGGGCAACCAGGAAGTGCTCCAGCCAGTCCTAGATTCTGATCTGCCAACCAATCAGAGGTGCAAGCTGGGGTTTGGAGAGCCACTGCTGGCCTTTGATTGGCTCATTCCCCATCATTTCCCTGCCCACTTCTTTTCTTGTTTCCAACTGGCAAGCCATTGCTGTCAATCAGAGATTTCACTGGTGGGCTGGGAAATCTGATTGATAGCACAGCATGCAAACCACAAACAAGAAAGGAAAAGGTAGGTGGGACCCATGTGAGGAACGAAACCATCAAGCTTGGTTGCAGATGCAGTTACAGATCCAGCTAACCTCTGGTGTGCGGATTTCAGATCGGATCAATGCTGTCTGTGAGCAGATTCAGATTGGATGCAGTTCCATATTTTTGTATCCATGCAGGGCTCTAAAAATTGACAATAGATATGGAAGCTAGTTAGAGGAGTTTCATATCGCCCATGAACTGTGAATGAATTTCTTGGTAAATGTAGACCAAGCCTAAGACTGAGGTCACAGGGATCTGCAGAGATGCCACAGGGAAACTGGATATTAAGCATCTTGGCAGGTGGGTTACAGAAGACAGTGAGTTTGAACATGAAATACGGTCCAGACTGGGGAGTTCTATAAGAATGTGGAATAAAATATCAGGGTTTTTGAGTTGTGTTGCTTTATATTCAGACATTCCTTTAGTCGTAATAATAGTTCTTTGCTAATAACTTGACAATTTTTACTACCTATATAAATATAGTTAAATATATTTGGAGCAACCTTAACTCAGGTGAATCCACCAGTCCAACATAAAACCACCTGCCTCCTTTGACAGTCAGCACCTACCAGAGCTGTAATTACGGTGGGGCAAATGGGGCACCAGAGTGGCTCAATGGAGCCAGTCTTTTACAGGGAGGTTTTTGCAGTGCCAGCTCCAGGCATCACTAATTGCAAGAGATGTGTTACAATCGGAACATGCCCCGGGTGGCCAAACAGAACGTTACAGCTCTGGCACCTACACCCTCAAGATTCTATTAATATCCTTAACACCACAGAAAAAAACACATCTCTGTCCTTTCAAATATTTTTAGAAAGAATATCTATCTATCTCAGAGTTGTCTTAATGGAATTCTATAAGTCTTTTAACACAATGACCATCTACTTTCTATATTTCCTGCATTATTGAAGTTATTACTTAGTGGAATGCTATCGTTTCCATTTTCTTGCTGCTCTTGTTGCTGTACTATGTCATTTCTTCTTTCAGCTGAATCCATTCTTGCAGGTAACAATTGCAAATATCCCCAATTTGTCTGTACACTTGACAATTATTAGTCATGACGACATTTTAAGATTGAGGTGCTTTTGTTACAGTGGCTTTCTGAGCCCCATTTCTACCATTATAGATACTTACTCTTATTGTATGTGTTTAGATAAAGTAGTTAATGTGATCCACTATCATAATAATTCTTTCGATAAAAGCTCAGCTGATATTTATACTTATTCCTTTTCTTATATTGTGCTTGAAAAAACATAGATTACCTTTTTCTAAGCTTTTGTTAAATAACTGTGCAGGTGAGAAACTTTGTAACAGCAACGATCTATAATTTAAAAATGCCAAATATAAATCAGTATCTTGTTCAGCTTTTGTTAGTAATCTTTTTACTATTTTAACACTATTTTCAATTAGTCCATTAGCTTGTGGGTAACCTGGACTTGATGTAATATATCTGAGATCATATGCTTTTAAATTCTTGACTGCAAAATTGAAGTCCATTGTCAGTCGTAATTGCCATACTGAGAATGTCCTTCCATGCAGGTACTGATTTAATATCTTTAATTAGTCGTTTGGTACATGTGTTTTCTAGAATTATGAGAAATAATCAAGAACCATAATGTATTCATGTCTTTTAAATATCAATATACCTAAACCTACTTTAGACCTAAGTTTTCCTTGAATAAATGTCATAGGTTGTTTAGACTGAACAATTCTATAGTTTTGACAAATACTTATTCTTTTGTATAGTCCCCTATGTTTTGGTTCATTTGTGAACAGTAAAGAACATCTCTACTGTACATTCCCTTGCAGGTATATTAAAATGTTCCCTTTTAACATACTGATTTAATTCCTTTTTATTTAAAACATGCATGTAAATATCCATTTTCATTTCTGCTAATGTATTCACTCATTCAGTCAGCTCTTCCACTCTTTTAATTATTTCTAAATTAACTAACCTTTCTAATGCCTTTTTATACCCTATTTATTAAAGCTAAGGGTATTTTTCCAGCTACATATATAGCTGATTTTTGTTTCGTTTAACTATATTTTTGATAAATTGTATCCGTTTCAATGTCAGTTTAGAAATGTCAGTTTAGGAATGCCAATGTCTGTAAATCGATACTCTAATGCCAGTGCTTCAAAATCATTAGTACTGTACTCTGAATTCTACCAATTAGATTTAACGCTAACCATGGTTCTAATCCTAAATAGAAATTCCTTGTCCCCTAACTATGGCAAACCTTATGGCTATGTCTACACTACAGGGCTTGGTTAAGCCATCTTAATAAAATCTACTTATTAAGCTGGCTTAGCATGTCCACACTCAAAGTGCCAGGCGACTTCCCACGTCCACACTGGCAGCTGCCAGATTGCCGTAGGAGTGGTGCATTGTGGGTACCTGGCTCACAGAGCACCACAGCAGCAGTTCCCCTCTTTCCTGGCCACTCCTTTACTACAGGAAGTGAGTGATCGCACCACCCTCCATACTGTGTGTGGCAAAAGGGAGCCTAGGGAGGTTGTGGAGCCTGGTGTAGCCCAGCGATGGACCAGCACATCACTCCACACCCTCCCAGTGTTGCCCAGGCTCCTCTGGCTCTGGAACAGGTGCTGCAGAGTAACTGCCAGTGCAAGGGCAGGGTACAGCAGTTGTTAAGACTCAAACACTGGGAAACAGCACATAGAGGAAGGTGAAGTCAAATTACCTGTTGTAACGGGAAAAAAAATTCATAGTCAGGATTTAATCCTGCTTTCACACAATCTAATCTAAAAGACATAGCAACTTTTTCTTTCTTTCTTTCTCTTTCTATGTGCTGTTTCCCAGTGTTTAATCTTAAAAACTGCTTTGATTTGCTGTTAGAGTGTGACCTGATCCTATGTCTTACACTCCCCTCCATTTATTTCCTACCATTTTGTAAACTCCCCCATCTTCAAACTGTTCGATGAAGTGGGATTTTTCTCCCATGAAAGCTCATCCAACAAATAAATGTGTAGTCTTAAACAGTGCCTCCGGACTCCTTATTTGTTTTACAACAATAATGTGAGCTCCTTTGATAGGGAGAGACAGACAGGGTTGGGCTGAGAAGGGCAAAGGGGGAGACACACGGGTTTGGGCAAAGAAAGAGCGAGACCAGCAGGGTCAGGCAAAGAATGGCGGAGACATATGGGGCGGGCTAAGAACAGGGGAAATGTGGGGTTTGGGCAATGAACAGTGAGAGAACCTGGGTCAGGCTGAGATGCAGGGAGATGCCAGGTCAGGCTGAGATACCAGGGTCAGGCTGAGATGCTGGGGTGAGATGTTGGGGTGGGGCTGAGATGCAGGAAGGTGCCAGGGTCAGGCTGAGATGTCAGGTCAGGCTGAGAATGTGGGAGATGCCAGATCAGTCGGGGAACATGGGGAGTTTAGCTGTGTTTCACACAGCTGGGAATGCACCCAGCTGTGTTGTGCCTTCTAGCCATCCCCCATCCCCATGTTTTCTGTGGTTGGGAGGCCAATTAAGTCGACTTAAGGCAACACCCTGTCCACACTGCCTTAATTTGACTTAATAAAGTCAGCTTAACTGTAAAATCAACTTTATAAGTGAAAGTTATAAAGTCAACTTTACTTGATGCTAAAGTTGACTTTATTCCCCTGCAATGTAGGCAGGGCTTTGTTTAAGTTGACTTAAGCAAAGCCCTGTCCACATTTGGAGTTGATTAAGTTGACTTAAGGGCTTCCTTTAGTCAACTTAATAATTCCTGCCCTTAAAGTCAACTTAAGGGGTTAAGTCAACTTTATTAAGTAGATTTAACACAATGTAGACATTAAAGTTGACTTAGTGCAGTGGGGACATGTAAGTCAACTTTATAAAGTCATTTTAAGCCAGGGGACCCGTTTAAAGTCGACTTGATTAAGTCGACTTTAAACGGGTCCCCTGGCTTAAGTCAACTTTATAAAGTCGACTTAATGCAGAGTGGACTCACTAAGTCAACTTTAATAAGGTCTATTTAAAGCTGACTTTAAGTAGACTTTATTAAGCTGACTTAATAAAGTTGACTTAACTCTTATAGTGTAGACATAGCCTAAGTGCTGCATTAGTAAATAATGTAACAGTCCATTCCTCCTTGTATTTCAGAACAATTCTGTTTCAAAACACCCAGAAACAATTTTTTTCATCTGTGTTCCTTATTTGATATTTTCTCTCAGACTTTTAAACTAAATACATATTTCTAAGTTTTCCCAGACTTCTCTGTTTACAAACAATTGCTAAGTGATTCTGTTTCTTGGACATAGGCCAGATTTGACCATATGCTGGACACTGTCTAAGTTGGTGCCTCCTTCCATGTCTGAAACAGTCTTTCATATGCTCACGTTTTAATTGTAACACTTTCACAATGTTTTACTGCAAAAAGTTAGTTATTTTTTCACTTTTGTTTCTTAAGGTTGTGTGCACATCAGTTTATTTTCTTTCTAATACGTGCAACAGCTATTGATTAAGTACAGCAGTTCTGCAAATTCTCATTACTTTCTCCCAGATTAAGAGCTGGTTTTTCTAATAGTCTTATTCTTACACTGGTATCTTTTATACTCATCACATTCTGATCTGCTTTCATTGACTTGGGTTCTGGAAATTACATGTCTGATTTCTTATCTATAGATCTGTTAACAGTGATTTAAAAATCTCTTCCTCCATTTGATTTCCTGAGTGAAATTGAAATCTTACAAATGTTTCATTTCTTTTTGGTATACAGTATTGCTTAAAAAAATAAACTGATGGTCACATCATTCTCTACCATTCAGCTCAAATGAATTATGTAATGAAATTGCATCAGTGTCTGTAGCATTCAAAAGAGATGGGACAGATGGAATAGCTATTGATGCCTTCAGAAACAAATCACATTCTTGTTCAAACTTTTTCCAAAAAAAGTTTTGCAGCATTTTTTGACATTTGTAGAAATGTGAGAATGTTTAATTGAGCCAATTCATTTCATTCAGATTTGTTTTTCCTCTTCTGAGTAATTTTTCCACAGGTGTTTTTGTTAGTTAGTTTTAAAAAACTTATTTCAGTTCTTTTTTCTTTCATTTCCTTCACTCCTGTACATTCAAGTGACCCACTAATCTTAATAATAAGTCATTATCAGTAACTTAACAATAGTTTTAATTACATAGATAAACTATATATGGGCTGGACTAAAAGACAGCACTGAGGCACTGATCATAGCAGCACAAGAACAGGCACTGAGCACCAGATCCATTGAAGCAGGGGTCTACCACACTAGACAGGACCTCAGGTGCAGACTGTGCAGAGAGGCCTCAGAGACAGTCCAACACATAGTGGCAGGATGTAAGATGCAGGCAGGAACAGCATACACTGAACGGCACAACCATG
>ML682013.1:5693667-5709779 GCA_007922195.1 Podocnemis expansa | reverse complement strand
GCATTGAGTCGTAGGCTTTCCTGTAGTCAATCCAGGCTGTGCTCAGATTGGTCTGTCTAGACCTTGAGTCTTGGGCGACTGCTCTATCTATGAGCAGCTGGTGTTTTGAGCCTCTGGTGTTGTTCCCAATGCCCTTCTGAGCTGTGCTCATGAACTGGCCCACGTGGTCCTGTAGCTTGGTGGCTATGATGCCTGATAGGACTTTCCATGTTGTGGGGAGGCAGGTTATTGGCCGGTAGTTGGATGGTGCTGTTCCCTTGTGGGGGTCTTTCATGATCAGCACCGTCCTGCCTTGTGTTAGCCAGGCTGGGTGGGAGCCTGCTGCTAGCAGCTGGTTCATCTGTGCTGCTAGGCGTTCATGCACTGCTGTTAGTTTCTTTACCCAGTAGGTGTGGATCATGTCCGGGCCAGGTGCTGTCCAGCTCTTCATGTTCTTGACCCGCTGTTGGATGTCGGCTATTGTGATGGTGACTGGTTCCTGTTCTGGGAGATTGCTGTGGTCTCTTCTCAGGTCCTGCAGCCACTTTGCACTGGTGTTATGAGTCTTCTCTTTCTCCCAGATGTTCTTCCAATACTGTTCAGTTTCTGCTGTTGGTGGCTCTGCTGTTATTGTGGTGTTGAACTGCAGGACGGAGTACACCTTGGATGGTTCTTTGGAGAACTGGGCTTTTATCTTTTTGGCCTCTGCTTCTCTAGTGTATCTCCTTAGCCTGGTGGCCAGTGCTGTGAGCCTTTGCTTAGCAGTCTCTAGGGCTTCAGATGGAGTCAGGCCCTTGTATTTTCTCAGTAGCCGAGTCTTATCCTTAATCTCTACACCCTTCTGTAGTTCCACCAGCCGGCTAACTTCTCTCCGGGTTGCCTTGATCTTATTCTCCAACCTCATTTTCCAGGGAGGGTATGTATTGCTGTTCTTCTTGATTGTGTAGCCAAGCATCTCCAGGATTACAGAGGCTGTAGCATATACCAGTTCATTGGTTTCAGTGATGGTGGTAGTAGGAATTGTCATTAGGGCTCTATTGGCATCTTCTAGCATACTATCTGATGGTACTTCTCCAACCAGCCTTGGTAATCGGTCTCGAGGGTTGACTGTAGCTAGTTTATCCATGATCTTATGCCTCATATCAGCTGCTGTACTCTGTAATGGAGGGGGTGGCAATGAAGTTCCAGCTTCAGGTGGTGGCTGCACATCTAATTGTTCTTCTGGGTCTTCTTCTTGAGTGTGGGATGTAATGTGGAGTTGGTCTATCTCCAGTTGTGAGAGCAGCTGCCTCTTTACTATGTTGAAGCGTTGGGTAACTAGCTGTTTCTCAGTTAGTGTGGATGTAGGTCTTTCATCCATCCATAGTTCCCTCATACATTTCATATATCCCTTCTCATTAGGTCTGCTGTTGTAGTAGCATTCCATCAATTCCAGGTTCTCTTGTCTCATCCATGCATGGTTTGTTCCAGTAGCCCACTTATCATCAGATTGTCCTGGTTCCCCAACATCTGGCAGGGACCTTGTTAATCCAGGCGACGTCCGAGCCGGCATGACTCTCCTAGTTCGTGTCACTCTCATATTCAAGGTAGACAAGTGAGGCATTAGGGGGTCTTTTTGCCCAAGGACCCCTACTGGGAAGGTAGACAGGTACCCACCAGGATTTGAACCCCGGTCTCCCGTATCAAAGGGCGTTGGTATTAACCACTACGGCGCTCTTAACCACTGCGCTATCCAGTCACTTATATATCACATATACACACAGAGAACATCTTTAACTTAGGTTGGTCTATCAGTCTAGCCTGAAAACAACTGCCACCTTTTACCACCAGTTCCCACACCCTGCAGATTCTATTCATTTTTTCAACACTACAGTAATATCTCAGGACGTGTGCGTGACTGAACACCCAGTTATGTAGAATAAGGTGCATCCCACAGTACTATATGTACAGAAGCATCAATGGTAGGGAGACAGCAAGTTCAACATCTACAGGTATTTGAGATGAAACGTAGTTTAAAAAGTTGCACAAAAGAACAGATTGTGAAATGCAATCGTTGGAATGGAAGCCAAAGTCTAATGTGACTCAGAAAATCCAGGACATGCAACTTCACTGGGTCAGAATCTGTTGAGGATAGCGTAGTGGGACTGAGGCCCAAGGAAAAATGAGGAAGAAATGGCTAGATGGATTATATAAAAGAAGCTGGTAAGCAGGTAAACCTTAGTGCCACCTTGGACAGACCTTGGATGCTTGCAGATGGACTAACTCCAGACAATGGGATAAGGTAGGGTTACCATACACCTATTTTTTCCTCAGACATGTCCTCCCTTTTGAACATTAACTCTTTGTTCAGTTGGATTCTTTAAATAAAAAAAAATATCCAGCATTTTGCCAGAGCCAACCAGCCTCCACCCTACTCTGCTGAGGCCTCCCCCTGCTGCTGAGCAACATCAAACTCTGGAGTTGGGTCCTAATGGCAAGCAGAAGTGGCCTAGCAGTTCTCTGCTTGGCCTCTTCTGCTCACTGTTAAGACGCAGCTACAGCATTGCTTGGCAGAGGGAAGCCTCCACAGTTGGACCTCAGTGGGAGCACAGCCCAGCGGGGTGGGAGAGCAGCATGTGAGGTCTGGTCAGGGCCAAGGGGCAAAGGGGGGGCAGCGTGTGATGCCAGGATCAGGGCTGGGGGTGTGAAAGGGGCAAGTGTGTGAGGCCAGGAGTGGGGCCAGGGGAGGAGAAGGGACATGATATGAGGCTGGGATTAGGGGCAGAGTGTGGGGATGGGATCGAGGTCAGGGGGCACAGGGGAGGCACAGAGGGCAGTGTGTGAAGCCAGGACTGGGGTCAGGGGGAACAGGGTGGGGGGCACCCCCCCGAAGTGTCCTCTTTTTGGGAAGTTCAAACATAGTAACCCTAGATAAAAAATACAAAATAAACATGAAACCTATAAAAATGTGTCTGATAAGGCAGTCAAACGCAATAATTTTTTTTGTGACATTTAAGAATGAAATGTAATTGATCATCTGCCAAACCATCTACGTATCATTAAGGAAACTCCTTATATTTTGTGGAGAAAAAAAAAAAAAAAAAAAAAGCTGGAAAGAGTCTTTAATTTTCATATTCTGCCAGCACTGAATGTGCAGTCATTGCCAGGAGTGATTTCACATTTATAAGTCCAACAGAGATATACAGATGCATACAAGTTCAGGGATGCGCAGCAGAAGTTGCTGCTTACTGGATTCCAGATTTAGTTACAGTCATACATGTCATTGTGGTCGTCTGCATTTTGTTTTTTCCCACTAATCAAAGTGTGGGATCAAGCTTGATCCTGCACACATTTATTACTGGGCATACAGCTTCTCTCCCCCACACAGTGCAGACACAAATTCTTTGGGGCAAGGATCATGTTTTTATTACATGCTTGTTCAGTGCTTAGCATAATGCAATCCTCGGCCATAGGCAACTAGGTGTCCTTCAATACCAACAGCCACAGACTTTGTTGGATTACAGCTGTTTTAGCTACTACAGAAATCCAGTGATTTCTTGATAATTTAATATTTTGATTCTGGTAAAGGATAATTAGATTCACAGACACTAAAATAACAAGGAGGGATGTTTGAGAATATAATTTGGGCCAGATTTTCAAAAGGCCTCAGTTTCTGTTTTTAGGCCTGGGTTTTCAAAACAGGTCAGTTCCCACTGAAGAATCTAAATAAAGTGGCCAGATATTCAAAAGTGCTCAGCACCCACTGTTCCCCACTTTGGAAACCTATGCACATCAGTTAGGTGCCTAAATGGCAGTTGAACACAAAATCTGCCCCTTAAATGTATAAACAGTGAAAGGTTATGCATCAATTCCATTGATGTAATTTTTGGATTGCTGTAATAATTTTTGTCCAGAAGGCATAGACACTTTTACTGCTCCCTTACCAGCTTTGTTACATACTGAGAGGTTTGGAAAACAGTCATGGAAACACTATAATGTGACAGCTGAAACTTGATCCTTGAAACCTTGTTATTTTGGTTTATACAAGTCAGGAATAAAAATGGAAATTATTGTGGGTTTTTTGATACATTTGTAAACCCTGCAATCAGCACAACAGGATTTATGACCTATCTACTTTTACTAGAGCATAGTTTAGTAGAACAGTTGCTTTCACCCTTCACTTCTTTGTAGTCATGAAGATGCGTTGCCTTTCTAGAAGATAAAATACTAAAAGGAAGTGGTTTTTTGATCACGTCTTTCCAGGAGAGTCACAAATGGGTGCTGGGGGTCATTATCATATTGATAAATAAGAAGTGGGGTTGGGTTAGATTCTAACTCAATGTGGGGAGTTGGTTTGCAGAGATCAGATCCCTGTATAGAAAAGACTGAGAATGACAGAGTGAGATTATATCATTGCAGGTTTAAATTTCACCAAAATTTCCATTCTGTAGTAAGATTATTAACTTATTTTAAATACTTGGCAGGGATGATATCATTTAAGAAGAGAGTGAACCAACAAGAACATTTAGTATAAGAGGAAAAATTTTAAAGACAATATATATTTACTTCTCTTTATCAAGAAGCCAAGTATAATCTCAGGGTTTTTTAAAATATTGGCTGTGGGTTATTTAGATTTTTTTTTTATGTTATTAGGTGAATCTCTTCCACTATTATCAACAGGTGTTCTGCACCCAGTTCTCTGAATATCCGATTATAAACGTCTTTCCTTCCCAAGCACATCACACATACCCTAGGGCATTTGAATAACAATTTGGATGTCAGTAACATTAGTTCCTCTCCATGTCCTGCTTTGCAAGAAAAAAAGAACTATAATTTGATTCCCTCATTACAGTATTTGATCAAAGAGATGAAAATATCTCTTTAGTTGTGCTCTCAGTCTGTGATAATCTCAGAGATCTTTAAAACTCCTCCTAAAGGATGCACTGCTTAAGTAATTGGCCATGCTAGAGGTGGGAAAGAATGGAATTTTGGCTGGAAATTGCTAATATGTGAGATAAGTGTAGTTCTAAATGGAGATAATTGTAAGGTGGAGGGGAAAATGGAGTACTGCTGTTTTATGTTTGAACGAGTTTCATACATTTCCTTTGCAAATAGGCAGAATGTGCTTTTTAAAGGTACTTGTACAAAAATGGACTGTGTTGGTTTTTCCCTTGTCCCTTGAAAGACCTAAAGACCTAATCCTGCTTCCATGGAAAACTCCAGTTAACTTTGGGGGGTAGCAAGACCACAACACAAGAGAAGCTATGCTCCTCAGCATCACTGGCCATTGAGTAATTTGATGGTCTTTTGCCTTAGCACTGCACATCTAAGTGGCAGTTGATGAGATGCAAGAGCTGATGACCCAAAGTCCGAAATATTTTTTTACTAGACCTATGGAAGAGTTGGAAGTTGGAAGCTACTTGAGTGCCAGTGAGATGTTATGGAAATACACTGAGAAGTAGCTATGAGCCAACACTACTGATCAGAAAAGCAAGGGAGAAGAGAAGAGAGATGACATTCCAAGAGAGGAAGCTGGATATTCCATCAAAGTTCTCCAGTCAGAAAAAGTTTCTGATGTCCCCTCTCCTCTGAAAGAGGTAATGGTATATTGCTATAATAATTTTATGTCCTCACAAGACTCTTCAAAAGCCCCTAATCACCAGAGCATTAATCCAAACAAATTAATCTCACACTGTTTCTTTGACTCCATGCTGTGATTTCTTTTAACATTTTTATGATGGACTTTTCTACTTATTTTCAAAAAGATATTGCTACCTCTTTCCATCTACTTTGAACTATCTAATATTTCAACAAAACTGAAGGACCAGCACACCTGGATGTTATTGCCTCAAGCATCCGAAGGCAACTCAAACAGAGAACTCCATTCAGACTGATATTTCTATATTAAGAGTCTTATTGTCTTGTATGTTCAGGCTGCTTTGTGCCACTCCATGACTAGACATGGTGCATATAACTGCTTACAGATTGCTCCAGAAAAAATGAACCATGTATAGGCCAAAGCCACCAAAGTGGCTCCTATGCTACCACCAGTGCAGAAAGCTAAGAAAAGAGGACATGCTGGGGCTCCCCTAAACCATCTTGATTCCCAGCTGCCATAAGAACCAATGGGATTAATTAGCAGACAATTTAAATTAAAATAACTTTCATGCTACTTTAATTTACACCAAGGAATGGCCTTGTATTTATGATGGCCACCAGTGGATCCCAGAGACCATTACTGTAACTATAGATCAGCCCATGTCAGGAACAAAAGCCTTTAGCTCAGTCTATGGGGAGACTAACAAACACAAATGTGCTTCAGCAAAATTATCTGATTAGCTAACCCCTCCCCAGCTGAGAGGAACCAGAAGGTGTACTCTTAGTAGCAGCAGGTTGCTAGATGCTCAGCACTTATACCTGCAGTTGCAAACACTCCTGTTCCCTGCCTTGTTCCTAGCCATCTCAAGTTTTGCTTAGTTCCTGACTCCAGTTCTGACTTCTGCTGCTTCAGCCACTAGGCTGGACTACCCATGTCTTGGTCACTGATAGTCCATCTTAAGACTCTGCTGGCAACATTCCCTTTTCCTCAAACACATCCTCTGAATTTTCAGCCACAGTGGGATTGAAATAGGAAATTCTTTGCCAGGGGAAAGGTGCACTGGGTTCCAGACTTAACAAACTAATGAATCAGGGCCATGGTACAGAAGGAGGTGACTTTGAAAAATTTGCCAGCTTGGAAACTTTAACTTCAAGCCTTCTTTGCATGTCCTTCCTTCCTCCCAACCTCTAGACTTGCACTGAGCTTTCCAAAGTCAACACAAAAATCAGAAGCCTTTTTTGAGGATGTTTATCAGATAAAATATTTTGAGTTATCATTAATCATAGATAGCATTTAGTTGTTTCAGAAATCCTTGCCCTGAGTAAAGAAGCTCGTGTTAAATCACCCTTCACATTTATCTCTCATGTTCAGACTCAGCAATTCACTTCAGTGTCTTTGTGCTGCTCCAACAATACAAAGCAGGCAAAAGTCTGGCTTCACTTGTGCACTTGGATGGGCTAACTGCTATTTTTCATTGCTTCTGTGATACAAAGCAGCTAGACCGTAATGGCTAGTCTGACAAAAAATCTTTATTCATAAGTCAGTTTTACTAATACCTTAATCATTTCTGCTCTTTGACCTGTCCGCTCTCTGTTAATATATTATATAGGTTAAAGCATTGAGTGCTGGATGGGATATTTTAAGTCTTACCAGGAAAACACAGAAGACTATCTCTTGTATGCTTTGTGACTTATTTCTGACTCTCATGTATAACCGTAAATTACACTAGCCTCACAGACTCTTATCTACTTTCTGGCCCACTTTACATCGAGATCTTTTCCCACCATCTTTAGCTTTCTCACTCCCACTGAATATTTGTGCTGGAGTGTATTTTCTCCTAACCTCCCCCCGTTTGCCATCTGAAAAGACTGAAGGGAATTGTGAAGCCATTTGGGGATCTTTAAAAATGAGAGAGAATTTACAAAGTGGTTTTACTGGTAGCTATAGCAACCAACAATGATTTAACAGGGGCTCTGAAGCATTTATTATTTCATACCTGATTTGTTGTGAAAAATGTGAAAGAGAAGAACAAGAAGCTGCAGTGCATCTTAGGACTGCACTATCTTACTTTATTCATTAGGACAGAGTAATGGCAAAAACCCAGCAAGTCAAGGAAATATTAGCCTTCCAAGTTCACAGCTGAGGAACTGCAATATGTAAATAACAACAAAAAGATAACTCAGTTTGAAATACTGGTAGCAGAGCAATGGGTGCACATGTTATTTCATGTACTTTGCTCACTTTCCAAATTTAAGCTGTCATTATGACAGAAATTTGCTATGGAATCTTAAATGTATTCCTCAGTGCTTACTAGTAGACCAAAATGGTTTAGATAAGTTTGCCCTCCTTTCAAACATAAGCAATTTCATTTAGACATCATCAGGCTGAGTTTTGTCCACTCATTTTACCGCCAAACTAGTAACTGCCGCTGCTGGTAATTATACTTTTTGTGCAAAGATAACCTTCCCAATAGAACAAAACAAACAAGGAGTCCTGTGGCACTTTTAAAGACTAACATTTATTTATTGCAGGACTCGTTTCTTTTGCTGAACTAGACTAACATGGCTACCTCTTTGAAAATCCCCAATAAAGGGTACCCAAGATTTACATAACAATATAATTGACCATTTAAGCATAAAGAGCCAGATGCCCTCTATCACCAGCAGATCTCATGAAAAGGAAGGGAAAGCAATAGAGCCATCTTAATTTATGACAGCCTTCTCTGATGTATTTTGTTTGCATTGGTTCCCCTTCTTATGGTAATATAAATCACGTGTCCTGTGCCATTTATGTTCATGATATCCACAGGAAAGTGAATTTATGGTGAAGT
The DNA here is from genome assembly GCA_007922195.1 of Podocnemis expansa. Classification (NCBI taxonomy): domain Eukaryota; kingdom Metazoa; phylum Chordata; order Testudines; family Podocnemididae; genus Podocnemis; species Podocnemis expansa. The sequence goes on along the minus strand of ML682013.1, from coordinate 5,701,392 downwards.
TGCCCCTCGGCATCTGAGCAGTCAGCAAGTCAGATGCCTAGTAGTAAGACTAGAAGTGGCTAGCAATGAGCAAAATTCAAAAGGGTCAGCTCACACAAGTTACTGTAAGTTTACAGAGATGACTATATAAACTTTAGGAGGGCAGAAGTATTACAAGCCAGCCTTTCTGATGCTATTTCAAGCATTCCTGCTGGAACCAAGAATGAAAGAAGCATATGAAAATGAAAACTAATCACAAGAAAAAGCCTATGAGCTTTTCTGAACTTAAACTAACCAACCCAAAACAGCAACAAGTCACTGAGTTTGGTTCAAAATCTGGGTGGAATGTGTTGGTAGTTCTTATTTGATCAAGACCAATTAATCTGGCCCTAGAAATGGCATCAGAAGTTCAGATAGTGGTCATGTAACTCTGGGAAGTATCATCTGTGAACAAGTAACTTCTAAAAAATGTCAGAAAATCGTGCTGTGCAGGCACTCCACTGAGTCAGGTAAGTCAGTTCTAAACAGTCTCTGTTCCTTCCTTGAGATGGAGCCAAGCCAAAGGCCAGGATCTGAACTCTCCCAAGCACCATGAAAGTATGATCAGAAATCTCCGACTCAGATCTCTAGGGTTTGTTTTTTTTTTTAAGAATTTGAACCCACACTGCCAAAATAAGTGGACATTTTAGTACTACTTTAAGGGAGTGAGATGAGACCCATAGTTCATTCAGAACAAACAAGGAGTCCTGTGGCACTTTTAAAAACTTAAATTTATTTAATGCATGAGCCTTTGTGGGAGAAAATCCCCCTTTGTCAGCTGCTTGAACTAGATGCAGATGGCTAACCATCTGGAACTTATCAGTAGTTCATTCAGTCTTTTATGCTGGTGGACATTGCTTTACTTATATTTCATTGTAATTTCTTCTCCAGGTAAGTGGAAAATGACAGTGCATTGGAGGCATTTCAAATTTATAGTGGTGAATAGGCAAGTTTGAAAGACCAGTTGCTTGTTCACTGTGGCAGGAAGTTAGGTGATATATTTCAACATTATACACCAGCTCAGAAAATTCACAGTATTCTGAAAGATGAAATTATTCTGTTCCCCTTGGTAATATTAATTTTTGATTCTGAGAGGTAACTGTTTTGTTCAGGTGTTTCCATGCCCAGGTTAAAATAAAGCTCATGTGATCCGGTGAATGCCATCTCAGCATCTGGCAAACAAGTCTGCAGAACTCTGATACTTGAATACCACAAATTCTAGGCAGGTAGCCATGTTAGTCTAGTCCAGTAAAACAAACAAGGAGTCCTGTGGCACTTTTAAAGATTAATAAACTTATCGCATGAGAAATCCCACTTCATCAGATACTTGAAGATGGAAAACTTCCAGAATGGAAGGAAAAATAAATGCAGGGAAGGGTAGTCTGACCTGACCCTATGACTTACACTTCCCTGCATTTATTTTTCCTCCCATTCTCTAAGTCCTCCACCTTCAAGCATTTGACGAAGTGGGATTTCTTCCATGGAAGCTCAGGCAATAAATAAATCTGTTAGGCTGTGTTCAGATGTGAGTTTTATTTTGAAACAATAGCCGTTGTTTCAAAATAAAACTTCTCATGTCCATACGATGTACCGTTATTTCAAAACAACGGGACCCATTATTTCGAAATAATGGCCATTGTTTCAAAACCGTTAAACCTAGCAGAAAAGCCAAATAGCTGTTGTTTCAAAAGAACGGTGTTCAGACACGTTGTTTCAAAACAGCATGTCTGAACAGCCTTATTTAAAAATAACCATTTCGAAATAACAGCCATTTCGAAAGCAGGCTTTTCCTTAATTCGAATTAAAAAACTGTTAATCTGAATTAACTTATTTCAAAATAAGGATTTTATTTCAAAATGAGTTATTTCAAAATGGGTTATTTCGAAATAAGTTACCGTGTAGACATACCCTTAGTCGTTAAAAGTGCCACAAGAATCCTTGTTTTTGTTTGTTTGTTTTGCTGAACGACACATCATCCTTCTGCTATATTTGGTAATTGTTGGTCAAATTGCACCCTCCATCAGAAAATACTATAGAAGGAAACAAAGAAGTGGGTGCTAGGGATAGTGGGAAAACTCTGCAAGCTTCCACTTGTGGAGATTTCCTAGTAATGGTCTTTCTGATAGAACAGACTACAGGGGTTGTGCATTTTGAATACTGCATCCTCTCCCAAATCCATGAATGTCAGACACTCACAGGGAATGGACCATTTCTGAGTGGAGCCTGGAGCCATCCTTGAGCCAGAAGTCACTCTGCTCACTCCCTCCCTACTAGACAGTTCAGTCCTAGCTGGAATCATGCTGCCATTGCCTGGGTTGCCCTGTGGCTGCTCCAACTTCTCCAGGCTACACTCACAGAAACTACGGCACTCATATGAACATCTGGCTGATGAGCATTCAGATGGAGCCAGGACAGGAGAATGTGTCTGAGAGGTGCACTATCCCTCATTCTGTGCAGAATGGGACCTATATAGAAAGGTCAGTGAAGGATCATCTCATCCATAGTAAATAATAGAGAGATTTCTGGGGCAGGTTAGCATGGGGGGGGGGAGAGGGAAGGTTCAACGACTTGATAAATAATCAGATCAGCTGACACCACACAGTGGCAAAGTCAAAGGACAAAGTTCTGTACCACTGCACATAGTATAACTGGTACCATTGTATCTTGTCCCCCCACCACACACACACACAACCCCAAGCTCAGTAAACAGTCAACACATAACCAAACACTATTGATATAACATAGGCTAATTTACAAGCATATATTTCTCCTGAAAGAGTTCCCTGTAATTTTTAGAGCTACAACACCATCAAGTATATAATTTGCTTACAATGAGGGTGAATATACAGGTACTGATGCATAGAGTCCCCAGCACAGTGGGACTTTGATCCTGATTGGGACCTCTGGGTACCACTATAAAACAACTGTAAAACCAATGATCAATAATAATGATACAGCCGGTCTGGAATTCATGCAGATAATTAAGTTGATCCCACATTCACAAGAAGCAATTAAGCTTTCATATCTGAGGTTAGTTTATATGACTGCTTACATCATGATACTTTTACTTCAGCTCTGCAATTAAACCTGTCACGAAAGCTCTCATTTCTTACTTTCCCACCATCCGCCCTGTAAGGAGGTGAGACAAGCCGGAGATATTTCAGCTATTACTAATGGTGAGTAATAAGCTACAGCTTACTTTCCCAGATGCATTATCTCTTTAATGTGGTAACAAACCAGAACTTCTCATTCTGTGACTGTCATAAACTAGGATTTAAAGGGGGGGGGAACGCAGCCCTCCTGAGAAGCTTACTTAGTCAATAAATCAGTTTTTTTTTCCCCCCAAAGGAACTGACTTTGCCCATTGCATTTTAATAAATAAACTTAAAAAAAATAAAAACTATAGTACTTCTTCTTATCATTTTCAAATGCCCCACCTGGGAGGTTCCAGTTACTTTTATCCCTTCCATTTATTTTTCTCCTAAGTTTGTAGCTGTCTGGCTATTTCTTTGCTTTTTATGCCTAAAACTCTAAAATGTGTCTCCTAAAACATAAGACTGTTAAACATTATAAATTGTTCTCTAAAGGTCAAACACCTGGTTAATAAGCACATGGGTGGCTTTTCAAAACAAACCTTCAAATCTCTGGCTGTTCAGGAATCATTATAGAGTACATACCCCATCACAGGTCTCCACACTCACTAATTTGAGCTTTCTTCAGTTTAAAAAATGACTGCTTACCTCTACAGTAATTTTCCAAATGTTTTGTGCACCTCCACATTGCACAGTGGATGTATGCATGCACAACTTGAATTGGAGACACTTGCCAGCAATAGTAGCATACTGTACTTGTGCTCCCAGCACTCTCATGTGCCAAAACAAGAGTATAAGAGGGCCTGGACCCCCTGTCCTGTCAGTTCCTTCATACCACCGAAATCTAAAACCTGAAGTAACAGGGAAGGTCAAATGTATTTGTGCACTATGTATCTTGAAGATCATTCACTGTGCAGTTAAGGAACCATTTTATCTTCCTTGGAGTGAGTGAGAACATATTCATTCCACTGCAGGTGACTGACTCACCAACAGTTTCTTTACAGGTGTTGGGACTTTGGTCTACTTAAAAAGATTGCAGTGCTGACTTCCGGAAGCTGGCAGTGTGTCAGGAAGCTTGAGTAATAGCATACTGTCTGGAGAAGGTTTGTACAGATGTTGCTTCTTTGCACATTTCCATTATAGGAATGTTGCTCAAACAGGCTGCAATAAAATCACACATAGTGGAGTGGGCTGTTATCCTAAGTGGCACAAGTATTTTGCCTGATTGTAGCAAAACTTGTTACAAGCAGAAATCCAGTGAGAGATACATTAGACTATACCCGTTGCCCCTTAATCTAAGTATAAGCTAGAAAATGTCTGGGAGAGGATCAGAAAGAATGTGAATGGCTCTGTAAAATGACAGAACTCTCTGAATATTCAAGATATGAAGCATCTCTTGAGACTTGGAAGAATGAGACTCCAGAAAGGGTACTGGAAGATGAATTGACTGGTTGAGGGGAAAAGCTCATCTTACCTTAGGCATAAACAAACAATGTAGTCTAAAAGGCACCTTGTCTTTGTGGAATACTGTAGAGGAGGGTAAGCTAAAAATGCCTGCAGCCTGGCACCCTTCTCACAGACATAACTGCAACCAATAAAGCTGTTTTCTTTGATAGCATCAGCAAATATGTTGCTGCCAAAGACTCAAAGGAGAAACCCATCAAGTAAGATAGTACTAAGTTCAGACCTCATGAAGGTTCTTGAGTGGATACAGAAGGATGCATGTAAAAATTTGGATTTCATGGAATGTGTGTTGTGCAGAAATCTCCTGCATTATTTGTTCAGGTTGGTAGCAAAAGGGTCTATCCTTACAAAAATTTTGCTGCAGAATGTCTATTCTTATTGTCCTTTTATGATACATTATGATATCACTGCTGAGGGAATCCACAATAGTATTCCTTATTTCTAGAAGGTAAAAGGCTTTCAGAGAAATATTGTTCTGTATATAGAAGTTCCACAAATGAATCACTTCCTGGCACAGCTGAGACAACTTGTACCTCTCTGCTTCTTCAAATAAAAATACCTGTGGTGTCCTCAGTGAAAACTTGAACCATCTGCTCCCTGATGTAGTAATTAATGTTCAATTGGTCTAGTTAATAGCTTGAAGTTCCAGCACATTTACATGAAGTGAAGTCTTCTGAGGTATCCAGAAGTGTTTGAGCCTGAAGTTGACCCAGATGGGACACCTAAACTCTAGTAGATGCAAGCATTACAAGATTCATAGCTAAAACAAACAAGGAGTCCTGTGGCACTCAAAGACTAACACATTTATTTATTGCATGAGCTTTCAGGAGAGAAAATCCCACTTCATCAGATGCTTCTCCCACAAAAGCTCATGCAATAAATAAGTGTGTTAGTCTTTAAGTGCCACAGGACTCCTTGTTTTCTTTATTGAACCAGGCTACCATGACTGCCCCTTTGGAAAGAGTCATAGCTGATTCTGATAATAGAAAAAGAATTGCTTTGCATACATTTTGAGAAGCCTATCATCAGTCCAGAGACTGAAGTACTCTTACAAGTACATAAATCAGCATGCCTAGCAAATATCTTCTCAAAAGATACATGAAGTGAAGCCAGGCTTGTAGACATCTGAGGATAAGGGCATGCTGAGTCATAGATCTGCATAAAGCCATCTGTCCCAGTAGTTGTAGACCTGAAATGGAATATGGTCCTTGAGGCTTTTTAACAGAAAAAGTATGGACTGTGATACCCATCTGATGGAATATAAACCATTGCAGTCCTGGTATCCAGATCTTCTCCTGCAAAATTTATTCACTTTTGTTGATTTTTCTACATTCAGTTTTAGGCCTAGACAAGCCAACAGATCTCTGATGACAAAGACGCTGTTTTGGATGTGTATGCTTGACATTTCTCAAACAAGCCAACTATTCAGATAGAGATACATCTGAACACATAAGCAGTGCCAATGAGCCACTAACACCATCTGACCTGAAGATAGGCCAAAAGGTAGTAGTATAAACTGGCCATCCTTCTTGCCTGCCATAAATAGAAAATATTTTCTGTGACCAGAGTGCATTGCCATGTGCAAATCAAAATCAGCATACCCATCTCCAATCTCTAAGGAAGAGATAACAGATGCCAGGGTGACCATCCTATTCTGCTGGATCATGAGCCTAACTTTGCATCTTCTGTGGTGACAAGTCAGGGTATGGTTTCTTCAATAAGGATTACAGGATCAGGCATCTTGTATAACATAGTAAAAAGAACTCCAAAAAGGGTATGCTGTCACTCTGCTAGTTTTCCTTCTCAAGCCTAATTAAATGAGTTACCAAGGAAGAGGGGCCAGAATATATAAAGTAAATTAACAGAAAGGCATGTTCTTATAAATCTTTGTACTCATTTTATGCAACATTTTCAAGAAATTAAGGTGTTTTTTTCATTATTTTCTGAACCTTCCTACTTTCCTGGCAAGTTCTATGTGCTCTCAGCATCAAGTTCCTTTGTCTGTTTTTTTGCTCTAAGCCTAGAAGTCTAAGGATTGTTTTACTGGTGTCATAACACTAAAGCTTTCAACCACTTGATTTACCTAAAAACAAGTGGACCATTAAGTGTTACTAGCTTCACTTTTATTAATACAAAATGTTTCTAATATGTCTCAAATCGTAAGACCTAGACATTGATAGAGGGGGTTGGGTGTTTTTTGTGTATGGATATCAAGGGGAAAGAGGATGGTGAGGGAACAGTTTCCTTGCAGCATTATCTCCATCTTCCTAGGAGCTGGCAGACAGACCGCTGTGGTGTAAGGAGGACCCATGTAAGGGGAGGCTGTAGTGATGAGGTGTGCCAATATCACAGCTTGGAGGAGCAAGAGAGGAGGAAGAGGCAACCTCAAGAGCATAGAGCAAATGCAAAAAGGCACCATGCCATTGTACATTTGACCTTGTCTCCTTCCAGTTCTCATAAATCAATAGCATTTTGGGGCAGACGCCTGGTTCATTTCAGAGTAGAACAAACTGTGCATCATGTGAGTGATTATAGGGCAGAAGGGAATGTCATCATTAGCTGCTTTCCATGGGTTGAACAGATACAATGTAGTTTGTCTCAGGATGGTTAAACTGGGCAGACTATCCAATGACAAAGGCTGGAGAGGATACCCACAGAAAACTTCCTTTGATCACCTGAAAAAAAATCACAGACTGTAGAACCAGACATGGCCAAATAACTTATCAAGTCAATTTTTCTGCTATTGCAGCCAGAGGCAAGCAAGGGCAGGGGCACAGTCCCCTACCTCCAATAATCTTCACGCAGGTCCCCTACCTCCAATAATCTGCAGGCAGGTACAAGGCTCCTTCAGTCCCCAGGACCCTGGTGAGGATGGCATGTACTCCTTGACGCCCCAGCTTGGAGGGCATGCAATCCTCCAGCAACCAAGGTCATGGGGGGCACAAAACTTACCCCTACAAAAGTACTTGAATTTAAATTCCTATGAATGTCCCTAAGTGCAGCATATTCAATTTTTCAATGCTTTGCCCAGTCTAGATTTAAATTTTAAAACAATGGGATGTCCCCATCTTCCATAGGAGATGATTCCATAGACTGATAAAACAGCATTGGGACATAATGTACAATTTATTCAGAAATGCTCTGCTTAAAA
>ML682013.1:5533092-5688667 GCA_007922195.1 Podocnemis expansa | reverse complement strand
AATAAAGAGTTATTTCAAAACAGCTTGTTTCGAAACCTCTTGTTTCGAAACAAGCCCTCCCCGTGTGAACATAGCCTTAGTGTCTCTGTGCCTCCATACACGATCTGTAAAATTGAGATAACTACCCCACCAGACTGTCATGAAGATAAATGCATTAAAGACCTAGGAGCTCAGAAACTGATGGGGGCAATGGAGACTATGTAAGTACCTACCTAAGAGAACTAGATAGGTAGGAGGGCTCCCCAGAAAACAGAAATAATATTCAGTGAAAAATTGAGCGTTTGAAGTTTTTCATTCCACGTCAAAATGAAAATGAGACCTTTAAGGGTTTTCTGAGTGTGAAAAATACTAGAGAGAAAGGAGCAAGACACTCTCCATCCCAAAATACCACTGGCTTGGTGGTTAGGCTATAAGAGGCCTAGATTCAGGTCACTCAGACAAAGCAGGAACTTAAACCTTGGTTTGGTTGACTAATTCACAACTAGTTCTAATATGCAATCCAAAACTGCACTGGCTTTGCATACTGTCATATCACTGAAAACTCATATATATTTGTTCTCCACTATCAAACTTATTTCTCTTAACATTCCTGCTTTCCACATTCCCACACCCTTTGAATAAGTTTATGTTGTATTATTTTTCTCCAGATGTAGTAGCTTGTAATCTCCCACATCGATTTTGTTGCTTTTGGCACACATTGCTATATTTTAGTGTGGTTTTATTTTATTTCTGTCTTTGCAACTCCTCCCCCATACCAATTTAACATCATTTGTGAATTTCATTAACATGCTATTAACTCTCTTCCCAGATCATTAATGAAGATGTTAACTACTACAGGCCCAACCATTGATATGTGTGGTGTCCTACTCGCTGCTCCTCTGAATTCATTGAATTGTCATTTATCACTTACATTTGTTAATAACCTTTCAGCCAATTTTTCATCAAGGCAACAAAATTTTTTATACAGGTTTCTTTAAATTAATTTTAGGGAAAGATTGTTTTTAAATATAGTGAATCCATGATTTTACTAAAAATCAAAACATCATATCAGCTGCATTCCCAGTAACTATCTGATTATCCAACCCTTACTTATACAAGCTATCTTTATTAACATGAATGATGCTTAATTATAGAATGAAGACAAATTTTTAATAAAAAAATTAAATTTATCATGATTTGCTCTTCATAAAACTGTGCTGTTCTTTGTTGCTTAAGGGTCTGTGTTTCTGTGGAAGGTTTTTTGGGGTTTTTTTTTTTTTTGGTTGGTTGGTTGGTTGTTTTCTGCTAGATTTCTCAGCTCTTTAGTTCAAAATTGATGATAAATAAGCATAGTAAATAATAATTTTCATAACTGCCAAGTTCCAAAGGGAACTTTCTCCCACAAAGCTCATGCAATAAATAAATATGTTTGTCTTTAAGTGCCACAGGACTCTGATTTTCAGAATGATTTGCTGTTCCATTTTTCATTTGATTGGTAGTGTATACTGGTCAAATCTTGGCCCACTAAAAACCAATAGAAAAAGCTTCCATCAAGTCCCATGGGGCCAAGATTCACCCTTACTCTTCTGTCCTATAGTCCAGTAAGAGTCCTAAATAAAGCTGTCTTCAAATTTAACTTTCAAAAGATGCAATTTTATAATGGGCTCAGACTGTTCTGAATTCAAAGTTAGCCCTATTAAGCTTTGAAGTATGTTTACCTGGGAGCCAGATAAACTATACTAAGACTAGTGTTAGATGCTCAGATAGCATTAGTGTCAGCATGCTTCAGTCATAGTATACTTGCATTGCACCCAACGTTACTCAGATGTTGGGATGAACTATTCATTACAAAAAAAAAAATCTAATAAGACACTGGTACCAGGGATCCCTTTTTATTACCTCTGGCAGTAGCAATATGTAGTGACTGGGACGTGAGCAGTCATGAGCCAGTAACAGCATTAGGGATAAAGCATAAGAGCAGGGACCTGTTGTGAGGCAGACTTCAAAGAGAAACAGCTGAATTCGAATTAATATGCAAAGTAAATTCTGTGACAGCAGGATTGAATCGAAACTATGGGTTCTTTTTCCATTACAAAAGGTAATTTGACTTCAGGCTTCCCATGGTTTGAACCTAACAACTGCTCTGATTTGCTGTTACTGTATGACCTGATCCTGTGTTTTACACACCCTTGCATTTATTTTCATTCCATTCTGTCAGTTCACCCATCTTAAAAGCATCTGATGAAGTGGGATTTTCTCCCACGAAAGCTCATGCGAAAAATAAATCTGTTAGTCTTAAAGTGCCACATGACTCCTTGTTTTTTTTGCTGGACTAGACTAACATGGCTATCCCTTAGGGAAACAAGAACAAGAACAGACAGAGGTCTGGGATAAAAAGGACAGGAACACAGAACATTCAGTGAGGAAGGAACAGACAGGATAGCATTGCTCAGGAGTCAGAAAAGCAAGCAGGTACATTAACAACAATTCCTGTAGTTGCTGAGACAATTCACAAGCCTCTTTTTGATTTAAATAAGCCTCTTCAGCTAATTGCTAGGGCTAGATTCCCCACCCCACCCCCAACAGGCGCTTCAGGGGTGGAGGCCTTTGAAAGCTAGCACTTCACCTGCTCCCTTCTTTAGTTGTTTCAATGAGCTTCTGGGTGGTGAATGAGGGCTGGGGTTCAAGAGCTGCCAACCTTCACACATTATAACTAAAATGCCAGAGGCCCTTGATCAATTCTGACCATGCTGAATTTCCATAACATATGACAGCAATGACTTTCTACCAGAAACTTTGTATTTTGTATTTCTTAGTTCAGTCACTACTCAAAATGGTTCCACATTTCTAAGTTTTATTTTTGCTACACGTTCTTTATCTGTTGTTCTCTAATTACATATTAGAAAAATTTATAATAAAAACATAACACAAAATGAAACACACAAAGCTTACATTCTTTATCAATCACATTTCCTCAAATATGTCAAAGAACTAAGCATTAACATAAAATGTCTATGGCTAATTTGAAGATTAAAATTCACCTTTGAGCAACAGACACTTCTGACTATAGAGGAAAGTTTTTAAGAAAGACATACAAACACCTGAAAATAGGGACAATATAAGTAAAGCGCCTCCTCTCTCTCTCTCTCTCTCTCTCTCTCTCTCACACACACACACACACACACACACACCCCATAGCAATCCTACATCTACACCCATAAAGATTTACAATGCCATCATGATACAGATTCTCTTTGTGGTCATTCAGCAACCATCAATGAGCTAGTTATGGTCCATTCTCCAGGCCAATCTGCATCTGCTCTAATCAAGGAACTGTACAATGCATGGTGATTACTAGATCTTAGCATACTCTTCCTCCTTCCGTGCTTCCAGCATGACCCTACACCAAAGCTAAGGTGGCTTGTGTGGGCAACAGCTATACTAGTTTGACACCAACTGGTGCGTTCCATTATTTTTGCACCACAGCTGTACTACTAAAGGAATAGACAATAAACCAGGGGTTCTTCCTCCTCCCCCCGAACTTCAGTCAGATGCTGCTCCTATTGAAATGAACAAAAGTGCTATTGACTTCAGCTTGAACAGAACTGAACCCTAATTTCTAAAAGACTGAAGTTAGTAGGTAATGTGAATTAGTAAGAAATATGATAGGAAGAAGGCAATGATAGAAGTCCTGTAATACAGGAGATAAGGTAGATCATTACAAGACAAAAGTGTGAACAGGCTTCCTGCATGAGGTGGCTACGCAGAGCCAGTCTTAGACCAAAAGTCACGCAAGGGTGGAATATCTTTGGTGTTCTCCCCCTTGAATGCCTTATTTTTTATTGCATTTATAGTCCATTTCATGACTTTGATGCACAGTTTACATGCATGATTTATCTTGTCATATAAGATGCTAAATCTGCACACACAGATCTGTAAATCTGTGTTTATTATCCAGAACATTCTACGAGGTTAGTGAAAAAAATAAATTCATGTATGGAATACCTGAAATCTTTTACTTCAAACATTCTATTTTCCTTTTTACCACTAACAATAAAAACAACACCCCAAGCTCAGCATCCCCCAAGTCTGACATGTCAAGAGGTCCCTCGGGTCTTGCCACTAAATCCAGCCCTCTAACTAACAGATCTCTCAACCAGTGATCAAAATAGCTACAGGTATGTTACACCAATATTATTTTATTCCAAGCTACTTCAACCCATCTCTGTATAGATGTATGAAGATGTCCAGTTGGAAAAAGTCAATCCACTTTTAAAAAGAGCTCCATCTCCCTGCTGTATCATATTATATCCCTCAGTGCCCTCTCTGTCATATAGACAGCTAGAGACCTGCTAAAACTTTGCTTTGATGACAACTCATTCAATAAAAATATTGTTTATCATGTATTGAAAAAATGCTGCCCCAAACCCCAGCTTTTCCTCATATTTCTAGTTTTCAGATTGGGACTGCAGTAATTTTGATCCCCTGCTACTGCAAATGTCATATCCTGGAACACTTTTCCTCTTTGAATTGTCAGTTTTTTTACTTCATATTCCATTATTCAAACTCTCCCTACAGCTCCATGCACCTGAATCAGCTCTTCTGATCTAATCAGTCTCCTTCTCTACTGGGGTAGCCATGTGAATCTGTGTACAGCAAAAACAATGAGGCTATGTCCCCATATACAGGCTTAAATTGATTTAAGTTAAATCGAATTAAGCTAATTTGAAATAAAATCATGAAATCAATTTAACTTAAATTGATTTAAGCAAAAACACCAAATCGAAATAGCAAGTCCGGACACAGGACTTGCTATTTTGATTCAGGATGTTGCCAGCCAATTGCATAAAAGCAGGAACTAACCTCAGCTCCCTGTCCATTGTGGCTGGCAGGAGACTGCAAGAGAGATGGCTATAGATGCTCCCCTGCTCCCTTACCATCCTCGAGCTCTAGCTAGACCCTCTGTTAGCCTGAAGAGTGCTCCCCTGCAGTGGGTCACACTGTTCCCTGATCCCAGTGATCCCAAGGTTGAGCCCCTGACCATCATTTCACTGGCCCTCACAGCAGCCTTAGTTTCCCGCTCCCCTTCTATGCAACATTGCATCTGAGCACAGGACACCAGCACAGACTGGTGGTAGCAGGTTGTCCTTTGAACCTGGAGCAGCAAGCAGTAGAAAAGGAACTTCCAGGTGAGCAAGGAGACCTTCACTCACCTGGTCACCAAGCTCACCCTGGTCCTGCACCGAAGGGACACAGTGATGAGAGCAGCCATCCCCGTGGACAAGAGAGTGGCCATCGCTCTCTGGAAGATGGCCACTCCTGAGTCCCACAGGTCTGTTGCCCATCTCTTCAGCGTAAGGAGGTCCACCATTGGCGACGTGCTGCTGCAGGTCACCCACGCCATCAACACAGTCCTGCTGCCATGCCTCGTCACTCAAGGAGTGCTGCAGGACACCATCACCGGCCTCGCCACCCTGGGGTTTCCAAACTGTAGGAGGAGACTCGATGCCACTCACATCCCCGTGTAAGCCCCAGTGCACCGTGCAGCTGAGTACCAGCACAAGAAGGGATACCACTTGATCATCCTTCAGGCCCTTGTGGACCACCGGGGCAACTTTCAAAACAGCTACATTGGATGGCCGGGAAGGGTGCATGATTCCAGCATTCTGTGCAACTCCTCCCTGTAGTAGGGCATGGAGGCGGGCACCTTCTCCCCCCCATAATATCATTGTTGGGGAAGTCAAGGTGCCCATCCTCATTGTCACCAATGCAGCCTACCCCCCTCCACCCCTGGCTCATGCACCAATGCACAGGATCCCTTGACTCCGGACAGCAGCTTTTTAACCGCCACATCAGCTGGTGCTGCCAGGTGGTTGAGCGGGCATTTGGCAGACTGAAAGCCTGCTGGAGGTGCCTCCTCACACACCTGCACCTTGCTGAGGACACAATCGCAGAGGTCATCAGTGCCTGCATGGCACTGCATAACCTCTGTGAGCTCCAGGGGGGAGAAAGTAGCCTCCATCTGGGAGGCTGAGGTAGAGATCTTTAGTGCCCAGTTCCAGCAGCCAGATGTTTTGGCCCCAAGGGAGTGAGTGCCGCAAAGAGCAACTACTGTGTGGGAGGCACTGAGAGACCTGTTTCTACAGGAGGATATGTGAGGGCGAGCCCCACCCCACCCCACCTGCCGCTCCCCCGTTCTGCCACAGCCAGCCCCCACCCAACCTACCCACATGCTGAACCCAACCCAACAAACACTCAGCTAGAACTGTTGGGTGTTGGAACTTTTATTTACAATAAGAAGAGGGTCAGGGAAGGGGGGGCTTGGGAGGCAGCAAAGGCTCAGATACTGTGGGGTGGGGGAGAACTGGGGTTGAGTACTAAACTGGGAGCTGGGATGTGAGGCAGGGGGAGGATTGGGGGGTGGGTACTAAACTGGTATCTGGGATGTGGGGAGGGGGGTTGAGCACTTCAAGGTGGGGCAAAGCTATGGGGAAGCCACCCCTGGCCCATGGCCCGCTGTGCCGCACCTTCCTTGCAGCCACCCCGGGTCCAGGGGCACCAGCAGCGAGGGACACTGGGATGTCTCAATGGAGCTCCCTCGGCTTCCAATGTGCTGCAGTCTGGAAGCAACGTCCGTGATGGCGATGGTGGTGGCCTCTTGAGCAGTGGCCTGCCACTCCAGTGCTGCAGCCTGCAGCTCTGTTGCCATAGCCTGCCACTCCATCGCCGCGATGACATGGTCGTCGGCATCAGCCGCGCACTGGACTTGGCGAATGGCAGCCTCCTGGCACTTGCCCTGCTCTTGTCTCCAGGCCTGGGCAGACTCCTCGGCTTGATGGCCCAGCTCCAGCAAGCTGCACAGGATGTCATCCTGGGTCCGGCAGGCTCTTCTCCTTAGACTTGTGGTGGTGGGTGGGCTCCCAGGAGTGGGACACCGGGTGGCTGCACAAACTGCAGAGCAGAAGTGAGAAAAGGTGAGTCTCTCAGCTTACTGGCCTTGGCTGTGTTCAGCCTGTCAGTTGCAAACACCTCTGCCCTGACTGCCAGCAGGATTCCCAACCTGTATCCATGCACTCAGGGGGCATGTGGCCTCATGGACCACACTAGTGACCTGTACGCAGCAGAATGTGGCCCAGGAATTTTCTTCAGGCCATGTGACAGCAGTGCGGGCTGCAGGATCACTGCCCTGCATCCTGCCACGTCTCCCTAATGCCACCCCGTGATGAGGGACCCCCATCCTGCTTGGACCCAGGACCCTGTCTGCACATGCCTCCCTGCCACCTGCATCCAAGGGAGACCCTATGCATCCCCCCGGTCCTGAGCCCTGCCTCCCCCAGGGCCATGCCCCCCCCCCATTACCCATGCCATTGGCAGTCTTAGCCCTGCCTGCCTGGAGGGTGGGGGGAACACTCACCAATAGGCACTCCTGATGTTCACATGAATGTCCCTTCCATTGTTAGCACATCCTCCATCTCCTCCTCCTGCTCCTTCTCAGGGGTGCTGGCCCTCTTCTACTGGGCAGGGAACAACTCGGGACTGGCTGGCATCGCCCACATCCATGGATGCCTCCGTGTCTGAGGTGCCTCTCTCAGGGGATGTGGCCAGAATGCGGGGCTTGCCGGAGTCCGCATCCCAGGAAGGGAGACCGCTGGGCTTCCACCTCAGAAACCAATCTAGCTCCTCATAAAAGGGGCAGCTTGTGGCAGCAGCTGGCCCCTGGAGCTGCCTCGCCTCCCTGGCCTCGGTGTAATCCTGCCAGAGGACTAAATTTTGAGCGCATCTGTTCTGTCGTGCGCTCATAGCCCTGTGCAGACAGGGCCTCTCCGATGTCCAATAGATATTGCGGTTTCTGTGCCTAGCCTGGAACTGGGCACAGATGTCCTCCCTGCCCATATCTGCAGGAGGCAGAGGGTCTCCTCCTGCGACCACACAGGGGCCCAGTGTCACCCCTGCACTGCAGCATCAAGTGCCTCTGCCATGCTATCTGCAGTGTCCAGGCACGTGGCACCAGCGTGGCTGGGTACTTCCTGCTTCCTGTGCACCCTGGGAGGAAGAAGGGCAATCCACACTGGAACTGAAACAGCCGTTGTTTTGAAACTATGCATCTGAAAGGCGTTGTTTTGAACCAACTGTTTTGATTTAATGGCTATTTCAATTTCTTAGTAGGTTTTACTGTTTTGAATTACGGATCGTTGTTTCGAAATGACGGCGCTCGTCATTTCAAAACAACAAAACATCGTCTGGACATGATTTTTTTAAAATTGAAACAACAGTCGTCGTTTCGATTTAAAAGCAATGTGTGGACACAGTCTGAGAGTCCTGTGGCACCTTAAAGACTAACAGATTTCTTCGGGCATAAGCTTTCATGGGCTCCAACAACGAGGTGGGTTGGAGCCCACAAAAGCTTATGCCCAAAGAAATTTGTTAGTCCTTAAGGTGCCACAGGACTCTCATTCTTTTTCTACTATCTCTCTGCCTATGTTCTTGTTATCTTCTGTTCTTTCAGCTCTGTTCTCTGTATTATGACCATTCTGGGTATGCCTATACTGCAATTAGACACCTGTGCCTGTTCATGCTTAGAGGCTATTTAATTGTGGTGTAGATTTGTGAGCTTAGATTCCTGCCCCTGATGGTCCTAGAGTCCAAACTCCAGCCCAAACCTGAATGTCTACATTACTATTAAACAGACCCTTACCCTGAACCCCACAAGCCTCAGTCAGCAGGCATAGGCCAGCTGTGGGTATTTAACTACAGCATAGACATATCGTCGGCTCTCCATTTCTCTCCATTCTTTCTCTCCATCTCCTCAGTTGTCTTTTGATTCTGTGTATTCTATCTGCTAAAGTAGCTCTGTTGGACTCAATGCCTCCTCTCAACTAATAAAAGGAAGTGTTGTGAGGGTGCATCTATGACAGATCTTTCTCTCATCAGATGGGCAGCAGCTGCTGCCTACAGGGGAATAGCTTAAATATGACAGACAGTCATCCTGACAGACAGAAACCCTCTTTGCACTTTTAATAATTCTGCACTGGTTCGCCAGCATCAGTGGTGTTACCCCTGGTACACACAGATGTAAGTGGAATTGGATCCAGAAGGCCAAGGAAGATTTGCAGCAAGAGGGGCAGTGTGGCAGTGATGGGTTTGAAGTTACTAGGATCCAATAACGTATTTTCAAGGGCACATTTCCTGAATGCACAAGAGTACTTTGATTAGCAGATTTCTTGGCTACCTTTACTCAAAACCAGTCTACAGTTTATAAAACTTCATCTCCCTCCACCTCTACAAACCAAAACGCAAAACAAACCCCACAAGTCAGCTCACCCTCCTTATAAGACAATGTTTACGCAGTGAATGAGGTGACCAATTGCTCAAAAAAGTTTCCTGAGACAGCCAGTTAGCATTGCTTGATGCCCTCAAAAGGTTTCTGGCACTAACTTGCCTATCAGACTTCTGAGTAATACCGTGGGTTTTTTTTAGCAATGTGTTCAGGTGTTAATTAAAAAGAACTGAGGTATTTCTTTAACCTCATTGGATATTTGTCTTCTCTGCCATTCCATTTCAAATGTACAATACTAGAAAAATACTAGAAATCCTCTTGAATTTTAACAAAGTTGTAATCTGAAAAATTATGATTTATGCCCTGAAAAAAAGTGCAATAAAAAAAGAACATGCCCATTAACACTTTACATTGGAAGTTAACTTGCTGACTTTAGCATGTTTTAATTAGCTTTTAGACATACTATTACATAGACAGTAAGTACAGCTGTCCAGTGCATACATAATTAGCAAATAGCAAGGTGAGGTAGGACTGGTTTAATCTCATTTCATCCCTGAGACTTTATCACCATTTGGCCTACTTCCCCTTTATATATCCTGAGATAACAACAGCTTTATCTGGCAGGGACTTAAAGAACCAAGGAGTTTTGCATTGATATGTAGGTCAAGCAAAACCAGCACATTTTATATCAGGCTGGTTGACAAATAAAATGCCTAGAGATTGTTGACAGGGCAAAATGGTTGCATCGGACTAAGGAACACTCTGCATCTGTAAAAGTGAAAAAACTTTGAAAGGTTTTAATGGAACCAGCCAGCCAGTCTTGTGGCACCCTATTGTGCCACCAGGCAGGAGATCAGAGTTCAAATTCCAACCCAGTTCACAGGCTGGCAGGGCCTAGGAGTAACAGAGAGAGGACACTCAGCTGGGACATTTTAAATAACCCTATCAATCTGAGCCTGGAGCATAGCACTGACAGGCTCTGGATATGGGGAAAACACATTCAATCCCTCTTAGCTGGAAGCACAGCCCATGATCATGTGAGGAAAGGTGCAATTAAAGGAGAAATGGAATATTTCAAAGAACTTCCCCTTCCCCAAAATAGTTTTTAATTAAAACCAACATGCTTTCCAACTTGCTAAGAGCATTTGATTCATTAGTTTATTAGGCACCAGTTACTGGATTCCCCACAAAATGTTTTCAGTAAGAAAGAAAGAATTGATTAAGCAAATTCCATGATTTTTGAAATTATTAAAGTCATCTTTCCCTGTGGGCTACAGCTGCATTACCTCATGTGAAGTTGCAGTAAGTTATTTCAGGTCATGCTACATCACGTGAAATTTGAAAGACCCTGAAGCAGCGCAAAGCACTTACTAGGTTTTATTAGAATTTACAGACGCACCACTTTCTTTAAAAGTGGGTCAGTGCACATATCGTTCATGAGTAGCAGTTATGAGATTGTACTGTAGCTCCCAGGGGGACAAATTGGTAGCCTAGATTTGATCGTTCACACACAATCTGCCAAACCTAGTGCAAAGAATAAAATGAAAAAGGGGAAGGATTGACAGTAAAGAGTTTTGCTTTCCACATACTACTACTACCTAAAACCCGGGCCAATTCTGTTTCCTCCCTCTCCACAGCCCAGACATCCTACAGACAAGACTACCATACAAACTTAGTCCTAGAGTAATGTAATTTTTTTTAATTGAAAAGGGTGGGGAAGAAATTTAATTATTTCCTCAAGCTTTGATAGTATAGTATCTAAAGTAATAGCTTTGATATATTTTAGAGGGCCAGAGTTATTGAGTGTCTGAAATAATAATTGTTATGATAACAGATTTCAGAGTTATATGCCTCAGTCTGAAGCATAGATAAACTTAGATTGGTACTTATGATACAACAGAAGTTATATGGAAATTGTTTATATGTTTTATTTAGTTGGGGCAAAACAGAGAAGGGATGTACATGTGGTCGTGATGGGTACTAATGTTTTTTTTCCAGCTAAGTTACATGTATTTGTTTCATATTACAATGCCAACCACAGAACTGCAGGAACAATAGACAGGGAGAAACCTAGACTACTTCAATCCTCAGTAGCAGAAGATGATCAAAACAACTTGCACTGAAGTCAGATTTGGCTGGAAAAAAACCAAGAAATATGACTACAATAGTCAATGTTTTTATATCATCACATTTGTAGCCTATCAGAAGATGTGATACCAATTCTGGCATAATGAACTTTGATTTTTGACTGCTAAATACTTAACCTTTGATCCCTTGATTTCATTTTATAATTTCCTAGTTGACAGTGGTATCAATCATTCAAAGTACTACCTAGCACAAACAGTTACTAAACAAGTCTTAAGCTGAAGTCTATTTGCAAATCCATATTCATAAACTTTTAAAGTCCTGCAACATGTTTGCAGACAATTTACAGACAATACTAGGGCTAAATTTGCCAAATAGATGTCTGCCTGCCCCTCACATGTGTGCACGGAAACATGGGAGCAGTAAGAAAGCTGTCCCCCTTTGCACAGCTAACGTAAAGATAAGACAAAACAGCAGCGCCTACGCTCTGTTGAGTGCAAAGACTACACTGCTGGGTGCACAAATACCTCAAAGTGGGTTGGGGGGTCATAACTCTGTCCCCTTTACAAGTTAATCTACAAAACTGACCCATCACCTTGTGTGGATGTGCTGTGCCCTTTGACAGCATGGAGTAATGTTTGTGTTACTTATTGGTAGATGTGTGCCACAAATCCCCTGCTCTGTCACAGCACATAAAGTTATTATTTTCTACTTAACTGTAATTCTTTAACTCATGGTGAAGTAGCCCATGTTTTTATCTCTGGAGGTCCCCAGTTTGATCACTGGTCTGTTGGCCAATGAAGATGTCCACTCATTAGGTAGCTCAGAAAAATCTCCAGACACCCTTTATGTAGCAGTGCAGCGCTGCAGCCAAAACAGAGCTAGGCTCTGATACTGTTATCTAACACTACCTTTTTTTTTTGGTGAACTGTTCAAACACCGCTAATTGTGATAAACATCTGAACATTAAAAACTATTACTACCATAAAATTATTATTCTGTTTGCTATAATAAACCTATTTTTCACTTCAGGATTGTTACTTCACTTCACCCACAAAGTTGATAGGAATGGTTATACAGTGGGGAAAAGATGCATTATACTAAAATAGCACAAAGAAAAGGAAAATTGGTGGAAATGGCATTAAAGGTATTTGGATGGAAGAGTCACATTGTACGGAGGATAAAATTTTCACAAGTGTCCATTAATTTTGGGTACCTGTTTTCTTAGGTTCTGCACTTGTGAACAATGTTCCCTCTAATTATTCGTAGGCTGTGTGCACAAAAAATTTCTTTGTGTGCGCAAAAATATTTCTTTGTGAGCACCATTATTAGCACTATTGAATTTTTCTTTGCGCACTTTATTTTGTTGTGTGCACAGGTTTCATGACCTGTGTATGCGCGCATGTGTGCACAGCTTTGAGGGAACAGTGCTTGTGAATCTTAGATGCTTCAAGTTTGGGCTTATAGAATCATAGAAACTGGAAGGGATCATGAGAGGTCATCCAGTCCAGTCCAGTCCGCTGAATTAATGGCAGGATCAAGTATTCTCTTACACCGCCTGACAGGTGCTTGTCTAACCTGCTCTTAAACACTTCCCTTGATGGAGATTCCACAACCTGCCTAGGCAACTTATTCCAGTGGTTAACTTATTCCCCTTTTGTGGTCTTATCACAAAAGAGCTGCACAAATGACCACAGTTCACAGCCTTTATTCAAGAGAGGCCCAAGAGCAGAGGAATAGTAGTTGTGTGTACATGTCATACCAACACTGAGATGCATTGGCACACCTGTGTGGGATTTATGCTTGCAATGTTTCTGCCAGTATTGTGTTGGCTCAAACCAGTGATGTTTGCCATGAAGTTCACACACACACACACACACACACACACACACACACACACACTGTACTAAACAGAACCCCAATTCTGGTGGAAAAAAAGACACTTATTTGTGTTGTCACATGTTGGTCATTTTTTCTGATTAAGTTTTTCTAGTTTTCCATGAAATTTAATTATTCTTAATAAAGTACAATGATTCCACCAGTTAATGCCCATATGATATATGACCTGTCATTTGAAGGTGTTGGATGATTAGTAAATGGCCTTTAAAGTTACCTCAGAAAACATTTTAATTTACTTTAAAAGGAAAAAATAATAATAGCACATGTGTAAATCATCCATGCATCTAAACCAATCATCTAAAGTAAATTTCAGTTCAACTTTAAGCATTAAAAAGCTTTAAGCCTATTTACAGCTTAGATTTTACTAATATTTATAGAAAAATATAGTTTAACAAATCCTGCCTGAAGTTACAAATCACATAATACGATGTTTGCCTTCTAAATGTCATACTGAAGGAAGCTGGCCTGGCAAAGTGTACAGCAGCACAGTGATTGAATCCAATTTCTTGAGAATCCTTGGGAACCAGGATAGAGAAATAGGTGTGGTAAATTCATTCTCAGATTTAAAGCATACATTTCTGTAAATACTTATTTGCCTTTCCCTTAACTGCAACTTAAATGCCCTGAACAATTATTTATTTTGATTGCAAAACACATGTGCTCTTCATTATTTAAAATCCACAGCACATCAAGGAAAATAGATTACTTTGATTGTCTGTTATTAAACCAGAAGGTTTTTTTTGTTTGGTTTTTTTTTTTTTCATTCCAGGAAGTTGCATTACACCACAAAAGTGCATGTAATAACTAAATAATTTTTGTATGGGAAATGATTGTGTCAGTTCTCCCCATATCCAAGTTGAAACATTCCCTGTGGGGATATTTAAAGTCAGGGAAGGGAGTTGGGTGGGTTTTTTTTGTTTTGTTTTGTTTTGCTTTTTTAAATAGCAATGTTTCTAGCAACAACCCTAAAAGAAAAAATTCTGTTGAACCAATATCTTAATAATTAGGGGCCAGATTGAGCTTGTCTAGCCTAGTATTAAAGGTTCATTTTGAAATATGTCAGATAACATGTTTCAACAAACATGTTTTAAAACTCTAGAGTATGACAAATTGCATTTTGAAATGCATTGACTGATAGAAATTAACCCCTTTACATTTCATGAATGGCACAGAGGAATGACTCTTTGCTGAGAATCTGAATCAGCATAAAGCAAAACTCACATAAGGCACAGAACTTTGGTCCATACTACATCCCTTTCAAAAAGCGATCTCCCTTACCTGATTATTCCTGTTGCTATTGCTATATCTATGTCTTATGTACGCTTGTAACATGCTTCTAGTTCTGATTCTATACTTTGAAGGCACAGAGAGAGAGAGAGAGAGAGATTTGCAGTTCTGTAGGGAACAGGACTAAAACTAAAATATCTCAAGTACAGTTTAACATGGTTGAACCACTTGATTCATTAACCTAATAACAGTAAGCCATGTGGTTTAAGATTTTCTGTTCCTTTACAGTACTTCATATCCTAGGCGTAGCCTAATACAGAATAAAACAATAAACTCAATTTAATTTCTGTAAGCACATATTTCTAGAACTTTGAGCCATTTTATATTTAGGCAATAAATGTTTTCAAACTCTTTAAAGCATAATCTTTTAGCACACTCCCATAATACAGAACAGAGGATATGTCCACACATAGGTTTTAAATTGAAATAATGCTGGTGTTTTTTATTTAAAAAACATTTGGTACACACAATGGAAAGAAAAGTTAGATTGATTCAATAAAACCAACTTTGAAATCGAAACAACCATTGAATCAAAATGGTTGTTTTGAAATAAAACTGTTCAGAATAATTTCAAAATAACCATTATTTTGATTTAATGCAATTCGACTTTTGTCCTCCCAGGGTGCACAGCCCTAGACAGGAAGAAGGAAGAGCCTGGCCCTGGGCGGACAGCGTGCTGCAGGCAGTGGAGGCAGCCATGTCCCAGCCTTGCACTGCAACACAGGAGTGACACAGGGCTACAGTCTGGAGCCATGATGAGGTCCTCTGCCTCATTAAAATATGGGGCAGGAAGGACATCTGTACCAGATTCTGGGTTAGGCACCAGAACCGGGATGTATATGCTGAATTGCCAAGGCCATGTCAGCAGATGGCCACCACCACATCATGAAGCAGGTGCATTCTAAAGTCAAAGTCCTTTGGCAGGACCATGGAAGGTGAAGGAGGAAAGGCGGCTCCAGGGGGGCAGCCAGCACCACCAGGTGCCCCTATTATGAGGAGTTGAATGCCTACCTCTGGGAGGAGCCCACCAGCCTCCCAGCCAGGAGACGTGACTTGGCAACCTGTGGCCACAGCCCCAGAGGGAGGCTCCTCAGACAAGGTGTCCCTGGATGTGGGCAATGCCAGCTGCTCTAGAGGAAGCCAGCCACCAGCTACCCAGCCAGTCAGCCCGGAGGTTTTCCCCATCCGGAAGGAGAAAGCAGTCACCCCCAAGGAGGAGGAGGAAGCGGGTGAGATGGAGGAGGCACCGCCCCACCAAGGGTGAGCCTGAAGAGGGGACATGTCAACCAACTTCCATGGCACCTGTTGGTGAGTTTTCCCCCCCATGTAAGCAGGGCCAGCCCTGCCATTAGCACAGCCAGGGCAGGGGGACAGGATCTGGGATGGGCAGGGTCCCGGGGGGCCTAGGTGGTCTGCCCTGCGGTGCAGGGGCCATGCAGCAGGGGGGATATAGACCCAACAAGGCAGGGGCCAGTCAGCAGAGGGGTTAGGGAGAACCGGAGGTGGCGTGTCAAGGATGGGGAGCATGTGGCCGACACTGCTGACAAGTGGTCTAGGCAGACATCCCAGGGGCAGGCCCAGGGCTGAGTGATGCTTGCCACAGAGGGCCCCACTCGCAACCTGCTAAGTACAGATTGGCTGTGTGATCTTTGGGGGCCTGGCCACAGGACAAGGATCAGAACACAAGGGCATCCAGGGCACAGCTGCTTACAGCTCTCTGGCTGCACACAGCACTACCTAGCAAGCTGACGGGACTAACCCTGTTTTTGGCTTCCCTCCAGCAGCTTGCACAGCCACGCGGCATCATGCTGACATGAGCCTGCCGCCTACCACTGGGTGAAGAAGGGGGGCCCACCAACCCAGACAGCCACACCCAGGTGATCTTGGCCATCCAGCCCAGGTGGCTGAAGACCTCCCCACCACCCAGAGGGGGTGGAGGGACACCTGCCACAAGGCAAGAGATGGACTGCTCCAGCACTCCCTGGAGCTAGAGGACTGCCGCATGCGCAGCCTGGAGGAGCAGAGAGAGGCCCTGTGGGAGCTGAGCTGTGCCATCCACCATCTGGTGGCTAGTGTCAACCGTTTAGTGGCCTTTTGGGTCTGGCAGTACCCCAGCCACTGGCGCCTTTCACACCCCCAGACATGGGGTGGGCACTGAGAGGGTTGGGATATGCCCTCCCAGGCCACCAGCACTGCCTCCTCACCCTATCCTTCCTGTCCACACAACTCCCAGTTGGCTCCACATTCCCCAGTTCTGCCCCCCACTCCCCAGGTGGCCTCCCACTCCCGAGTTCTCCCCTCGGACTCCCCAGGTGCCCCCCTCCCCAGTTGGCAGCAGTTGTGCAGAATGCAAGCCCTTCCATTTACCAGTATTGATTTTGGTACTGCATTTATAACGTTCATAGATGTTACTCAGTACTCGTATTCATTTCATGAACAGACATATATCAAGCAGCTTTGAGGACAAAATATCAGCATTAACATTATATTTTCCAGGCCTGAATCTGATACTGAAATTTAGGTCAGCCACCTGAGTTACCCACTGCTGCCAAATGGCATTCAATCTACCTGATGTAAGTGCATACATCAAAGGGTTATTACCTGTGTAAACAGTGAAGGATGGCGCATAATATAAATAATCTTGAAATTGTTCTGTAACTGCCCATTCCAAAACCAGAAACTCCAGTTTCCCAGAGTTAAAGGACCCTAGAGCCAGAACCTATTCCTCACAACTTGACTTCCTGCTGCTAATACAACCCAGGTCCCCATCCATCAGAAGATGGATACGTATATAAACTGAATGGCAAGGAAAACTCTGTAGGATATTAGTCGATATTGTATCAGCACATCAAGCAAATTCTCTCTTTACTTTCTAGTATTCCCTCAGTCCAGATGAGTGACTAAGAGAACACTTGACCCTCCCCATTCTTTCTCTGCTTTCTGTGAGGCCTCATTTCTCCTTATTGTTGTGAGGTGAAAAAGAAAGTACGTCACCCAAGGGCCTTGCCACTGTTGAGATGTCCTTCACATACTGGTGACAATAATTTAGCAAGCACAGTGCCTTCTGTAATTGATCTACACTGCAAAGTGTTTTTATTTAAAAGCAGTGATGGATTGACACTTAACACTTACGAACTCTTGATGGCAATGTAGCAGGAAGGCATGGCCCCCCCTCAGAGATGGGCCAGGAGGAACTGCCTGACCGCAAGAAGATGGAGCCAAGAGCAACCTGTCAGTCAGGCCAGAAGCAGAGGGGCGAGACAGGAAGTATAAGATGGAAGGCAGGGAGCTCAGTCAAGCTCAAGCCTTGGAAGGGAAAGGACACTCCTCCACTCCCTCCAAAGCCTGGGCTGCCCCACTGGGCAGCAGAGCTATGGCCTACAGACCCAGGCCCAGGCCTTTGGAAGGGGCCCCCCTGTGGCAAGCGACTGGGAAGTGATGCCAGAGGCCCAGGACGCCACAAGCCCTGAGGAATGGCTGATAGCGTGAAGGCCCACTGGGGCCCTCAAGTCCCCTCTCCAGAGTCCTGGCCCACTCCTTGTGACCTGGAGGAACCACCCTTGGCCTGTGAGGATACCCTGACCCCTGGGACGTGGGACCTGGAGGAATTACTGTCCACAGATGGGTCCCATGAGTTACCAGACCTGCCACCACCCAATGAGATGGAGGGGTTCTGCAACCTTCTCCTGGGCAACCACTCCAAGGAGCCAACGGACAAGGCCACGGAGCAGGTACTGCCAGGAAAAGGGGCCTGGACTGACTCAGGGGAGTATGGATACCAACCCTCTGATATGGGCCCCACCACAGGGTCAGCGTCTTGCCTTTTTCTCTTCTTCTTATTTATAACAAATAAGATGTGATATAGAATTAGGAGGGTGTTAACCTTTAAAATACGTGAACACATTGCTAACATAATTCTGAGGATCTGATAAAAAAGAGTCCAGTGAAATCAACAGGAGTCTTTCTATTGACTTCAGTAGGCTTGATAGCCCTAACTGAACAGACAGCAAAAGTCTGATTCTGCAAGGTGCTAAGCAACCTTTGGAGCTGATTTTGCCAAGCTATTTAGAAAATACTTAACATTAAGCATGCGCTTAAGTGTCATTACAGTGAATAGGACCTAAGCATGAATTTAAAGTTAAAGCACATGATACAATGAACAGTTATGGGATTACTCAAATGCTGGCAAATTAAGCATGAGCTGAAGCATGGTCTCAACTCACAATGAATTCTGTAGATGTTGATCAGATTCAGTATCTTGTGTCCTCAATACCTTACAGGATAGGACCATAAATTTGAAAATAGATGGATCCATTTCCCTATGCACTGAGATAGTCATTGGCATTACCCACCCCAAACCACAGAAACACACTTATTAAAAAGAAATGTTATATCCCTTGTTCTTTATATTTCTCCATAATTTCTGAAATGTCAATGTACTTTCATTTACTTACCTTTTCTATAGCAAGAGTATTTCATAGGAAAAAAAATTTCTCAAGACAGCTGTCTACAGTAAAATAGTTTCATTATACCTATCATTAGTTGTTCCTTACATTAGAAATAATGGAACTTGTGCTTTGTAATTTGTCAACTTTAGCCCTATTTCAGCTCTTATTTTAATACTTATGGAACATTTTTGTTATAAAGACATTCAAATTAATAACTTCCTAATGACAGAGGCTTAGTTTAATTCATACTTTGCTGCTGCTGTTGAGTATTGTTGTGCTTCATTTGATGAGTTTTGCACTTCTAAGAATCATGGAGTATGTCTACACTTACACTTTAAATCAAAATAATGATGATTATTTCAATTTAAAGTAGTGCATGTCCACACTAGCTTTCCTTATTTTGAAATGAGGAGCTCCCTCATTTCAAAATAAGGAATGGTCATTTCAAAATAATATAACCTTGCTTTATATCAAAATGATGGTTAAATCAAAATTATTATTTCAGAATAACACCACGTAGCTGTGTTATTTCGATTTAACTGTTATTTTGACACTTCTTTTCCTTCTCTCTCCCAGGGTGCCTTCATCTTTCTATATATTGGGTGGGAGAATGGCCGTTTTTGCCTCCCATGGTGCCCCTCTCTTAAATCAAACTAGCGAGTCCTGTCCATGGATGTTTTAGCTCAATTTGGGTTTCTCTTGGGGACATGTTAAATCAATTTAACTTAAACTGATTTAATAATTTTTATTTCAGTTCAGTTAGATCAATTTAAGTTAAATTGATGTAACAATCTAAGTGTAGACATAGCCATAGGCTATGTGTATACCAGTGGTTCTCAACCTTCTCTCTGCCATGGCACACCTTGATACCTTCAAATTTTTCAAGGCACACCACCATTAAAAAACTCATGAATATTCAAAATAACTTAAATCACTTATGAATATTCATGAGCCATGGCACAGTGTTTCAGAAATGCTCCTATGTGGTGTAGTAGGGGTAGCGGAGCAAGGGTGGCAAAACACGGGAGGTCAGGAGTCGTGTGCAGTGGCAGGAGTGAGTGTGGCACAGCAGGGCAGAAGTGGCAAAAGAGGCCAAGGGCAGCCATGTGAGGAACAGCATAAGGGTGGGGAGAGAGGAAGAGAGAACAAGAGTGGCTTGGGGGGGGGACAGGGGAACCTGGGGAGCGGGAAGGTAGGGCAGGGGAGCATGGCGCAGCACCCACTTCCCCCTTTTCCACAGTGGCTCCCTGCCCCCCAGGGCAAATCCTCACCCCACTGCTGCTTCCTCCCACCCCTGTGGGTGCTGTCCTCCCCTCCATCCCCCTGCTGCCTGTGATGGACCCTCCCATCACTGCAGGGGCCAGAACTAGGCCTCCAGCCCCCAGCTACTCCCCCACAGCCACCCCAACCCCTAGCTACACCCCCCCAGCCAAACAGCCAGCCCACAACCCCAGCTACACACTGTCTGCTACACAGCCATTCCCACCCACCTCTGCTACACACACAAACCTGCCGCACACAACCCCCAGCAGCCCTCTCCCCCCCACCAAAGCCCTTACCTGGGCTGTTTGCAGGCTGCCTGACAAGCTGCTCTTCCCTGCAGGGGGAGATTCACACACTTCCAGCCTCCCGCCCCTCTCTGCTGGCTGGGCCTAAAGTGGAGCCACTGGAACGCTGCATTCAGGACCCTCCTGCTATTTTTAGGGGAACCCCTGGAACTCCACGTTCCAGTGCCTTCCTCTATTTTTAGGGGGCCAGAATGCTGCCTACCTAAAAATAGGGGGCCCCAGAACTGTGTTCCGGTGCCTTCCCCATTTCTTTAGCTCCTGCTTTTTCCCAGCCCTGCACAGCCCACATTGGTTGGGCTAAGCAGAGAGAGAACTTTAACTCTAGCCTTCAGGGATGCTCACGGCACACTTTGGGTGTTGCCGTGGCACACCAGAGTGCCCTGGCACACTGGTTGGGAACCACTGGTCTATACTAGCAAATTAGTCTGGACTGAGCAAGCTTAGTCCTGACTAATTTGAACCCTGTCTACATTAGCCTTTTGGCTAGTTCGAACTAAAAAAAAAAAAAAATTGTTTCAATTAATCAAAGGTTAGTTCAAACTAGTGATTTTGGCTGATTAGTCCGAACTAACTGCTTAGTTCAAACTTATTTGCATTTTTAGTTCGAACTAGCCCAATGAAGACATGCTAGTTTGAACTAAATAAGTTTGAACTAGTGGTTAGTTCAAACTAAATGTGTTTTTTTAGTTCAAACTATCTTTTAGTTCAAACTTACTGCCTTTTTTTAGTTCAAACTAAAAAACTAGTTCAAACTAAAAGAAGCATGCTTAGATCAAACTAACTTTGAACTACTTAGTTCAGACTAAGTAAGTCCAAACTAAGGTTTTACGTATAGACATAGCCATGGATTTCAAGGCCAGAGGGGACCACTATGATTATCCAGTCTGAGCTGCATAACAGAGGATAAGTTCCAGAGGAGTAGCCATCTTAATCTGTGTATAGCAAAAACAACAAGAGTCCTCTGGCACCTTAAAGACTAACAAATTTCTTTGGGCATAAGCTTTCGTGGGCTTCAACCCACTTCATCAGATATATGCATATGACAAAGTGGGTTGGAGCCCATGAAAGCTTATGCCCAAAAGGAATTTGTTAGTTTTTAAGATACCACAGGACTCTTGTTCTTATAACAGAAGATAGTTATTTTTCCATCAAGCTCATAACTTTGGTTAGAATAGAGCATATCTCTAAGGAAAAAAATCCAATTTCAATTTAAAGACTTCCTCTGACAGAAAATCCACCACTTTTCCTAAATATACTGTTGCAATGACTAATCAACCAGACCGAGAAAAATGTGCACCTTATTTCTCGTCACACTTAATAGACTGAATTTGTTAATTTCTCACAGGAAGCTTTGTTAGTCTCTCTCTCTGAGAGCTCTTCTCTATACCCTTTACTATTTGTCAACACCTAAAAGTGTGGACACCAGAACTGGAAACAGTATTGTACTCCAGTAATGATCTCACTAATGCTATATATGGAAGATTAGAAATAAAGAGTGTGCACATGTCTGTGAGTGTGTTACTGGCTAGATGATATGGTGATGATGATGATGATGATGATTAAATTCAGAGATGTTTTTGACTTACAGGGGTTGTTTTACCCGATGGATGCAAAGTGCAGCCTTACTATTAGAGGTGCACTCACATAAAGAGTGCTTTACCAATAGGGTGCATCTTTATACCTTCCAGTATGTCAGTAAAGTGTTCCTCGTGTAGACATAGCCTAAACTCTATTTACAGCTTTACCATTTTAGCTGTCTGATCTTGAGTGATTTGTTTCTGTGTCTCATTTTACCCATTTGTAAAACTGTCACCATAGCATGTCACCATAACATTCTGAGATCAAGTAAAACACTATGAAGTGTAAAACACATCTATATTTCCTCCATTTGCACCAGTTATATGAGTTGTAGAATTCTCTCATATCATCTTTTTCTGTTGTGTAGTGACAAATGCATTGCCAGTGCTAAGCAAATAAATAAATTATAAAGATATATGGCACTATTAACAGGAATAACAGCCCTAAAAACAAATTAAAAGGCTTCTCATGTATGCATATATTTTGCTATCTAAGCATCTTCCTGGGAATTAATTTGCTATGCAAATTCTCTAGGCTCAGTTTTCAGAAGAGTTAATAAACAGCTAAAAGAATCAAATGAATTACCAATGATGTCCCACCATATACAAACTAAGAAGATTAGCAAACAATATTTGTGATTTAGAATATTTTGGGTCACAGCGACATGGGTTTAAACCAGGGGTCTCAAACTCAAATCACCTTGAGGGCCACATGAGGACTAGGATATTGGCTCGAGGGCCGCACCACTGAAAACTTTTCATACAATGATGCGGAAGTACAGTAAAAAATGAAGAGTAATATAGTATGCTAATAAAAGTCAATTTATTAACTTTTTTGAAACTGTAACATGAAGTCTGTGCTAATTTTGACAGTCTTTCCAAAGCCAAAACACACATTTACTTTTGAATTACTTCCATTCAAGATGGCAAAATCATCAAAAAGACAAAGAGTAAACAAATAAACACACTTAAAATTTTACACTATAAATCAGTGGTTCCCAATCTTTTTTGGTTTGAGGGCAAAAAACATACTTTTTCAAACCCTGAAGGGCCATCAGTTAATTTAATTAAAATTAAAAAATTAATTTATTGAATTCAAATTGATTAATTGCAGTTTGATTTATTAAAATTGAATTAAATTTAATTGAAATTAAATTTTTATAAAGGTTTTAGTTTTTTAAATAAAATTAAATTGTTTTAGAAGATTTTTTCTTTTAAAAAGGGGGGCTGTATGTATCCCCAAGCCAGGAGGGGAGGAGAGCAGCCACATCCCAGGACCGGGCTACAAAGGCACTGGTTAGAGTCCCCCACAAGACCATAAATAAGCACCCCACCGCCTCCCCTGGAGGCAGTGCTGGGGGCCAGCAGTGGGGGAAACATGCTCCCTCCCACCTGCTCAAATTTGGCCATGCAGGGGTTGGCAGAGGGGAAACACCCCCCCCCACACCTGCTTCCCCCTCAAATTTGGCTGCAGTGGGGCCGGCATAGGGGAACCTGCCCACCCAAATTTAGCCATGCTGGGGTCGGCAGAAGGGAAAACTCCCCACCTGCCTGAATTTAGCCACATTAGAACTGGCAGAGGGGGAAACACCTCCCACCAGCTTGTCCGCTTGAATTTGGCTGCAGTGGGGCCGGCAGAGGAGAAAACATCCCCTGCCTGCCAGAATTTAGTAGCACTGGGGTGGGCGGAAAAAAAAACACCACCCCACCCTTCTGGGGGAAAATACCCCCTGCCTGTGCCAGGACCAGCAGTGGGGAAAGTCCTGGGGGCTGTGCTGTGGTTGGCGGTGGGGTTTTCTGGCACTCCCCCAGAATGGAGCCCCCCTATGAACCCTCCCCAGATGCTCAGGCCACCCTCCTTTGAGCCCTCCCCACACCTGAGCCTTCTCTGGACAGCTCAGTCTGCTCCAGCTGCTTGACCAGCTACTGCATGAGAGTGGGTCAGCTCCCAGGCAGCAGCTCGGCTCCTCCCTATCAGTGGCAGGGAGGAGGTTATACAGCTTGGCCAGCCCTGCCCTGGGAGCACTGCTGATGCCAAGCTCTCCACCAGTGAAGAGGCTCGGCATTTGAAAACCCCAAAGGTTGAAAACGTGGGAGCCCCAGAATTCTGGGGGTTATCAGGGGCTGCAGGAAGCAGCTGCACAGGCCGCATGTGGCTCATGGGCTCCGTGTTTGAGACCCCTAGTTTAAACTCAAAGGGAGTCTGTGAAAATTATAATTTATTCTGCCCTTTTGACCCTTCTGCAATATTATCCAAATTTATGCATGTATTTAAGAAAAAGCATCAACTATTACAATGCCATATATTTTATTATCCTACCCAGTACTGTTTACATCTTTATCCACTGCAGATCCACAGGTATTTGCATCCACAAATGCAGGCGCAGATAACTGCAGACCCGTTGCTGTGGATTGACCCACAAATGTAAATTCTATTTTTATCTGCCCAGAGTGTGATCCATTGTGGCAGCTGCTGCTATGATCTGTGTCAGCAGCACACAGTGGAACAAGGAAGCACCCCAGCCAATCTTTACTCAGCTCTGATTGATGTCTGCCAGCCAATCAGAGTCTCATTCACAGCAGACTGGGGCTTGGAGAATCATTGCTCACTGTCAGTAAGTCAGCATGCTCGCCTTTGATTGGCTCATTCCACACGACTTCCCTGTCCACTTCTTCCTTTTCTTGTTTCCAGTTTGCAGGCCATGCTGTCAATCATGCACTTCATTGGTGGCCAAGGAAATGTGATGACAGCACAGCACACAAACCGTAAACAAGAAAAGGAAAAGGTAGGTGGAACCCATGTAGGGTATGAGCCAATCAAAGGCTAAAATGCAGCTGTGAGTCTGTGGATGTGGTTGTGGATATAGATATAACATGGCATATGGATCACAGACGGGATAGATACTGTCACTAAGTGGATGAGGACTGAATGCAGATCCACATTTTTGTATCCATGCAGGGCTCTGTTTTTATCCTCTGAAACCATACAGGACAGATGTTGTTTTGGTCAAGAACCTGGTCAAAGCTTTGCACAGTTAGAGCAGCACAAAGAAACTTTCCAATCAACATAAATGATTGGCACAGGGCCTCGATAGCTCCCTCTAGGTTCCCCTTCCAATCCCTTCCCAGCTTTGAGCATTTTCCAGAGGCATCAAGGAGCAAAAGCACTTCACTGCCATGATCCCTGCCAGATTAATTCCCCATGGGAAGCTGTTTCAAGTCAGTGAAAATCAAAGCTGTATTGAGTTTGCCTTCACTTCTGCCAGAGAAAAATAAGGCCCCCAGGTATCTCACAGCCTGGAACCAGGACTGAATTATTGCAGGAGCTATAGGGGATAAAGCCCTGGACCCCAGTCAAAAGGAGGGCCCCAGCCTCCAGACCCTAAAACCCCTATGATAATCCAGTGGCCCCCACCCTACTCATTGCCAGTGCTGTAGTAAGGAGGTAGAGCAGGGTCCTGGAACCAGAGGCTGGGCTCTGCACTCCTGCCTGACCCTGGGCCAGCTGATCCTGCCCCAGGGGTGCAGCGGGGCAGGTCAGTGCCTGCTCCCTCCACCCGGGAACAGGGCTGGCTGGCACAGTATCCCCTCCTGCATGGCACAGCTCTGCAGGTCCACTGGCCCTGGGGACTGCATCAGGAGCTGCTATGTCACATGCCAGCTACCTCCCCTGGGCAGAGTGGCCAGAGTGAAGCCAGGGCAGGGGTGCCCTCTGGCCCCAGATCTCCTCTTAGTGATGGCAGGGACAGAGGCCTGACCTCCATGGTGGTGCCCCAGGTGGGAGGGGGGCTGGTAGGGGCATCACAGGACCCCCAGGCCAGTTAATCTGGTCCTGCCTGAAGCAGTTCCTGGATGTTTTTAACGGTCCATATACACTATAAACACATGTCTGATTACTGTATAGGTAACCACATTAATACTAGCTTTAATTTAGTTGGCACAGGGAACTGCTTTAGTGAGGACATGGCTGTCTGCCTGATTACAAATGTGCTGCAGAAATGTACATCCTCTGATAGCTGACCCATAGCAGAGTCCATGTACTGTGCCCTCAGTGCTTTTGACTACCCTTGCCAGCTAGAGGAAAGCTAACCCAGTGTGCCTACAAATACTGCAATAGCACCTCATCTGTAGCATTGATGTCTCCTAAGCCACCTTTCCTGTCCACTGCACAATGCAAATTTATAAGATAATGCAATTGAATCATGAGGACATACTTGAGTCAGACATGCATGCTTGCTTTCCCACAACATTTGGAACACACTAATAAACATGGGGTGCTGTGCTCCCTCCTTTTCATTATATATAAATAAAACAACATGCCCTTCTTTCCATACAGAACAAATAAACTTCCTCTCTGCAACTCTTAATTTGGGGTTCACAAGGCAGAAGAGGCATTGTTCGGACAGGATGGAGAGCAGCTGGAAATAGCTGTTCTCCATAGCCTTCTCTGTTCCTTACCCTGTGAATTTTTGCCACACAATGTGGCTTCTAGAATCATTAACTTCTAACTCCCCTCTTTTTCAGGGGTTCAGCAGATAATGCAGAGAAGGAACGGGGAGCTCTATCAAAGATGCAAGAGTCCAAAGCAGCTCTGATTGCAATCAGATATTTACACTATCACTCTGAAGTCCATGAGTTGACTCTTCATATATGAATTTCAAAGTTTTTAAATGTTTATCGATGTTTCATCCACATTACAAAGCCAAAGCAGGAAGATTTCTATATGCTCCTCCCATTTTATAATACAGCAGCTGGTATTACATCATTACATTTGTCTGTGTAGAGTAAACCAAGATATGTAATATTTCAGACCACTGCTGGAAAGGTTATAAAGCAGTGCCAAGGTCTGCCTACACATGTCAGGAATAGCTCATAGCTAAATCTAGGATAACATAAGGATTGTTTTGCAGAAGGGCACTAAGTTCTTTCACCTTCATATCCACTGTAAAAAGAAAATTAAACAATAAATCCATCAAATCAATTATTAGAGCTGATGTCTTTCTATTGCAAAACAATGCCCATATGATGACAGTGATTTAACTTTGGATTATTCTTGTCCTGATGGGCAGAGTCTAGCAGTATTGTGCAAACTTTTCGGCTGGTGAAAGCATGGCTCTATTAACATTAATTGCAAATACCTCATTGACTTCAATCGGGCCAGGATCTTACCCATAATGTATAAATTCAGATATACTCTGCATATAATTATAAACATTGAATAAAGTAATGTTTCTTTTATTATTTACAACTTCGGTTCATAATGTATATATGTAACTATGGAAAAACTGAGAATGCTAAATTTTAAAAAAAGCACACTAAATTTCCAGCAGTGTCAATTTACATTTCAGTAGGATATTTTTTGACTATTTGGTTTATACAAGTCTTTTTGTTGACTGTTTTGTGGTGTTTCGCATTGTTTCTGGATAGAACTGAAGCATTTGCTTCTTATTGCATGCTTTGGTTTCCCGTCCAATTTTTTAAATCGTTTGCATAGTTTCAGTTTCTTGTTGAATGAAGTTTATTCATACTTTCAAAAGGCAGCTGTTGCCTAATATTTAGAATGCCTAATTTAGAAGTTCAAAAGACGGGTTGTGTGTGTATGTGGAATGCTGGTGTGGCAGGTTAATGCTCCAGCAGAATTCTAACTATTTACTGACAGCTGAGGTGACTACAAATCTATACAGCTTGAAAGGGATCTTGTCATGCTTCTCAGATAAGAGAGAATGGTATGCATGTTCGGTGATTGTGTTTTGAAGAGAGAAGAGATATATTGTGCGTCAGACATGTAGTGTGCAAAATATATTAGTTTGTATTTGTTCATGGTACTCCAGTTTGCTTGGGTCTTCCTGGAATATAAAACCAGACCTATTCTAAATCCTGAAGAGATTACAGCCGAACAGAGGCAGCCTTAGCCAACTGGGGGCCCTAGGCAAATGCCCATTACGGGGCTCCCTATAGGCCCCCACAACCCCCCTCCATGGCACTAGCCACACAATGCCAGAACCCCCAATGGTCTCAGCTCCCCCCTGCATCCCCAGCTGCACACCTTCTCCATGGCCCCGGCCCCCCACTGCTGGCCCCCAATCCACCCTCCATGCTTCCCCACAGCCATGACACCTCAACCCCCCATGTCTCTGGCTTCCTGGAGCCAGCCTCCTCTGCCCACCAGGAGCCCCAAAACCCCCCTGCAGCCCCAGCGTCCCAGTTCTCCCTGTGGCCTCATGCCCTGCCAGAGGCCCCAACACCCCTAGGACTCCTTCTCCCTGTGGCTGGCTCTCTCCTGGGCCCTGGCACCCTTCCAGGGGCCCAAAAAATGGCCCCAGTGCCCTGGTGGGGGTCCCAACTCCCCCTGCCAAAGGTAAGGGGCAGAGCAGGAGCACAGACCTGTGCCCCTGGGCTGGCCCACCCTGCCCCGGGGGCTGAGCAGCTGACCTGGGGCAGGGTGGGAGCTTTGCCTCTGGGACAACGTGCTCTGCCCCATGCCCTCCCCCCAGCCCCAGGGCTCCTGCAGCCTGATTGGCCTGGGCTTCGCCTCCCCACAGAGCCCTGGCCCCAGCCTTGACCCCTGCCATGTGTTCTGCAGGGTAGGAGACAGACACTGCTTTGGGGCAAAGGGGCCCCTTGCTGCTCAGGGGCCGTAGATAGGTGCCTGCTTGCTTACCCCAAAAGCTGTCTCTGCAGCCTAATCAAAGACATGACACAAGAAGCCAGAGTTACCAATGACAGGTGTAGTAACAATAAAATAGATAGATGAGGACTGCAAAACTAAGAATCACACAGTCAGTTGTCCTGCACACATCTCTACCCAAAATATAGAGTCCATCTGTATAAAATATTCCATCCCCAACCACCTGCAATCACCTTTCAGAGCAAAATGCCTCCTTATCTAAATCTTTCCCATCTGTCCTCACTGTCTGGCCTCCACTACAGTCCAACCCCTCCTGCCCACCTGTCTGCCACCATCAAACTACCCTCTGGCCTCACACCAGATGGCAGCTCTAGGCATCTCATTACGTGAAAACTCTGCATCTCCCCTATAGCCTAAACCTCCCTGATGATTACACACTTGAATTCCGGGAGTAGAAAGATCACTTTGAAGAACACTACTATTTGCTTTTCAGTGCAGTTATGAGTCTGATCTGGCTTATGCTGAAGTCAGTAGCAAAACTCCCAGTGATTTCAATGAAAGCAGGATCATGCTGTAGCTGGACATATTTTATAGCAATGTAAAAGTTTCAGGAAGGAGTGACTGTCAGTGAACTTTCTTTCCATTGGAATAAAAAATATAAATATTGGCTAATAATTTCAGTGAAAATTGGTATGCATTTGTCTGGTCTATGTGAGTTGTTAAATGGATAAACCTCTGCTTGTTTTTAATTCTACATACAGCTGGTAATGAATCACTTAAAACTGTTCATGTGATTCCTGGAGACCTGATATATAAAATAATTGAATAAAAGCACATGTATCTACTTAACTGTCTCATTAGCCACTATTGCATACAGTGTTAATGTAGTTGTGTCAGTCCTCGGGTGTTAGAGACACAAGGTGGGTGAGGTACTATCTGTCATTGTATCAACATCACTTGGTGAACAAGACAAGTTTTTGAGCTACAAAGGGCTCTTGCTTTGGTACAACCCTCTGTGTAGCCCATAAGCTTGTCTCTCTCACCAACAGAAGTTGGTCCAATAAAACATATTACCCCACCCACCTTGTCTCTCTCATTTCCCTTTAACAGGTTAGTGAATTAAAAGATCATTCACATGTAACTAAGCTGAATATAAGTGTTTGGATATGGGGACAAGTCTAGTGACAGAAATGGAAGGACATATTTCCTTAAGGATTGAAAAAGTAACTTCCAGTGATCACATGAGGTGAACCTGAGCAGTAAACATACAAAATATGCAACAAAATCCCTAGGGCTTGGTGGGGGGGGGGGGTTGGATTTGGGCCTTTTGTTGAACCCAGGGCATAAAGATATACCTGTGAAAATCCTAACTAGTGCAGGTCCTTAGCTTCCTTCACCAAAAGTGTGGGGATATTTCAAACCAGTGTTTTGGTTCAGACTCTTCTTCAGTGCTTTTGTAATATATCTATTCTGGATAGCTAAATAAAATGTAAAACAATTATTTTCTGTGTCAATAAATAGAAAAGTGAGCTCTATGTGATTGTCATGTAATTTAAGAAAATGCAGCATGTCAATTTTCTATGAGTTTTTAAATAAACATCTATTTGAATGTTTTTGTGCCATTTGTATAGCTATGAGTGAATGTAATAAAAAGAAAGCTATTACTTTAATAACTGTAAGACGTTAATGCACTGTGGATTCTAAAACTTCAGGGACTACCTAGAAAACAATCTGCAGTCAGTAGTTTAATTCATAAGTGATCTGACTTCTAATTTACTACTTCTGTGAGAACCCTGCTTTAGCCAAGTGTACTATGAGCAGGATACACATAGCATCTTCATAAAACTTCAGAATCCAAACTTCACTTATAGTTTGCAACTGCTCTGTGAGAAACTTAAACTTACCCTGAAATTCTGACAAGAATGAACTGGACATTGAATGCCACAGGCAGTTTTCTGAAAGATCTTAAGTGATACTTCTATAGCATAGATACATAATTTTAATGGCAAAGCTCTTGATAGCATTACCTAGTCTTCTTGTGATTATTTATTCCACTTCTCTCGCTTAGCTTTAATAAACTGAAACCAGCCTGGAGCTGTTTGACTCTGTAAGAATGTCTATAAGCCCAACACATGCATGAAACTAGAACTAAGGAGAACAAAGGAAAGAATGGGAAAAATGCAAAAAAAACCAAACCAAAACAAAAAAATCTACTGTGAACTGATGTAAGAAAAAATAAATTAGAATCTGTCACCTAGAATCATACAAAATGGGAAATGTAAGATGAGAGTGGTCATGTCTTGATAAAATGAAAGATGACAAAAGGCCTTTGGCTTGATTAACTAGAAATGGGTCCAAATCAACACTTCCATTTCTAAATATCCCAGTAAATTAGGAGAGTTTGGATCTGGAGTCAAATTTTAAGGTGTGAAGCTGAGATGTGATTTTAAAAGTGGAATCAAATTTAAAGCTATGAAACAATGACACTTATGTGTCTACATACTCTTCATTTAAATCTCTAAGAACCTCCCCATATGATAAGATCACCAGTGTTTTATTGTGAGTTGTTGCAGCCTATGATAGCATAGAAACACAAGGCCTAATTCTCCTCTTAGTTATCTGATGTAAGTCTGGAGTGATTCCATGGAGGTCTGTGGAAACATACTCACAGAAAATGTTCTCAGTAAAAGGAGAATGAGACCTAGACATTGCTCTAGTATACAGATTACACTTTTTGTTCTTTATGGCTGTTATTTTCCGTGATCTAAAATATCATTCTGACTGAAAGTATAAGATTGTTCTTATGCATGGAAATTTTTAAAAGGGTCTATCTGTAATTTTAACTTTGCTCCTGACTAAGCCTGTCTTCTTCAAATGTCAGCAATTAATGAGAGGTTTGATGATATCACTAATCTTAATCTGGGTCCCAGTCCTGCACAAAGCTCCAGTTAAAAAGTTCCCTGCCCCCTTCTTGGGCCATCCTCCTGTGGAAGGCTGTGGCCCAACCAATGTGCCTGTCCCAGTATTTAACTCATGCATCTGAAAGTCATTAACCACTCTGTCCCAGTTCCTGGTTTCAGGACCCTCCACTTTTGGCCTCCTCTCTGACAGTTCCAACATCCACTTCTCTCCAAATCATCTCCTGTGACAGAACTCCCTGCAGCATTTTGTTCAGTCAGGTCTTCCCGTCTGTGAGCCCTCCCATGACCAGGGATCCCACCAGCATTGATTTTTATGGTATCAGTTTCCTGCAGTCCTCCACTCAGGCCTGCCACGAGGGTCTATCATGGGAAGGCATACAGAGAAGGTGATAGGGAATAGCTAGGACACAAGTGCTGTACCATTACAGCACGCTCCCCTACAAAACCTGGAGCTGAACCCAGGATTCCCGAATCTCAGCATTCTTTTTTTTTGTCTAACAACATTGTTATGAAATCTGCTGACAAAGCGGGTGCTTCCATCTTCCTCTCTTAGCAGGTGTACAAAATCTCAATACCTGTTACTACTACCATTTATTGAGGACTGTGCTATAGATGTAAAGTTCCAAACTTGGTAATGACCAAGACATTTAGGAAATGCCAGAATTAAATTTTCCTGTGCAATCTTAATTTAACCTCCTTCAGTCATCCCTCTAGCATTGTGATGCAGTCTTCCATGAAAATACGCTGTTTTTCCATAGGCCCCTGCCTCATTCAGTTTCCTAACTCTTGATCTTTCAGCTACGCAATCATAACGTTTTTTAACATGTTGTTTATTTTTTCTCTCTATGATTGGGATATGGGCTGAGGAGCAAATTCAATGCAAATATTATTATTTCTGCTGTGCCACTGGTGCATGACATTTCATTATAATTAAAAAACAGCAAAGTCCCAGACACAAAAAACTTACAGGCAAAATTAGAGTAATAATTACCAATGACAATACACCATAATAGGTAGGTTACAAAAACTGAGAGACAACAGTAAACAATGAAAAAGGCATACAACTCTTGAGAGTGTTCTTTCCACATAAAGCAGTTTATTTAAGTTTTGTTTTCTGTATTTCTTTTTTTAATAGACGTTTCTACCACAGCAGACATGAAATAGATGCATTTCAGCAGCTATAGCTGACATTCTTGATACTGTGTCTGTAAAATTACTGTATACATCTGTTAGCATGTAGGAACACTTGTTTGATTTTTTAAAAAATTGAAAGCTATTGGAAATTTGTACACAGCTCTGGAGACTTGTTGAGAACTCAGGCCTATTTTGGGTATGATTTTATGTTCTCATGATGTTAAGTTAGTAATATGCTTCAGAAATGATTTAATGGCAAGACACATTACGTATGCTGGCTGACTAGTCTTAAATAAAAAGCACTGTGGGAGGTTCTTTTTAAAATGTGAAGATGCCAGTCTTGCCCCACCAGCTCTACAGAGTACCTGGATAATTTTCTTAAATTATTCAATGCTTTTTTAAAATACCAGAATCAGTGGTAATACCAAAGTATTATCCATCAGATTGAGGTCTTATAAAAATTACTTCAAATTTAAATAGGTTTCTAAGTATGCTCCTCTAAAGATAATGAGTGTGATTCTCTATCCCACACTCAAGGAGTGAATGTACAAAAGTGGCTTTAAGCTACACATGCATTCCTTGTATCATGGGCCCGTGCCAGATGTTCCAGTGCATTTGAAACCCCATCTTCTGGACACTGTTTCTGCACTATCCTAAGGACTTGTCTACAAGGCAAGTTACTGTGTGAAAACCAGGATGTGAATCTATAACACACTGGTTTGCCACACAGAAACATCCCATGGGATACTATTACAGCCCTGTGAAGTCCCAGGGTTAACCTGGCTTGCTACAACTAGCAGATTCCCAATGTGGCTTGCCATGCAGATACAAGCCCTTGGGTTCCATTTGCCTTTGCTTATGGGTCATAGAAAGCAGAGAGAATAGCAGCTCTTTGAATTTGCTCACTTCTGTTCTTCCAACAAACACTGTAACGGTGGCCTAACTAATTGTGCTTTCTTCTATACTGATGCTGCTTCAGGCGAGGATTCATTCCCTCCATTCTTAGTCTATGCTTCAAGCTGATTTGGTGTCAGTAAGTCCACTAGGTTGAAATCTGGGCACTTCAGAAATGAAAATAAATGTACCCGCCTAGAGCCCTTGAAATAGCATGGAAGATGGACTTCACCAAAAGTAAAAATGTGATTCCACATGGGCAGAGATGTCCAAGGTAGTGTATTTCTTTCCAGAAACTGGGGCCCTGTTGTGTCTAGTCATGAGCTGCTGTTTGCTGTGTAAACATCCACACAGTTAAATAGGAGTATATACACTTTGTAATAGTAAATAATTCTGTGAGAGGTCATCTAGGTTTAAATTTGGATTTTTAGACATAGTTGCAACTGGCTGTACTGACAATATATTAACTGTTTGAAACAATACAGTTTAAAATTCTAAAAGGTTTACAGAAAGCTGCCACTAAAAATAGCAACCAGAATTTGGAAAAACATTACAGGATGTCCTAAAATGCCTTCTATATGTAGTTAAAAATGATTGGAGCTTTCCAAAATGCCATTATAAAGAAGGGTTTTATTTGGTTTATAATAAAAACCTCTATGGTTGAGATTGTGCAGATAAATTAAACTAAGCTCGGGGGGGGGGGGGGGCCCACCTCTAGAGAAAATAGTTGATTTCCAGAGTTTCTTGGTTACCTGTCAGCTGGTGGCACCCTAAGGCTCTGTTCCATTTTTTCAGCTATTGTTCACTAGCCAGAACCTTAGCTCACCTTGCCACCATCCACTTTGCCTCACTGACTATTATCATTTGGCTAAAGTGTGTGGTGCCAAAAACAACAGTGATTACATTAAGAATCCATAGCCTATAGAAAACACACAAGATCCATATCCTGCCTTCTGCCTGCACTGGCACTCCCAAAATCAAAATATTCAAGTGCTGCGTGTGCGATGGAACATTATGCAATATTCAGCAGCTGATGATCTTGAAGTGTAATTCCACCACTCTGTACATAAGACAGATGGGAGTGAAGCACAAAGATTTGCCAAATTAGGTGAGATAAGAAGGGTTAGTAGGGGAGAAAAAAGGGAGGGGGTTAAATAATAAACCTCTTGGTGTTCTTACACCCACAGTACCAATTATCCACCCCCTCCAAAGTGTAACGTGTTACTTTCCCACATAATAATGCTTCTAGTTTTCGGAGCTATCCAAATATCAAGCATGGTTCTAAAAATGGATCAAAATGATTAATCTTTCCCTGTATCGCGTCACAAGGAGTCCAACACCATTGCATCACACACTTCAGTTCCATCACATAACATACATAATGAAGCAATCTGGCATAAAATAATACTCATCTATTCTGCCCCCACCTTCCTTGTCTTTTTTTAAAGAGGCAAGCAGCTCTTATAACTTCATGGGACACAAAACAGTTTGACAAGCCATTAGAAAAACCATCACATAATAAAATCCACTGAAAACCATTGACTTAAAAGGAGCCAAAATTTTACTCATGATCTTTTTCAGCAGCAAACTGTATAGAAATGTTACAAATAATGGGGCAAAATATGAATTACTAAAAATGGCCTTTGTTAAGCCTGAATAAGGCTGCTTTGATCACCATACACCATACTGCAAAGGTCACTTACATAATTTAATGAGAAACCACATAAACAAAATAAATGTAGTCATAAAATGTAGTACCTTACAAACTGAATGTCACTTTCTTTTGTTTTTAAACAAAAACAAGTACTGTCCTACCATGTCTCTGACCCACACTCCTCTTCAACTCCCTTTTCGTCATTATGAAGTCCACTAAGAAATTTAGTATTGTCAAGTCTGTTTTACATGGATGGCATTCAGATACCATGGTTATGGGCAGCAACAAATAAACTTTAAATTAAATAGATCGTTATTTCTTTACCTAAAGTAGCCTGTTCTCTCAGTTTCCTAAGTGTATTGCCCATGGAATATTTATTCCATTAAAGGCCAGGCTGGAAAGCTATTAGGTAATTTTGCTTTCTGTTCTTTTGAATAATTATCTTGCCTTAAAACTGCTTTTTTGCGTGTGAAAAATACTTAGCATCTTGCCTACTGTTACATGACAACAGTAAGATCAACTTCACAAAAGACAAGCTAAACACAGCCCCCACCAGCTAGATCAAATGAGAAGCTTTACGTCAACTCACATGGCAGAATTGCTGCCTATAGAATAGGGGTTCCCATCTGAG
Source organism: Podocnemis expansa (assembly GCA_007922195.1). Lineage (NCBI taxonomy): Eukaryota > Metazoa > Chordata > Testudines > Podocnemididae > Podocnemis > Podocnemis expansa. The sequence continues at coordinate 5,652,685 of ML682013.1, read as the reverse complement.
ACTCAGAACTAGCCGTATGACAAATTAACACACCTTTGATTCAGGCTAGTGTAAATCAGGAGTAATCCAGCTAAAGCTGGGGTGCAAATGAAAGGACGATCAGGCCAATCAATTCTAGCCATTGCATGTTGACTCCACTTTTACTTATCTACTTTCACGCCAAGCACTGCTTCCTCCATGTATGCTCTACAGATCCCAGAGAAAGACATTACTTTATATGGATTCTTCTGGGGGGGGGGGGGAATATAGTACTACTAACCTTCCCTCCTGAAACCTTACATCACCTACCACTCCATAGTTTTACTTTCATAATCCTATTGAAAACAGTGCTTCAGTAATGTTAAGCATTTACTTAAGTGCTATTCCATCTTGTGACCATCCTCCATGTTTGAAAGAACATGGAGAACCAAGTTTGGTATTTGGATATCTCCTAAAACTAAACTTTTTTTTTTTTGTATTATCTAAAAGAATTATGTAGTTTGCTGGTAGCATAGGCACATTGGATTAAATGGTGAGGTGCTTACTCAGTTTTAATTCTTGTTCAAGAGTCAATGAGAGTTTCCTCAAGTTAGATCCTCAGGGTTTACTCACAACCTGAGATTTAAAAAAAAAGCTTAATATACAGTCTGTCAAAGGTGGTATGTCTACTGGTACCACTAAGTACAAAGATGATGACCCTGAAGGCAAGAGCAGTAAATCAGTTACAGATTAGAGCCAGGTTCAGTTATCTGGCACTCATAGATGTTCCCAGTATATATGGTTGGGAAAAAAAATCAAATGTTCACAGTAGAACAGGCTCGTATCAGAAAAGCCATTCTTCAATTGCGATAATGAGGCTACATAATTTTATTAATAATGTGAATCACGTGATAGCCTCATTTGATTACATTTCAGTTTTCAAAAATCCTGGCATAACCATGTTACATGTATATGTGAAGTCTGAAATAATATACTTCAGTTGGAATTTAATTTCTGTTAAGTGTGCTTGGAAAAATCTTCCTGATGAGCAACTTGATATTCACCCTATTTATGAACCAAAGAATTGCTTAATTAAAGTCAATCTCAAGGCTAATTTATGTTCTTGAAAGAGGTACTTTGAAGATCACAAAACATAAATCTACAAAACATACAATTGTTTGTGTACATATTTTATAAGCCATGTTATGCTCCCACTCACTTCTTTTTTCTGCTGATGATTGTTTTAAAATCCATTTAAGGTGCTGTTTGAGCCTGAATAAATTGCCTTAACTGTCACCTGAATAATGCATCACAACTGCCTACTAAACCTAAAAATATTTCATTAAATTGTCAAATCACTTTTTTTTAATGAAGGCAGCTTCAGAGACTAACACATGTTGGCAGCCAGGTAGGCACCCAGGGGCCAGATGCAAGAGCAAAGACTTCAGAGACAAAGTGAGGAAACAGATTCAAAGGTCAGAGTTGGGCTATCTGGACTGAGACAAGGCAGGGTCAAAGCCAGAGCAGAACTGAAGCAAGGCTGGAGATGCTACAGCTGTGGCTGAATGCTTTGAGTTGCCATCCACTGAACTGTTTCTGGTCTTGAGCTTAAGTGCCAATTTGCTGACTCTTCTCATCAGTCAAATCACGCAGCCAATTAGGCAGTCTACTATAGGCCAACTGTATTTGTTAGTTGCTTACAGATTGACTCTGATGCAGGCCTTGAGTCCTAACACCCCTTAGTAGTCCCTCTTAAAGGCCCAGATTCTCAGAGTATTTCTGATGGAATTTATTCAATCTGTCCAAAGCATGGGGGTTCTCCACCAGTAACCAAGATTGCTTGCTCAACCATAGCATTACTAATGAACAAAGTAATGAAGCCTTCCTCTAATTTACTGACAGCTGAAGATTTAATCAAATAGTCCTTTTATCCTCAGACTGTTAGGGTGGGATTGGGATAGAAAGACTTAGGTATGGATTCTCAGAGAAGGGTTTTAAAAGTGAGATGTAAAATAGATAGTGTGGATTTTCAAGGACTTGGGCAGCTGTAGACTAAAGGCCACTATGTTTATCCCCTCTATAATCTTGAAGGGGTCCAGATATGATCAGACCTTGTTGCCTATTACCAGCTTCTGGAAAAACAGGGGTAGGCACAGTTCAGAGCATGGTTTTGCATCTCTGCCCACCCTGGCTAACAGAAATTGATGGACCTATTCTCCACCAAATTATCTAGCTCTGTTAAAAAATCCCCTGTTGTAATCTTGACCTTCACAACATTCTCTGGCAAAGAATTACACAAGTTGACTGTGCATTGTGTGAGGAAATACTTCCTTCTGTTTGTTTTAAATCTGCTGCCTTTAACTCTTGGTAAAAGATAGGAGAAGAAGATTAGGAATAAATGGCCAGTTTTCAAAAGAAAGAAGGGTAAATAGTGAGTGACGGGAATATGGGATGAGTGCTGTTCAATATATTCATAAAGGATCTGGAAAAAAGGGATAAACAGTGGGGTGGCAAAATTTTAGAATGATACAAAACTGCTCAAGATAGTTAAATCAAAAGCAGATTTAAATCAAAAGAGTTGAAAGGGGATCTCACAATGCTGGTGACTGGGCACTAAAAGGGCAGATTAAATTCAATACTGATAAAATGTAATACACATTGGAAAACATAACTCCAACTATGCATATAAAATAATGTGGTCTAAATTAGCTGCTAACACTGAAGAAAGAGATCTTGGAGTCTTTGTAGATAGTTCTCTGAAAACATTCACTCAAAGTGAAGCAGCAGTCAAAAAAAAGAGAATGCTGGGACTAATTAGGAAAGGGATAGAAATAAAAGACAGAAAATATCATACTGCCTTTTTATAAATTCATGGCATTCCACATCCATAATAGGCTATGTCCACACATACATCATTATTTTGAAATAAAGTCCTTATTTTGAAATAAGTTAATTCAAATTAAGAAAATATTAATTCGAATTAAGGGAAAGCCTGCTTTTGAAACAGCTGTTATTTTGAAATGGTTATTTTGAAATAAGGCCGTTTGGACATGTTGTTTCAAAACAGTTGTTTCAAAACAATGGTGTTGTTTTAAAACAACATGTCCAAACGGCCTTATTTTGAAATAACCATTTCAAAATAACAGCCATTTCAAAATGAATGGGGTTTACGCTGTTTCGAAATGATGGTTCTTATTTTGAAATGACAGAGCCTGTCATTTCAAAATAAGAAAACGTCGTGTGGACCTAATCTTTTTTATTTTGAAATACCCCGTGTTATTTCAAAATAAAAGAGATGTGTGGACATACCCATACTGTATGCAGATCTGCTTGTGCCATTTCAAAAAATGATACACTGGAATTGGAAAAGGTATAGACATGTGTTACCAAAAAGTTTAGGGGTATGGAACAGCTTCCATTTGAATGAACTGGGACTTTTCACCTTGCAAAAGGTAGAGGTCTATAAAATGATAGAGGTCTATAAAATCATTGCTGGTATGGAGAAAGTCAATAAGGAAATATTATTTACTCCTTCTTCTAAACAAGAACTACACATCACCAAATGAAATTAGTAGACAGCATATTTAAAACACACAGAAGGAAGTCTTTCTTCACACAGTGCACAGTCAGCTCGTGGAACTCTTTGCCAGAGGATGTTGTGAAGGTCAAGATTATAACCAGGGGTTCAAAACAGAGCTAGATAATTTGATGAAGAATAGGTTCATTAACCTCTATTAACCAGGATGGGCAGGGATGCAAAACCATGCTCTGAACTGTGCCTAGCCTTTGTTTGCTAGAAGTTTGGAATAGGCAAAGAGGATAGATAACTTCATGTTTACCTGCTCCGTTCATTCCTCCAAAAGCACCCGGTATTGGTCACTGTCATAAGATGGGACACTGAGCTAGAAGGACCATTGGTCTGATCCACTATGGTAGGTCTTATCTTCTTAACTAGCATGACTGCAACCAGCAGTAGTGGACTGGAAACAGAGTAAGAGGATATGTAACATGTAAACTCATTAAGAGATTAAGAGTAGGGCTACTCTCCCACACCCTTTTATTTGAGGCACAGTTTACTGCTTGCAAAACATTCCCTTTGTCAAAACCTTTAGTCAACATAATTTCAGAGTTCTTCACTTTTGAAGAATACTCATCTCTTTCTTTCTTCCTTACCCCCACAGAGATGCAAAGACAAAAGGAGATTATGTTTAGTTCAATCCAGTCAAGAGATACAAACATTGCTGGAAATACAGTCATTTCTACTTTCCTGTTAGGCAGCCAACTATTATTTGATTTGACATGACTACAGCTTTACACGTTTCAGAGAATTTTTAAAGTGATGCCTTCTAAAAAAGAAATAAAAAAATGTTCTTGCATATTCCATATGGGTAAGTGATGTATTGCTTTTTTAGCATTCATGATCTGTTTCCATGTCTTAGTGCTAACAGTTATGAACAAAAATCAACTCCAGCTTGTAGCATTAATAGGAGACAGTCTGGCCTCCATCTAACCCTGAAGATAATTATGCTAAAACAATAGTGATGAGCATTCAGCTAACTAGCACTAACAAGGAAAGATTGCTGCTGCCATTCATCAAAAAGGCCATTTGGATAATGAGGAGAGATGGCTACTGACATATTTCAGCAGCAGAGGCCATCCTGCTGGGAGCTTCTTTCAAAATGCCAAATTCTATCAATTTAAAAAGCAAATATCATGCTTTCTTTGATTTGTCCAGTGATCTGGGGAGAAGACACACAAAGTAATATGCTACCGCACAAGTTGGACTAAAGAGCTCAAAGAGATACCTAAGGAAAAAAAAATGTCCTAGTGCACATATTATTGTAATCTGAAGAGTCTTTTGAAAGAACTAATCCTAATAATGAGCACATTACTGCTGTCAATCAATCAGACTAAATCTCTTGCTTTCTGCAGGAAGCTTCTAATCTGATTATTGATTTACAAATCTGGTGATTAGTTAAAGAATGTGTTTATGAAGAAATCTGAACATTCTGAATAGTCTTTAGTTAGTGAACAATGCAGTCATCAAGAAGAAACTCAACATAGAGAATACAGTATTTCAGAAGATCTCTCAGGTTAGCTAATTTTTCATGGTAGGGTGAAATAGGGCAAACAACACACATCTCTCCTACAATAATAGGCTGCATTTGATAAGACAAACCAATTATCAGAACAGAGATTATAGCCAATTCTTTACAGTAACTCCAATAAAAGTTATTCCCTCACCCACCCTGTCTCCCCAGCTGGGAGGGCAGGAAATAAAATCTTCCAATCCTCCCTACTACAAATGCTTATTAAACCTGGGCTGGGTTCTCAGATGAATTGTAGCTGTAATTATTTACTGAGAGTATTTATCTTGCGTAAAACTCCTTGGGTACACAGGGAGTAATTTTCTTAGGAAACCATGAACAGTTTACAGTGAATATCAATAGATTACTGAAGACTGAATTCAAAGTTATGCGTCCTCTCAGCTCCAAGAAAGTTTTTATGAATTAAAAGTACAACAAAACTTCTCATGCATTTCTGCAAGCCACTGCTAATATACTATTCTCAGGAAAGGTTAAAGGTTCTGAAAAGCAAAGCAATATAAGCAAAAGAACAGATGAGTTAATCCTCTCATACTGCACTTAACTTATGCTGGGGTGCCTAGGTATTGCTGCGCTTGCTGCTGTTTAAAATCACTTACTGCTCTAAGATCTTTCATGAATAACCATGGTTTGTACCCTCCCTTTCAGTTCCTGTATGGAGATGTCCCAACTGCTACACTAAAGGTATGTCCACACAGGCTTCTTATTTCAAAACAACAGAGGTTGTTTCGAAATAAGAAGTGGCATGTCCACACAACGCACCATTATTTTGAAACCGTTAAACGTCGCATCTAATCGAAACAGCTGTTGTTTTGAAACGGTTGTTTTGAAACAACGGCGTTTGGACACTTTGTTTCGAAACATCACCATTGTTTCGAAACAACATGTCCGAATAGCCTTGTTTCGAAATAACCATTTTGAAACAACGGCTATTTCGAAAGCAGGCTTTCCCTTAATTTGAATTAACAAACTGTTAATTCGAATTAACTTATTTCAGAATAAGGACCTTATTTTGAAAAAAAACTCATTTCGAAATGGGTTATTTCGAAATAATGATGTATGTGTGGACATAGCTTAAAAGCAGGAAAATAGAATCTAGTCCTCCTTCAGATTCTACAAAAGCTGCACCAATAGTGTTTCTGCTTCACCACAGGTCAGAGGTCCATAGGGTTGGGAAATAAAGACTGGAAAGGCTGGTGAAAGAGCCAAGGGGCACCATGGAACCCCCCTTGAAAACAAACATTCGCCCCCTTAGAAACCTCTGCATCCTAGGGAGCTTGCGGCAGCCAAGGGCTAAGGGAAATATTTTGGGAGTTAGAGCTGGATGAGAGGCACACAGCACCAGCTTGCCACAGATCGCTGGTATTAGTGGACAGAGCTAAAGAATCATAGGAACAGTTGCTTTCTTTGGACACTGAACAAGGAACCTTATTTGAATAGAGGAAACAATAATAGCATAAACCCTACACTTATGTGTATCTGCTTTACATGTATGTCTACACTGGCAAATTTGTCCAGACCTAACAACTGCTCTGATTTGCTGTTACTGTATGACCTGATCCTATGTTTTACACCCCGTTGCACTTATTTTCATTCCATTCTGTAAGTTGACCCATCTTCAAAGCATCTGATGAAGTGGGATTTTCTCCAACAAAAGCTCATGCGAAAAATAAATCTGTTAGTCTTAAAGTGCCACACGACTCCTTGGTATTTTTGCTGGACTACACTAACATGGCTATCCCTTTGGAAAATGAACTAACTTAGCCCATGGCCACGCTAGTTTGGCTTTCACTAGTTTGAACTAAGAAATTTCTTAGTTTGAACTAAGGAATGCTTAGTTAGAACTTATTAGTACCAGTGGTACTTGAGCACTTTGTTTGAATTTTAGTTCCAGACTTGAGCACTTTGTTTGAATTTTAGTTCCAACTAGGTACAATGTGGCCATGGACTAACGCTTAGGTCGAACCTAAGATGTCCAGACTAAGCCAGTTAGTTCAAACAAACTGCACATTCTAGTTCAAATTAAGCACTAGTTCAAACTAGACTATGTGGTTAGTTTGAATTTATTAGTACAAGGTTAGTTTGAACTAATCTTAAACTTCTTAGTCTGAACTAACACGTTTGAACTTCCTGTGGTTAGTGTAGACATAGCCATAGTGATCCTGCAAAGGGCCTTCTCTCACCTCTGACTTCCTGACACAGATTTAAATTAACAGTAACTTCATTCCTCTACCCAGGAATTGACACAAATGGCTTATCCTTAAGGAAGGCAAACCCCCATCCCAAATGGAATGATGGAGAGCAACTGCACAAGGGGATATTCTGACATTTCTTCCCCAGGAGCCCACTCCTGCAGATATTTCCTCCAGTGAGGAAGATCCTGACCCACAAGTGTCACAATATTTAAGTAAAAGGGAAGAATTAAGGGCATTGTAGCAATGTTAATTGATTGTGAGCATTGTTTCTTACTGGTTTGTATCTCCTCTTTTTAAGGCAATTTTTTATATTTAAGCTCCATTATTTTTAGTGGGCATGAAATGCAGAGGAATTCATCCCTGTGGTAAAAAAAACAGCTTTGCAAGAAAATGCTTTACCCTGAAAAAAAAAAAAGACATATATACAACCATTTTCAAGATACTTTCCATGACAGGGGCAGAAAAGTAACACACTCTTCTCACACCTTTCTTAACTAGGGACATTGCTGATCCCCCCCCCCCCTTTAGAGTATCTCTGACCACCTGCAAATAAGTTTTTACTGTCAGAATAAAAGAACAAGGTGTCCTGGACTGGAGGTAGGCATAGACTAGACTGCAAGGAGTTCAAGTAGAATTTCTTCAGTACTGGCCAGCTTGGGCCCAGGGGCTCTGCAGATGCATGGGAAGAGATGGAAAGCACAATAAACCTCCCTTCCCTTTTGTGCTCCTGTGCAGCAGCTAAGCAAAACTGTAGCCCCTTTGTTTGTCTGCCCACAGGAACCATTCTCACTGTTTGCATCCTCAGTGGAGTAACTATTCAAGGGAAAATACATGGTACCACTCCAAGGTGACCTTGCACACCACCCCACACACACAGGCCAGTATCTCTGATGCATGGCTGAACCTTAAATGTAGGTTAAAATAAAAACATACCAATTACTTACCAGCTGCAACAGAGGGAGATGCAGCCAGCAGCAGCCTATTCCAAAATGGCTACTTTAAGAGTGCAGCTGCTTGACTCTGCCAGATTTAAAGGGTCAGCCCCACAAAGGCATGTTGAGGGGAAAGTTTCTGTAAAAATTGCTCTGGAAAAAGTTAGTAGAGACTAGGAAATTAGTAAGGAAAATGTTTCTGTATTGTGCTAGGTCATGGAAAAGACGGATTTTTCATCTAAAGTTCAGATAAGCATGTGATGTTTAGAGTTGTTACAAAGTAAAATGAATCTGGTAGTCTTGCAGTGCTCCACTCAGTAAGTAGCACAAACACTCCTGCTGAAATTTTGTGTTATTGTTCAGTGCAGAATTTGTGCAGAATTAACATTTCCCACAGAATTTTTTTTCACTCAGAATTTGTGATTCCCACCAAAATGCTTCCTTTTTCCAGTTATGTATGTTTCAAATGGTTTGGTTATGGATACCTGTAAGGTCTTTGAACATGCATGAGCACTCTCCACCCTGAACTCCACTCTGCCTGCATCTTAACCTAGCGATCCTTTCTCCCCTTTTATAATCTCTGCCAGTCTGAACCCACTTCCCTCTGCACCTACTCTATTGCTGCATCTTCTCCCCTGCCATCCACACCCCACCCATATATCTGTCCAGGCCTGGCATGGAGGACACATATACCATCTCTGGAGACAAAGCAGTGTTGGCTGGTGGACCATGTAGCCAACCCAAATCACATATACACTGCCTTCACACATATACCCTCACCCTAATACAAATACAAACACTCTGTTGTGGGTCTCCTTTCCCTATGTTAACCACCTTCTATCCTACAACTAAACAACTCTCTTTTTCATTTAGGGGTGTTGCCCAAAAGTCTTACAGCGGTGGTTCCCAATCTTTTTGACTCGAGGGCCACAAATATTTTCACAACCTTGAAGGGCCGCCAGTCTACCAACGCATAAAACGTATTGATGTATGCACTTTTAAGGACTATGAATCACTAGATCTCTAAAATATTTAGATGCTACTGTTCTCATTTTTAAATACGCTATTTTACAATTGCTATTTTACAATTACTATTTTTCACGGTATGTCACACACACACAGATAAAGCAATAAAGTAGATAAGTGACTGTCACTACACACCTAAGCACATGGCCTGGAAGCTAAGTCATGATGGGGGGCCTGCGCTTACCACTGACTTTTAGAGTCCTGCTCCACAAGCATAGGAGCATCCTGGCTGCTACACCAGCAGCCCTTTCCTTTCACCCTCCCTCCCCACTGCAGCCAGATTGAAGGAGTTCAGTGAGAAGCCTGCCTCCTGATCCCATCCCCCTGGCTTCAACACCAAGCGTCCTATAGCCTCGTGCACTCCATCTAGGTCCCTAGGCAGGCAATGTCTTCCTTCTGCAGGCTAGAGGACAGGAGATCAGTGCTCTCTCCCTCTGGCTCCAGGAGGAACCCAAGCACATAGGGATGAAACAGAAAGTGGAAGGAGAGTGCTGACCTCCCATCGCCTGCAGCAGAGCCATAACTAGGGTGGAGAGAATGGGGCAAAGCCCCAGGTGCCAAATTTTAGAGGGTGCCAGACTGACCCAACCTGACCCAAAGAGGAATGCACCTTTGTCGAAGGCACATTTCTTCAGGAGCTAGGCTGGGGTGGGGCTGGGGAGTTCATCTCCCACCCTGTCCCTGAGAATGCTCAGGTGCATGCTGGGAGGGGGGAGGAAGAAGCCTCTGGCCATGCCACACAGTCAGGGCAGCTCCAGCCTCCTGGGCACATGGCCAGGTCCCAGGTAAGAGGAAAGATGTGGGTGCCCTGGAGACCAGGATGAGAAAGTCAGTGCCCGGGCAGGCAGGCAGGAAAACCAGCTTGGTCGGTGAGGAAGGAATGCCCCCCTCCAAGCCCCAGCTGCACTTTGGCCCACAGTAGGGAAGACACCCCTTGCCCGGCCCCAGATGCGCTTTGGCTGGCACTGGGGAAGGCAGCCCCTACCTGGCCCCAGCTGCGCTTTGGCCCGCAGTAGGGAAGACACCTGCTTGGCCAGGGGACTGGGGCTGGCTCCAGCTCCCCATTCCTCAGGACAGATCAGGTCCCAAGCCAGATTACGTCCTGGAGTGCCTTATGCAGCAAGCAGCCTGCACCAGTCTTGTAGCCCTGTAGTAACAACCTCTTCTTGGGTCCTTAGGCAATGGTTCCCTTCTGCAGCCAGCTTGAGGGGAGCAGAGGGCCATTTTGAAAGACTCCGTCGGCCATTTGTGGCTCCTGGGTTACAGGTTGCAACCACTGCCTCACAATATTCATTGCAGCTTGAACTTGAACAAAACATGACAGACAGACACAAAACAGTCCTTAAAGACACTAACAGACTGTTAGGCCTGCTTATTACAATATTTTTGTATAACATTCTTTTGTATAATATTTAAGTTCACTGAAACAGAAGATTACTATTAAGATACATAAAGTTCTGCACTGGAGTGTGCACAATTGGCCCTGGCCCCTCAATCCCTCTTCATGCTGCAGGGAACAGGGTGGGGCAGGGTGGGCCAACCCAGAGGCCAGGCTCTGCTCTCTTGCCCCACTGCTGAGCCAGCCGTTCCACCCTGCGGGCAGGGAAGGCTGGCCCATAAACTGGATTCTGCATTTCCACCCTGCCCCTTGCCTTTGGCTTGCTGCTGAAGGCAGCAGGATGGGGGCGGAGGACAGCATGGCAGTGGGGGGCAGCAGTAAGGGCCCCACAGTGCCCTGCTTGCAGCAGGGCAGTTCCACAGGCCCAGGATGGTTGACCCACTTGTCTACCTCCAGAGATGGGCCAGGTTCTGTATTATTATACCTAATAAGGAATCTATTTCTCAAAAAAACATTTTTAACTCTTTTTTGTTGTCTGTATTGTATGGATTTACTTCTGACAAATACCTTGAAATAAATTGCCAAAATAATAGAAACTGGCAGGATTACATTGCATTTATTTGGCTGATATAATATGCAGAATTTTGCAGTATTTTAAAATATATGGGGCAGAATTTTTAATTTTTTGGGCACAGAATTCTACCAGAAGTAAATACTATACAATAGATAGCTAAACTTTTGAGAGAATTATTTAATGTTCAGATCACATTCCATCAACGTTTCACACAGTGAAAAGGAAACTCACAAGCGTTTTGTGAAACTCCAAAGGAATGCTACCTATTGAAGTGCATCTGAGAGAGCCCTTAAGATTTAGTATTCCTGAAAGACATCCCAATAATGTTTCAGTACTCATAATGAGTAACAGACTTCTACAATGGCCATACCAAAAAACATTGTCACTATATCAGTGCGCCAATGTCAATGAAGACAGTATTTTCAGTTATAGTAAACTTAGCATATGCAAGGAACTTCACATCTTTGAGAGTCTCATGCTAAGAGGTGCTGAGCAAACATACATTTCTTAGTATTTAAGTGCCACAGGATTCCTTGTTTGTTTCACTGAACTAAACTAACATGGCTACCGCTCTGAAACTTGAGTACACATAGCTCATCTTAAACTCATTGGAAAAGACTGGAAGTCATTGCTTGATTTCCTTTGATGTTTCTGAATGTAGCAAACAACTCCATACCTTTCTGCGCTCTATTAAGACAACAGGCAAAAATGTTATAGCTCATGGAAAGAGTGCTAACTGAAGACAGTTACAACCTGATCAACCTGCTTTGGTGTTCTGGATGGGACTTTTGCCTCTACAAATGTGCCTGATTTAAAGAGTTCACTCTCTTTTAGTACCCTCTGCGGTGATCATTCATATAGTGATAAAAACAGGACCTGTTATCATCATTCTTATACATGCATTTGTAAACTGGCTATTAGCATGTTATCTAAATATAGGTATTTCTCACAACATTATCTCCAAAGAAATAGGAATCAAGATCTGGCACCACATCCTGTGTTGAATCTTCTGAAAACCTCTGTCTGTCTGCATTAAAATCGTTTTATTTTCCTAACACTATTTATCCTCTGATGGGAATAAATGTCTTGCCTACACAAAAGTAGTCATGTTGTATGTCTGTTTTTAATATTTGAAAATACAAAATCACACCCACAAAGAGTTGTGCCTCCCTTTTTGTGTCCACAAATGAAGAAATCTAATTACTCAGATTTGGGCTCACAACAAACTACAGGAGCAACAATATAGACACAAAGATGGTCACAGAAATAAAGCCTAGCTGAACATCAGGTACTTAGTGTTCTGCCTAAATATAGCTGACTGATCTGTGACACTTGGAGAGAGCAACAATAATAAATTTACTTCCAGTGTGACCTTTTGGACTATCTATAATATGATAGTCAGATGCAAAACAAAAATCCTTTCTCTGACCTCATAATAAAACAAAAGAATAGGGTGGTACCACTGTTGGCAGCACTGCCAGATTGTAACAATGTCTGTCATTTTTGGCAAATAATGAATCAACTTAGCCCCTCCAAAGATGTCATGTGAGGCCAATAATATACTATTAGTGGAGAGTTAAAACGTACTGCTGTGGTGTATACAGAAAACACTCACTCCCTTTATTCTATTTGAAGTCAATTAGAAGAATCCTTTGATGTTCTTGGCATGCGTTCTTGGGGTAAATACTATACAGTTGTCTTTTCCAACCCCAAAGAATGCAAACTCCCAGGAGAATGTAGAGGCTGATTTAAAGAGTTATGTGCTATCTTTGTTGGTGATTATGACTTATTTTTAACCTGTTTTCAAACTTGGGTCATACCTTCTGCTTCCATCTATTATCCAGACAAATAAAGGTTGTCGATTCCTTGCCAAATTTCACAGTGCAGCGCAAGGGTCTGCTGAGCATTGCAGTTCCAGTCCATAGATATTCACTTCCCTACTTTCAACTTTGAAATGTTACCAGACTGTTTCACATTCACTTGTACAGAAATAAGCAGCAATCCTGAAATACAATGAAAATCTGGAACACAAACAATAATAGTTTTCTGATTTTCTTTAAGGGAAAAATAGAATAAACCAAGACCAGAACATCTTCCATATGATTCAAAACTAGCATATGTCAGATCTTAAAATCTCTTATATTTGCCTGTTCCAGAGGGGTATCTGTGTTAGTCTAGTTCAGCAAAACAAAAAAGGAGCCCTGTGGCACTTTTAAAGACTATCAAATTTATTTACTGCATGAGCTTTAATGGAGGAAAATCTTACTTCGTTAGATACTTTGAAGCCTAAACACTGTGGGCCTAAATGTGCATATGTGATGGAAGCAAGGGGTGCTATCACTCAAGATTAGTTATGCTCCCATTGATATCAGCATCAAACATGGGTATGTCTAGACTTGAAAGTTAGTTCAAATTAAGGAGGCTTAATCTGAACTAATTTAGTGCCTGCCTACATTAGGTTTTTATTAGTTTGAACTAAAGAATTCCTTAATTTGAAATAAAGAAAGCTTAGTTTGAACTAGTAAGACCTGGGAGTTAGTTTGAACTAAGCCCTTAGTTCAATCATTAGCTCGAACTAAGGATGAAGAAGACAAGGATTAATCCTTAGTTCAAATTTAATAAATTTGAACTAATGGCAGTTTGTTTGAATTGACAAAGTAGACTAATTGGAACTAATGTTAGTTTGAACTAGCCCACGTTGTTAATTCAAACTAATAAGTTTGAGTTTAGTTCAAACTAAACTCAAACTAATTAGTTCCAATTAACAAATCTGAACTAACTTTTCCTAGTGTAGACATAGTGTACTCATTGAGTTCAATGCTAACCTGATCAGAAGCTATGATTCCCGTTCCCTCCTGCAGTACCTCTATGCAGAAGATTTCTTTCCATATAATTTTTAATATGATGACAAATATGTCATTAAGCTTTTGAGAGGAGGTGTTAAAGACACCTGTGAGGATTCTGATTCCAAAACAACGTGTGGTAGGGAAAGAGTGACAGAAACCTTGGACATTTGCAATTTTCCAATTTTCCCAAGAAATTATACAGAATAGATTTGCCATGTTTATGAAAGAATTAGATCTGTTTTACAGCTGGGACTTTCAAATGAGTCTGAGGACATCAAATCCTACAGAAATTCAGTGTGAGCTATCCATTGAACTCCCTAAGGCTCCTTTGAAAATTTCAGCCTACATGAACAGCAGGGCTGTAAAAAGTCACTATTGATTCTATCAGTGGTAGCTGGTGCCCTTAACCCTTAGGATCAATATTTACTCTTGTGCATTCATCCGATGGAAAAATTAAGCTCCCCAAAATTGATCCCACACTATTCATATCAACTGGGGTTTTGACATCAACTTCCAAGGGAGCAGTATTTGAGGGCTAATCTGCACAAGACGCACTACATTGATGAAGAGCTGGTGCAGCTACACAATGTAATTTCACTATTGTAGTGTGTCTGGTGAAGAAGCTCTGTGTCAACAGAAGAGAGCTTTTCCCCTGGCAGTAGCAGAGAGAAGCAGTAGCTACGTTGGCAGGATGCAGCACGGTAGGCACCAGCACTTAAATCAAAGTAACTTATATTGCACGGGGGTGGATTACTCTCACTCTTGAATGACGTAAGTTATACCAAAGTAAGTGCCAAAGTAGACCTGGACTTTTAGACCTTCAAAAATAATAAAAATAAAACCCCACTGTGAACAATGCGCAATCTCCAAAAAGACTGCATCTAAAGTTTCCATCAGTTACTATTTTGAATGTCAATTTCTGCATTTTTTTCTTAGAAGCACAAAGTTCTGTGCAGATAGGGTGAAATTCACCTCAGTGGAGAGTCCAGCACAAGGCTTTACTCAAGCCATGAACAGGGCACGTGTAGATTGGAAAAGGGTGAGATCTGCCTGATAAGCAACAAGACGGGGTGCTTGCATACTCCCTATGTGCCGTGGGAAGGATTTCCTTACTGGCCTACAAAGGCTGGCAGAAAAGGTCATATTGGAATATGCTATGGTGATCTACGGCAGGGGTTTTCAAATCATGGGTCGGGACCCAGTACTGGGTCACAAACCCTCAGTTAGTGGATCACAGAGCCCCAGCTGCTGCCATTGCAAGACTGAAATGCATCACTCAAAGATGTCATTGTTGGGTCATAAGCATAAATGATTTTTTTCAACTGGGTCCTGAGGAATTAAGTTTGAAAACAACTGCTCTAGGGATTACATGGATAAAGTGATCCCTGTGCCCCAGCAGACAATTCTCACAGAAGAGTTCTGACTGCTGTCAGCTGAAATAGCAGTCACAGGGAAGAGTCAACTGCATGGAAGCTCCACACGTTGGCGCCACACTTGTGAGAGTAATTTCCATCCCCAGTCACCTCCTCTGCCCACATACAAAGGGTAAGGCTCACAGAGAAGCAGGGCTGGCACTAGGGTTTCTGGCGCCCCCCCTGCAACCAATAAATAGGCACCTTCCCCCTCCCCCAGGCATCATCCTCTGCCCCCCCCCATTGCGAGGTGGGGCCGGCCAACCCAGGGGAGGGGCAGACACCTGTGCTGCCCCCCCTATGGCAGGGACCAGGCGAACAGCCAAAAAGGCTGCCTGGTGCAGCACAGCCAGTCCGTTCACCTGGCTTCCCCCCCAGCCACACAGGGAAGCCATTGCCCCTGCCACCTCTGGCCACAGCAGGGAAGTGATCCCTCCACCGGCTCTGGCTGCGGTGGGGGGATGCGATCACCTCTGCTGGTCCTGGCCGCGGCAGTGGGAAGTGATTCCAGTCAAGGCTAGAGGCCTGAGGAGAGAGAGATGTATCCTGGAGGTGAATGCCTGGCTGCGAAGATGGTGTCGTCAGGAAGGATTTGGCTTCCTTGACCATGGAGTCCTGTTTCAGGACAGAGGATTGATAGGCAGAGATGGCCTTCACCTGTCCAGGAAGGGGAAGACCATATTTGGGCACCGACTGGTTGACCTAGTGAGGAGGGCTTTAAACTAGGTTCAACGGGGGAAGGAGACCAAAGCCCACAGGTAAGTGAGAATGTGGGTGATCTGGGGGGAGGGATGGAACTTGGGGGGTGCTGGGACTGTAGCACCAGCAATAAAAGAGAAGGTAGTTGGAACATGGGGGGGGGGGAATCAAACAAATGTCTTAAGGGCTCTACTGAAGCCCCAGTACGCGAGGAGAGTGGGGGAGGAGAACTCCTAGAAAAATTGCAAGGAGGTTTATGTAATAGAATTGGAAATCAACATGACAAAATAGGGCAATCGGCCGGATATTTTAGGTGCCTATACACTAATGCGAGGAGCCTGGGAAATAAGCAAGAAGAATTGGTAATACTAGCGCAGACAGGGAACTATGATATCATAGGAATAACGGAGACATGGTGGGATAGTCTGCATGACTGGAGCTCTGCCATGGATGGGTATAAACTGTTCAGGAAAGACAGGCAGGGAAGAAGAGGGGGAGGAGTAGCATTGTATGTAAAAGAGCTCTATGACTGCTCAGAGCTCCATTATGGAAGTGGAAGCGTGCCTGTAGAAATCTGTGGGTTACATTGAGAGGGGAAAGCAACAAGGGGGATGTTGTGGTGGGTGTCTGCTATAGACCACCAGACCAGAAGCAGGAGGTGGATGAGGTGTTCTATGGACAACTAGCGGAAGCTTCTAGATCACAGGCCCTGGTGCTCATGGGGGACTTCAATTTCCCTGACATCTGCTGGGAGGCCAATACAGCAGTGCATGGGCAATCCAGGAAATTTTTAGAGAGTGTTGGGGACAACTTTCTAGTACAAATGCTGGAGGAACCAACTAGGGGCCTTGCACTGCTCGACTTGCTGCTCACAAACAGGGAAGAATTGATCAGGGACGTAGAGGTAAATGGGAAGCTAGGCAGGAGTGACCATGACATGGTTGAGTTCAGGATGCTGATTAAAGGAGAGAAGGAAAGAAGCAAAACAAAAACCCTGGACTTCAAAAAAGCAGATTTTGGCTCCCTCAGGGAACTGATGGGCAGGATCCCTTGGGAAGCTAATCTGAAGGGGAAAGGAGTCCAAGAGAGTTGGCTATATTTTAAAAAAACTCTGCTAAGGGCACAGGAAGTTGCCATTCCAATTAGGAGAAAGAACAAACATGTGAGGCAGCCAGAATGGCTTAGCAGAGAACTCTGCTCTGAGCTTAAACATAAAAAGGAAGCTTACAGGAAGTGGAAGCTTGGTCAGATGTCCAAAAAGGCATATAAAGATATTGCTAGGGACTGCAGGGATAAAATCAGAAAGGCCAAAGGACAAATGGAGTTGCAGCTAGCGAGGGATGTAAAAGATAACAAGAAGGGGTTCTACAAGTATATTAGTAACAAAAAGAGGATCAGGGATGGTGTAGGCCCCTTGCTGAATAGGGCAGGCATCCTTGTGACAGAGGATGAGGAAAAAGCTGAAGTGCTCAATGCATTTTTTTCTTCAATTTTCACAGGCAGGGTCAGCTCCCAGCCCACTACCATAGGTGTGGCAGATGGGAGAGAAGAAGCGAGGCCCTTGGTGACGGAAGGTCAGGTTAGGGACTGCTTAAAGAAGCTGGATGTGCACAAGTCCATGGGGCCGGACGAACTGCATCCAAGGGTGCTAAGGGAATTGGCCGACGAAATAGCCGCACCGCTGGCCGTTATCTTTCAAAACTCATGGAGAACGGGGGAGGTGCCAGAGGACTGGAAAAAAGCAAATGTAGTGCCTATTTTCAAGAAAGGGAAAAAGGAGGATCCAGGGAATTACAGACCAGTCAGCCTCACCTCAATCCCTGGCAAAATTATGGAGCAGATTCTCAAAGAATCCATCCTCACACACTTAGAGGAAAATAAAGTGATCAGGAACAGTCAGCAGGGATTTACCAAGGGTAAATCATGCCTGACCAATCTCATTTCCTTCTATGAGCAGATGACTGGTTTTCTGGATACGGGAAGCACCGTTGATGTGCTATACCTTGATTTTAGCAAGGCTTTTGATACAGTTTCCCACAGCATTCTCATTGGCAAATTAAGGAATTATGGTTTGGATAGGTGGACTATAAGGTGGATAGAGAACTGGCTAGATCAACGGTTTCAGCGTGTAGGAATCAATGGTTCCATGTCTAGCTGGCAGCCGGTCACGAGTGGTGTGCCCCAGGGGTTGGTCCTGGGGCCAGTTCTGTTCAACATTTTCATCAATGATCTGGATGATGGAATAGACTGCATTCTCAGTAAGTTTGCGGATGACACCAAGCTGGGTGGACCAGTAGACACGTTGGAGGGTAAGGACAGGATTCAGGGAGACCTAGATAAATTGGAACAGTGGGCCAATAGAAATCTTATGAGATTCAATAAGGATAAGTGTAAAATCCTGCATTTGGGCCAAAAAACCCTATGCACTGCTACAGGCTGGGAAACATTCAGCTAAGTAGCAGCAGTGTAGAAAAGGACCTGGGGGTCATGGTGGATGGGAAGCTAGATATGAGTCAGCAGTGTGTTCTTGCTGCCAAAAAGGCCAATGGCATACTGGGCTGCATCAAAAGAAGTATTACCAGCAGATCAAGGGATGTGATCATTCCCCTCTATTCTGCACTGGTGAGGCCACATCTAGAATACTGTGTTCAGTTTTGGGCTCCCCACTACAAAAAGGACAGGGACATGCTAGAGAGAGTTCAGAGGAGAGCAACCAAAATGATTAAAGGGCTAGAGCACAAGCCCTATGAGGAAAGACTGGAAGCATTAGGCTTATTTAGTCTGCAGAAGAGAAGATTGAGGGGGGATTTGATAGCAACCTTCAACTACTTGAAGGGATGCTCTAAGGAAGATGGAGCTCGACTGTTCTCGGTAGTAACGGAGGACAGAACGAGGAGCAATGGTCTCAAGTTGCAGTTAGGGAGGTCGAGGCTGGATATTAGGAAAAACTTTTTTACTAGGAGAGTGGTGAAGTCTTGGAATGAGCTGCCGAGGGAGGTGGTGGAGTCTCCATCTTTGGAGGTGTTTAAGGCCCGGCTGGACAAAACCCTGACTGGGATGGTTTAAGTGGGAGTGGTCCTGCCTCTGGCAGGGGGTTGGACTAGATGACCTATGAGGTCCCTTCCAACCCTAGGATTCTATGATTCTATGATAGGAAGAAGGGTCCCCCCCAGCTGCCAGGTCTGGCTGCAGCAGGGAAGCCATACCCCCTGCCGGCTGTGGCCACAGTGGGGAATTGCTTCCCTCTGCTGTGGCCAGAACCAGCAAGGGCGATCTTGTCCCCCTGCCGCAGCCAGAGCTGGTGGGGGGATCGCTTCCCTGCCGCAGCCAGAGGTGGCAGGGGCAATGGCTTCCCTGTGGCACCTTTTAAATTGGCGCTTGGGGCAAAGCCCCTTCCCCCCTGTAGTAATTACTGTCCTGGCTGCGGCAGGGGGAAGCAGCGCACTGTAAGTATTGCAAGGGGGGTGCCCCTCTAATATCAGCACCCCCCTGCTATGCTTACCTCGCTTACCGTGTTTTGTCAGCCATGCAGAGCAGGGGGCAATACATTGTCACAGATAGCCTTTCCTGCACATACAGTAGTTAGCCAGGAATGCCCACCTCACACTGTGGGTTAAACTTTGTGAATTAGGAGATACTGTTCATTAAAATGAAAATTATAGGATGAAATTCTACCATCAAATATACTGTACACCTGCATGTCCTATTATAATCAATAGCTGCAATTTTCAAATGTGGGATTTAGCCCAATAAGTCTCATTAATTTCAATGGAAGTTGTGTAGCTAGTTGCACTTCAGTTAGCTAAGAAAATCTCAGCTTATATGTACATATGTGAAGGAAGAAATTGACCCACTGAGCTACCAAAGGATTTTTTGTGTGAACCTGAATACTGAATTGTTCTGGAAAGGTAGAGAAATATAGCTGTCAGAAATCAGAGAAAGCAGAGGGAGACACTAGAGTTCTGTTTTAAAATCAGACTTACAGAAAATGAGTTGAAGAAGAAGCTGGGGAAATCCCTGAAATCCCCATTATAATCACTTGCTATTCATAGTCAAAATATAAATAATAATAACAAATATATACTGCAGTAATCATTTAATATAAAATGGTAAAAACCAAAAAGCATCAGAAAGTCTTTTAAGAAAAATGATCATATAATCAAAAGACTATAGAGTGCTACTTCTTTTTCTTCTGGAAATACTGAATTAACAACCTTCTCTGTCCTTGTTTGTCGGCTTTTATCTAGAGTTGTGCCAAATTATCTGAAAATCATTTATACAGTCAGACAATCTGAGTAACTGCTAGTTCACAGATACTGCAGATCTAGCTCACTGTTAGTTGCTACAAATGTATTGCTTGTCAAGCTCCATCATATTATGCTGACTTACAAATTAGAATCCTAGACATCCAACAGTGACTGAAAACACATATAATTAACAAATTTGCTCTTCACAGACAAAAGGACAATTTTTATAATATCTTCAGTCACTTGCATCCCCCAGATTTTACTGTACTCCTGCTTTTACTTTTGTCCTATGCGAATTTTAGAAATTTGTCAACTACAATAAGAACAAGTAAACTAAGCTTTCTAAATAACTGCCAAAAGAGGTGAAATAATATTCCCTATCTTTAGCAAGGCACAACAGCAGCATTAGTTACTGCCCATAAATCCCATTAAGGTTCAAATCAAACTCCAAATGCTCTGATAAATAGAGTTTCCTTTTCTTATGGCTGCCCTCTTGTTCCCCCATGTTTTGCCATGTGTGTGTTATTGAAGCAATATGAAGAACGACAACTGAGGCTCTTAGAATGCTAACTGTCAGAGCCAAATTATAAAGCTGCTATCTCTTACATCTTAAAATGACATGTGAAGAGCAACTGCAAAACAAAAGCTCTCTTCAAGGGCTTATTAAGGATGGTGTTTGCATAGCAGGTCATTGCACTTCAACAGAATTTTCAGAGTTCTGACAGGATACAATGAATGAAAGACGTACCCATAAGATTATTAAAGGAAAAAACTCATTCATGTATGCAATTGTTTATCGATGGACAGTATGTCCTTTGATTTATTTAGACTTGCCAGATTTCATTCACATCTTGTGCATATGTCGGATATAGGATAATCAGATCTGGCTGAACGTGAATTGTCCCTTCTGTTCCCACAACGATGCCCAATGACCAATCTATGGCCCTGTTCCAAAGGAAGACATACACCATCTTAACCAGTACAGTGATGAACTCTTCCACCTTTCACTGCCTCTAGAAGAATAACAGAAATGTTCATTTTGAGACCATCTGCAAATACCAGCCTCAGATAAAACCCAGGTCAGATTAGAGTCAACCAAAATGTATTTATTGGAATTTTATGGCTAGAGAGAAAACAGAAAATAAAAGTTAATTAAAGAATAACTCACTTGCTGCCTGATTGTAGCTGGCCCCTGTGGGTACACATGCAGAAGGAACAGTAAAAGAAGTCTTTTCCCTCTTCTGTATTTGTGCAGGAGCCAACCAATAAATGTCAGCAGAGTGCAAACCCTGATTCCTGCTAGTGCACGTGAAGGGTCTGAGGTGAGCATACACTACACAGGCTCTGAAAGAGAAGTGGAGCTGGCATGCTTTTTCTAGGAGTCCCAAAAATTCTGGCTCAATGTTTCTAGGAGTCTGGCTAATGGGCAGTTCTAGAGCACACCCGAGCACATCTCTGACTGCAAAAGGCAAAAATCAGCTATTAATATGGACTCACCCATAAAAACTGGCAAAGTGACAATATAAACAATTTACAAATCTGTATAGAATTGAGCAGGTCCACTGCATGGGAGCACATTCTTAGCTCTCTCTTTGTGTCAGCCTTATTGTTGTTTTTCCCTGCACCAGGTATGACACCCTCAAGAACAAACATGTCTCCAAGAGCAGCCCAGTCATAATTCATTGAGAATTTGGTGTGAAAGCATGACAAAGTACAATATACATTAGCAGTGAATTAAAACGTTCTGGAGAGGCAACATGGTTTAATTAATAGAAATCACACTGGGAGGCACAAAATGCCAAATTTAATGCTGGTTCTGGCTTCTGCCACTGAATCACTGGATGGCTTTTGGCAAGCCACTCTGCCTTAGTTTTGCTATCTGTAAAATAGGGATAATTATAATTAATAGATACTTAAATCACTGAGTTGTGATGGGGGCTAATCAGTTCCTATTACTAAAGTGCTTTGAATTATATAAGGATGTATTATATTCTTATTATGTATCTTATTATCAGATTTGCCCCTCACTTTGGGGTACACTCATTTATAAGAGTTACCTTCCTTGAGTGGTGGTATAATTCTGTTAATGCACTACTGGTGTTTTTGTATGTTTTCATATAGAGCATTATGTTTACCTTCTGCAAGATCCCTCCCAATGCAGCTAGCCTGCAGGGCCTAAGTTTCCTAGGGCCGGGTTCCTTCAGCCCCAGACTCAAATAAACACTCACATTCACACACCTACATTCGCAGATGAACAGAGCATGTCTGAACAGACTGGGTCAAAACAGCCTTTTTAAATTAACACCCTTACATGCTACTGGACTCAACAGGCTGGTCAAGCAGCCGTTTCCCACTGCTATGCTTATATGCCCTTAGATTCCACCAGCTGGGCAGAGCAGCACTTTGAACCTGCCACCCTTACACAAGTTCAGTATGTCGTTATCCCCATGATCACTCTCCGATTGTTCTGGTACTAACCCTCTTAATAAGCAAACCCCACAGGATTTGGGGGCATTACCAATAAACAAAACAGTTACAATATTACACAGGTTCAGTTAGGGTTTTGAGGAAATCTAGACCAACTCTGACTATAAGTCAGATTTAAAATGTTATGTCTGGAGAGAGAGAGTTGGGGGTCTCACCACTGCCACTTGAACTGCTCAAAGATTCCCAGGAGACAGGCTTAGGGTCTGAGTACTTGAGACAAGCTGAGCCCCCAACATGATCAGTCAGGGAAAAGTGAAGTCCCAATGGAAATGATGCAGCTTTTGGATCCAGGCATCAGAACAGTTTTGAACTTAGGTAGAGGTTTGTGTGGGGAAGAAACAAAGGTTCAAAGAAGAATATTAGGTTTTTCATGGGTAAGCAATGACTCATGGAGCACACCAGAGTTGCTTTGTTTAGGCCGGTTAATAGAAACAAAACATTCCTGGCTATAGGCAATATGCCTTTGAGGGACTGCTCAATGCAATCAGACTGACTTAATGTTTTGGCTATCAACAAAGTATCTATGACTAGAACTGGTCTGATAACTGCTGAACTGGGTGTGTGCAGGCATTGGTTCCTTAACTTTGGAGCAGAGATCACTCATAATGCTGCGCTTCCCTACTTCTCTGATCCCAGAGTTCAGCATGGTTCCTGCTTTGGAGCTTGGTTCTTCATTTTGTGTTAGGGATGTTTCCTTGTGTAAGGCAGGCTAAGGAGCTGTGCCTAACAGCTTTTGGGAGGAAGGGACAACTAGTCTGCATGGGTCCTATATTAGCATGAGCACAAAGAACACAGTTAGGTATTAGCATAATGGGTGCCGCGCAACATGGGTAATGGTATTTGGAGTTGATCTGATCACAAATCTGTCAATATCTGTAATTCTACTGAAGGGGAAATATAAAATACTGTCTTTTGTGATATGCTATTCTCTTCTTGTTCCAAATCTGTTTGGGTTAGTTAAAGGGTAAATGTTACCTTTAGCTAAAAAAAGACTTGTAAGAGAGGCCTCTGCCTGTTTCAGCCTGGGAAAGGAGATATGGGTGGGTTTTGGATAGCTCTTTTTGAAGTATGGTATTTTGTCTCAGCTGCTAAGCCTACTGTCAAAGGACTGATTGGTCTGGGCTTTTTTTTTTAAGGTTTGTCTTTGTTATTTTAATGGAAGTAGTTGTTTCTGGCTACTTGCGGTTTAAGAGCTGAAATCACTGAAGAGGAGCAGCAGCTAGAGATGAGCTGGCCAGCATGAGTGACTGGTGGGTGAAGCTAGGGGGTGGTGTGAGTGACAAGCGGGTGGAGCTGGTGGATGGTGAGAGTGGCCAGTGGTGAGCCAGGTGGTATGAGTGACTGGTGGGTGGAGCTGGAGGGCAGTGGGCAGAGCCAAGGGACAATGCTAGTGGATGGAGTGAGTGACCAGTGGTTGGCACTGATGGACAGCTGATATCAAAGACACTCCCTACATACCCTAGGGTTGGTGGGGAGCCTAGCTAGCACCAATACTTGAGATCGGTGCTGATTTTACTATTAAGTCTTGTATGTTCTGTTATGCGGCGTGGGTTGTTAGGAACTTTGCTCTGATTTCCTAGACCAATGGTGATTTCTGTTACTTGGCTTTTTTATTCTGTTTTTACTACTATTAAAATTCTGTATACTGCACTCATCTCATGCTTGCGAGCGGGGAAGCCTTACCCCTTTGGGGTGCCCAGGGAATAGTGCATGGTTTCCCAGAAATCTGGGTGGGGGCTTGAGCCAGTTGGTGCTGTAACATTATTTGGAAACCCCTAGATATAGAACCCGGCCCTTGTCCTGCCATCTCACCCTGGCAGAAGGGTTATATTTGCTCCATCTTTGAAGCATCTCAGGCTCTCTGTTTTCCATTCTGTGTGCTAATGATCAGGAGTGTCCCTGGCCTAGAAAAAGACCTGTGGCTCAGGATCTGGGATTCAGGGCTTGTGCACTTTAAGCACACCGCTGTTGCAGCCACCACTGCGGCAGATCCCGGGCTCAGGCACTGGGACTTACGGCGCCAGCCCCATAAGCCCAGGGCCAGCGATGCCCCTGCAAATTATGATGATTCCTTCTCACATCTTCAATGTATATGAGGCTAGGTGAATTGCCTTAATCCTGTCACCCTTATCCGGACAGGTTTCAGTATGTTTCCCACTGATTTTTCGTTGTTTCTGTAAGTTTTTCTCTGATCAGTTCTGTTGGAGGCTGGGGGAGCTCAGATGAGTGAGACCATTGGCATTGTTGGAACTGGGAACAAGGGGCATGGGCCGCAAGGGTCCTAGGTCAGTGCCCCAAGTCCTGAGCTGGCCCGACCATGCTAGGTTACAGGGCTGGTGCTCAAAGCCAGCAGAAGCAGGACTCAACTGGATTTGCTGGGAGCCAGAACAAGCAGTTGGGGTTGGCAGCAGCAACAACAGATGGCCCTGGCCTGGCTGGGACCAGGGCCAGTGGTGGCAGTAGGATCTTGCCTGGCCAGGGTCCCAAGACCACTGGATCTGGCCCCAGTCAGGAACCAGGGGCCGCCACGAGAGGCAGGAGCCAGCCTGTCTGTGGACCCAGCCAGATCCAGCCCAGCCAGGGACACGTGGCTGCTAGATCTGGCCCAGCCAGGAATCCAGGGCTGCTGACAGTGGTGGGATCTGGCCCAGCCACGGACCTGGTACTGGTGGAGTCTGTGGCTAGTGCCAGATCCACTCCCTGCCTGGGACCTGTGGCTCAACACTAAGAGTATGTAGATGTTGTGTAGATCCTAACTGTAGATGTTGTTGGCCCCTTTGACCAACCAGTAGCAGAAATTTGAGGTCTTGCAGCCTGGTATCTTTTTGGATGAAAAATCAGGGACATGTGTTGTTCCACAGTTTGAATCTAAACAATTTGTATGATTTGCTGAAATAGTCTGATCTGAACCAGCCATTTACGCATCACTGGATTTATTTTTCCCTCCCGCATTATAAGTTTTCCATTTTCAAGAGGCTGAAAAAGTGGGATTTCTCCTACAAAAGCTTATGTAATAATTAATTTTTTTTAGTCTTTAAAAGTGCCACCAGGGCTCCTTGTTTGTTTTGCAAAAACTAAGATGGCTACCCCTTGGCACTTGTATTTTCTTAGTGTAATTTATTGATTCACCAAATGTACATGTCCTGCTCCTGCTTCTCTGAACACCACCAGGGCCAGCCCAAGGATTTTTGGCCCCACCGACTTTCAATGTAGAGAAGAATGATGACATTTTAATAAATATTTTAAATAGAGAAAACATTTACTTCTATCAATTTTGGTGCACCTTAAAGCCTGGCACTGTAGGCAATTGCCTAGTTTGTGTATATGGTCAGGTCAGCCCTGAACACTACTGCTGGGAGGCACATGTCTTCTACTGAAGCTTTGGATCAGACCTTTCTGCTCTATCTCAAGAAACATCTCTCTTTTCTCTGTACTTCTTCAGAGACCCACCTAGACACTAGTCTGACTGCCTATCTACACAAGAAATTTTTCTCAGCCCCTGAGATGTAGGTGTTAGTTACATACTCCCCTCTGGGCTCCATGGTCTTGTCAACGGCTGTAGGGTCAGCTCTCTATTTCAGTGGTTCCCAACCTCTGTGTCAGGACACATTACTGTGCCACCACACAATGGCAAGTATGTCGCAGAGTGTCAGGGAGATGGCTGGATTTGGCTTGTGGGAGATGGGTTCATGTATCCTGTAAGGTGGCATATCGCAACCAGGTATGTTGTGACCCACAAAAGTTTGAGAACCACTGCTCTGTTTTATCTGCAGCTGCTTTTACTCCACAAAGGGCTTCAGTTGAATGCTTAACCCACCAATTTCTGTAATTTATTTTGCTCTCATTCTGTAAATTCCCCATCTTCAAACATCTGATGAAGTGGGATTCTTTTCCACAATAGCTGATGCGATAAATAAATTCGTTAGCCTTTAAAAGTGCCACCAGACTCCTTGTTTGCATTTCTGTAATGTGGCCTTGGATCAAGTTTGCTTATAAAAGACCTAATGACAGGCTATTAACACTTCTTCCATAACAATAGGGAGACAATTAATAATTAGAAAAATGAGTCTTGCCTGCCAGAGCAGGCAGTTCAGGTATTTTTCATGGGTTTTAACATGTCTTGGTTATAACTCTTGTAGTTGTCTGCTATATTTCTTGCAAATTGCCTTGCAAATGTTTGTATTTATCTGTCCATAGTTTATGAATGAATGAACATTTTACACTCTATCTCACCCCACATATAGCAATTCATAAATGTATCTATCAGGGAAAAGTACTTAATTTACTGGTTTCCAGTTTTCTGTCATTTGACACACGTATCACAATTCACCACCAGCTTGTTGCCAGGTGTGTTCTATGCTAAAGTAGGATGCAACTATTTCTTAATAATACCTCTCTATCAGAGATTTGCTTGGGGGACTGGCGAGCATTTCTACAAGTTGAAATGTATTGTTTTAATTAAGCATTATCTTATTTGTAGCTGCATTTATTGGTTTTCATCACAAACAATGAACAAAAAGGAGCAGTGGAAGAATGAAACAACTGGGCAAAAACACCACATATATGCCCTTTTATATGACAGAGAACATTTCTAAAATGGACCCCATAATAATAGATTTGTCTTCATGTCCTGGCTCTCCTGCTCTTAGCACACAGCAGTAATCTGTTGCGCAGAAATATCATCTATTCTGTACTACTTTTAGACAAAAGCAGACAGTTCGGGATCCTTTCCCTTTTGATTACACACATTTTTGACAGCTCACAGGCTGATGCAAATTACCACAATATAAGTGAAGAAGTGTGTTCATGCAGTGGGGCATTTTTTTTCCTTGTCTGAGAAAAAACATGAGATGTTAGCATGTTGCCTCTTATGCCTGGGGAGGGAGGAAGGAAGGAGAAATGTGATCATTGGAAGATGGAAGGACAAGACATGGAGGAGAACCGTACTCCATAACATGCTCTTTTCAGAACACTCCAGTGATTTTCTTAGTATTTATATTAACATCATATCTTTTCCCCCACGGAGACTAATTAACTTCAAATAGGCCCTAACTCAAAGTCATAAAATACATGCGTAGTTCCACTGATTTCATGTGCCTAAGACACAGGTCCATAAAAGGACTTAAGTTTTGTGATGCTTATCATCAAAGTACCTAGAAAATCATGAGAATAACATATATAATCAGAGAGCCTGAGTTAGGCTTGTAAGTTCCTTATATGAAGAGCGAGGAGAAATAGATTACTTATGACATCCACAAAAGACAGCATTCTAGGTGAGGACTTGTCTAAGCTACCCATTGGGAGTAGGATGACCCAACCAGATAGCAAATGTGAAAAAGCAAGATGGGAGGAGGAGATAATAGACACACATATAAAGACAGAGCCCTGAGTATCGGGACTGTCCTTATAAAATCTAGTCACCCTAAGAGAGATGCACACAAGACCCGCGTGTCCTAAGCCGTATACCTCTCATGACTTAGGCTACTAAATCCAGGCAGGGACAGTTCTACCGATGAGCCAGTGTGGCACCGGCTCAGGATGCCAAAGCATAGGAGCACCAGGGGTGGAGCAGGGGGACCAGCCTAGACGCCGGACCCTGTACACCTGCCCCTTCCCTGAGCCAGTCACTCTGCCCCTGGGGGTGGAGCGGGCTAGCCCATGGGTTAGACTCTGCTCTCTCACCCCGCCTATGGGCTGGCCCTCCTTACCCCTAGGGAGGAACAGCCGTCCCAGGGGAGGGGCAGGAGAGTGGAGCCTGGCCTCTGAGCTGGCCTGCTCCACCCCGGGCTGGCTGTTCCCCATCCTGGGGGTAGGGTGAACCAGCCCAGAGTGGAGCCTGGGTTCCACACACACAAACACCCCAGCGCAAAAGCTGACTCAGGGCGCCACAACCCCTTGAGTTGGCCCTGAACTCAAGCTTCAGGAAGCAACCTAGCTCTGTTCGACAATCTGCAAAGCAAGGAAAAGTACACTCTGGCTACCAGACAGCTGAAAGAAACCAAGGTGGTATTTTATAATATTTAGCCCAGGGGTTAGATTACTTGCTTCAGATGTGGGAAACTGCTGGTTCAAGTCCCTCCTGCACCTAATGAGAAGACAGAATTTGAATGGAGATTAATTGCCTGGCTGATAAGTGCTCTGACAATGGGGCTATAAAGTTTCTCATTGTCTCTAGCCCATTGTTTAATGATTCAGCTATTTTATTAAAGTGCAGCTTCAATAAGTGAAAGTGAGTGATACCCACACCACAATATCCTATAGCCCTCATCTCAAAGGTTGCAGATTCCTTTTCATGTAAGGCAGGGTTCTCAAACCCAAATCACTGTGTGGACTGCATGAGGACATATAAATGAGCCTGAGGGATGCACCACTGAAACCTTTTCATACAACAGTATTGCAAATAGTGATAGTGTCATTGCATGCCATAGGAAATAACTTTTGGGGCCACATGCAGTTTGAGACCCCTGATGTAAGGGGACTGTTAGCCTTTATTGACACTAAGGGGGATTTTTTGGTTGGCCCTCTCCAGGAACCAGCGGACAGGGGAGGGCTGAGGAGAAATCAAGACCTTGAAACAGACACTCCCCAGGGCCAATGGGGAGAGATCAGTGTTCCAAGTCAGCCTGATTGGCAGGGCAAGCCAGCTAACAATGGAGTTAGCGTTCTGTGGTCCCATCCTCCATGTGACTTGGAGCTACCTGGGCCAGAGCAGTCAACTAGCCAAGCTCAGAGAAGAACAGTAACATGTACCATAGAGAACCAGAGGAGCAGCCCACAGAGCTGAGCCAGACCAAGAGCAGCACTGAGGCAAAGTGAAGCTGAAGCTGATGCTCGAGCATTCAGGGGCTGAAGTCATGGTCATCTGGCTAATGCTCCTGGGCTGGGGCTGCACAGTACTCAAGTTGCCTGGGGCTGGATCAGGCTGGAGCTGTTCAAGCGGCAGGCCAGCACTCGGGGTGCTTGTGGTGGTTACTGGTAAAGGTGGAAGCCCTCCAGCCACACTAGGGGACTCAGGGCTCTGGCAAGGGAAGGAGCAGGGCCTCTAGTGGAAAAGGCAGAACCATGGGATAACTGCCCAAATGGGGGATTCATGCTCCACCCATGATAGGTTATAAGGGAGGATGGTTGCTGCTATTTTGGGGAGAGTTAGACAGCCTCTAAGCATTCCCCTTGGACCAGGATCCATAGGCAAGTTACACAGAGAAATTTTTATCTCAATATTGCATTTTCTTGTAATTTTATCACTACTCTAGTGAGCTGTAGGATTTTTACCTGTTCCATGGAAACACGGTGAAAAAACTACCACAAATTTTCCCTTATCAGAAATGCCCACCATCTTCTATTAACTCCTTATGTATTTTTGTCCCCCATGCCCCTCCCTGTAATTTTTTTTTTAAATCATTCGTACTTAGTTGAATTCCAGGTCCAGCGACTCCTTCCCTTGGACTGGGGCAGGGCTTTTCAGCAGTTGGTGGACACCCACCACTACCCTGATTTAAAATAGTATCTCCTATAAAGTGGAAGGACCTGGGATAATTAGTGCTGGACATCTCTTGACCAACTTACCTCAGGTATACTACTAATATGATTCTCTTTACCACAACCATCAATGCAACAGAATGAATTTTTGATACTGTAAAAAGATAGTGAGGAATATGGATTTTCCACAAATATAGCAAAAGTGGAATGCAGGTAGGTTGTTATCAATAACAACAGGATGCAAGCAGAAACCATGGTGAATGGTCAAGCAGTTGCATTTAACTATCTGAGATCATACATATTGAACGAAAAAGACTGCTCCAAAGAAATGTGAAGATGACTGAGGATGCAGTGGTTATCATGAATAAATTGGATTATGATCAGGAGGCTTATAAACAACTCTCCCACGCGCTATTCTACAGACCACTTTCCTCTGGCCTCACTAAGGAATACCAAAAGGAATTATGACGCCTACTCAAGAAACTCTCTAAGACAGCACAGGAACATATAAAGACAGAAACACCACCAGAACCCCAGCCAGGGATGTTCTATCTACTACCTAAAATCCATAAAAAAGGAAACCCGGAACTTCCCATGACCTCAGGCATTCACATTCTTACTGCTGGCCTATCTGGTTACGTGGACTCCCTCCTCAGACCTTACGTTATCAACATCCCTAGCTATCTTCGAGATACTATGGACTTCTGAGGAAAATACAGTCCATTGGTGAGCTTCCAGAAAATGCCATTATGGCCACTATGAATATAGAAGCTCTTTACACCAGCATCCCACACAAGGATGGATTACAAGCTATTAGAAAGAACCATCCCAGATGATGCCATAGCACAGCTTGTGACTGAACTTTGTGACTTTGTGCTCACTCACAAGCACTTCAGATCTGAGGATCATTTATACCTCCAAGTCAGTGCCACTGCTATGGGCAGCCGCATGGCCCCACAATATGCCAACATCTTTATGGGCGACTTAGAACAATGTCTCCTCAAGTCTCATCCCAAAACACCTCTTCTTTACCTATGCTACATTGATGACATCTTCATCAGCTGGACCCATGGCAGCTTTGCTCTTGAAGATTTTCACGGAGATTTCAACAATTTCCACTCCACAGTCAAATTGAGCCTAGAACACTCCACACAGGAGATCCACTTTCTTGACACTACAGTACAAATCAGGGATAGACACATCACCACCACCCTATACTGAAAACCTACTGATCGGTATATTTACCTACATCCTTCGAGCGTCCATCCTAAACACACCACATGATCCATTGTCTACAGCCACGCCCTAAGATATAACTGCATTTGCTCTGATCCCTCAGACAGAGACAGACATCTTGAGAATCTCTATCAAGAATTCTTGAATCTACAGTACCCACCTGGGGAAGTAAGAAAACAAATTGACAGAGCTAGACGAGTACTCCAAAGTCATCTACTACAGGAGAGGCCCAAGAAAGAATACAACAGACCACCACTAGTCACCACATACAACCCTCAAGTCAGACCTCTGCAACAGATCATTAAGGACCTACAACCTATTCTAAAAAGATGATCCCTCTCTCTCTCAAGCCATGGGAGACAGACCTCTCCTTGCCTACAGACAGCCACCCAATCTTAAACAGATACTCACCAGCAACTACAGAGCTAACAACAGAAACATTAAAGCAGGCACATATCCCTACAACAAACCACGCTGCCAAGTCTGCCCACATATCTGTACAATAGATACCATCATAGGTCCAAATCAAGCCTGCTACTCCATCAAAGGCTCATTTACCTGCTCATCTACTAATGTGATCTATGCCATCATGAGCCAGAAATGCCCCAACACCTTATACATTGGACAAACAGGACGATCCCTGCGCAAAAGAATAAATGAACACAGAACTGATATCAGAAATCACAAAACAAAAAAACCAGTTGCTGAGCACTTCCATCTTTCTAATCACTCAATAAATTATTTAACAACCGTTGTCAGAGATGTGACTGGGACATCAAGACTTCAAAGAGAAACAGCTGAACTTGAATTAATATGCAAATTAAATTCTGTGAAAGCAGGATTGAATCGAGACTATGGGTTCTTCTCCCATTAAAAAAGGTGATTTGACTTCAGCCTTCCCAGGGTTTCAACCTAACAACTGCTCTGATTTGTAGTTACTGTATGACCTGATCCTATGTTTTACACCCCCTTGCATTTATTTTCATTCCATTCTGTAAGTTCACCCATCTTCGAAGCATCTGACGAAGTGGGATCATCTCCCATGAAAGCTCATGCAAAAAATAAATATTAGTCGTTAAGTGCCAC
The DNA here is from genome assembly GCA_007922195.1 of Podocnemis expansa. NCBI lineage: Eukaryota > Metazoa > Chordata > Testudines > Podocnemididae > Podocnemis > Podocnemis expansa. The sequence continues at coordinate 5,620,064 of ML682013.1, read as the reverse complement.
ATGACTCCTTGTTTTTTTTTTGTTTTTTTTTTTCCTGGAGTAGACTAACACGACTAACATGGCTATCCCTTTAGAAATTCACTCAGTCATGCTTTCCCTTATGAAAGTGTGAAAAAACATGGCATCTCAAAAGGTACAAAGATGAAAAGCTTCCTTTTTTGCATAGTGACTTGTGGATGTGAATCCTGGGAAATTAATGCTATTAACAAGAGGAATATTGACACCTTTGAGATGTAGTGCAGACAAAGACTTCTTTGCCTTCTGAAGGAAGAATGTTTTTGTTAGAAACATTATTGGAGAGAAGTGGACATTGATCTCTGAAGTTAGCAGATGCAAACTTCTATACTTTTTCTCATCGGGCAAAGAGATGGCAATATGCTTTATAAAGTTCTCATGGAAGGAATCTTGCAATAGGGGATGACTAGTGAGCAGAGAGATAATACAAGGCAAATCACAGAGAGGCCAATGTCTCATTGTGTAAGTTAGCAACAAATCAAAAAGGCTTCAGAGCATTCTATTATGACATCATCAACATTCAGACATGAATAAATGGACTTTACTTATTTACTTACCTTCTCCTATTACTTTCAATGGGGCTGAAGGCACTGAAATGGCCACCATCTAGCTGTGAGGCTGCTGTTAATGAAGTCGGCTGCCACATCACATTGTTTTCTATGAGACTGAAGCCAGGCCCAAACAGTAAATGGTGCATTAAAAGAACTCCTTGAATCACATAAATGGCAGATACATTTGGTGACAAAATGGGTTGCAGCCCATGAAAGCTCATGCTCAAAGAAATCTTAGTCTAAAAGGTGCCACAGGACTCTCGCTGCATTTGGTGCATTAAAAGAACTAAAACGATCACACTCTTAGCGAGAAAAGGAGAGGGGAGCTAAAAAGGCAAAAGACAGGCAAAAGACATGGTTTGATGGATGATGATCATTAAAATCTAATGATTTATAGGGCTAACTTCATGATTTTGGGGGATCTGACTCATGATTTTTGATTGCTTGAGGAGGGCAGTCCTGATATTTTCTATTTCAAAGGGGATAGCCGTGTTAGTCTAGTCCAGTAAAAAAAACAACAAGGAGTGGTGTGGCACTTTAAGACTAACAGATTTATTTTTTGCATGAGCTTTCGTGGGAGAAGATCCCACTTCCTCCGATGCTTTGAATCTTCTCCCATGAAAGCTCATGCAAAAAATAAATCTGTTAGTCTTAAAGTGCCACACCACTCCTTGTTGTTTTTTTACTGATATTTTCTCCCAGTTCATGATTATGCCAGGGCTTAGGCAAGATGTAAGTGTCCAGACACCTAGAATGAGGCAATAGTACACATGCCTAGATGCAGAAACACTGTCACCTAGATAACTTTTCTCCTTTTCCAAAGAGATAGCCGTGTTAGTCTGGTCCAGCAAAAAAACAAGGAGTCGTGTGGCACTTTAAGACTAACAGATTTATTTTTTCGCATGAGCTTTCGTGGGAGAAAATCCCACTTTGTCAGATACTTCGAAGATGGGTGAACTTTTCTCCTGAAAATTGGGGCACTGTGTAAAGCTGCCAAGTGTGGATTACAGTGGCTCCTAAAACTCGGACTAGACATTAAAACTCATGATTATACACCCAAGTACCTTTGTGGATATGGGCCCAAATGTTTTGCATGTGTATAAATTCTTGGTTGAGTTGAGGCTGTGACTGATAAACTGGAAAGGGAGCCAACAGAAAGTAAAAGCATGAGCAAAACAGCCTGGGCATAGCTATTTATGGGCATGGGCCCTCCAGCTTGGCCAGTGGACTCCCCCCACTCCCTGTTCACTGCAGCACCCGACAGCGGTGTGAGCTTGCTGCCATCACTGCAGACAGGCCAGAAGCTGGCAGCTGCAGCTATGAGTGGCAGTGCTGGAGGCAGACAGGAGAGGGTATGTTGCTCTCCTCCCATGCAGTTCTAGCCCCAGGCAGCTGCTGCAGCCTTTGCACAGCATGGGCTGGGTCCCTCTATCCTCCCTCATCCTCCTGATGCTAAGCAACTGGAGCATCTTCAGGAAGCTTCTGGCCACATAACCAGAAGCTGGACTGGCTGGGCCTACCCTGGAGAGTCAGGGGTCCAGCTGGAAAATGGGAGCAGGCTACACCCCAGCACAACAGACTACTTGCCTCAGGACCAGGAAGCTGGCAACTGACAGAAAAGCACTGAGCACACTGTGAACTAATGTCAGAATTCTCTCTCTCCACATTTATTCATTTATTTATACAACATCTGTAGACATCTGCTTCTTCGGAAGTATCTATAATCCCCAAAGGATGGGTGAGAGTTTCATTTTCCAATTTGTAGTAGTAAAAAACCAAAGATAATGTCATGATCTGTGCCAGATCATGCAGCTAAAGTTATATTCACCAAATGAAGAGCTAAATTTTGCTTTTAAGAAAAAATATATATATTAATAATGGAATAGTATAGTGTCTGAGGCCTACCAATATTGTTCTGTTGTTTTGTGGGCCACATAAAATGGTATGATGTCCTCAATCTAGTTTCCAGTTGACAGATGGATGCATGACAAAATTCACCCTTACATTTGGTACCTCATGTTGGATATTTGAGTAAAAAGGCCAAAGACTGAATGAGCATGAAGACAGAGTGATCCTCTCCAGTCTCTTAAATGGCCCTTCTGGGTCACAGCTCAAATATCTTGCCAGGAAATCAAGGGGCACTTATACTGCTCTGGCCATGCTGTGTTGGTACCAAATAGTTCAATTTCTAGTGTTCTGACTCTAAAACCTTTCCCAAGCAGTAAATTCACTTTAGAACACATAAAAAGAACTCTGCCTAAAGGCATAAGAAGAAAAGTAGATCAAAATGTGACTTACCTTGACAATATTCCTTTAGTGCTATTGTGTAATTGTAATTGAATGTCCATTTTAAAATTGTGCTGCTGTGTTTTTTTGCCCCAGGTCAGCTTGTATATGAAATGTGGAATCTCAATACATTTAACAGGTGACAGTTTTGCAAGTGTAATTATTTTCTAGTTCTCAGCTACTTTAAAGCTGTACAATGTCCAGTTTAAGGGAGGGGAATCTGATGGGAATGTAAACTGGGTGCAGTTCATTCTACCTCTTCTGTTGGTGTAAGCCAGGGGTCTCAAACTCCAGTCACCATGAGGGCCAGGAAGTTAGCCCAAGGGCCACACCACTGAAACCTTTTCATATAACAATATTGCAAATATTGGTAATGATAGTGTCATTGTGGGCCGCAGGAAATAACTTTAGGGGCCATATGCAGCCCTCAGGCCACGTGTTTGAGACCCCTGGTGTAAGCTGACAGAATTTCACTGAGTTCAGTGTAATTACCTGCCTAATTTACTCTCATAAATGCTATAAATCATGGGACTTCTCATACAAATTTCTAGTTACTGGTAGGCTCATTTATACATTTGCACATAAAAGAGCATGGCTTAATTGTCTAAAAATGGTGTCTTTGAAAGAATTATAAGATCTTCAGGGCAGAAAACTATGTCCCAATATGCGCCCATGCAGGAGCTAGCATAATGAAATTCTTATCCTGACTGAAGCCTTTGGGTACTATTACAGCACAATTAGAGTAATCAATAATAATCAAAATATCAATGATTATTAAAAGAACCTGTAGCGTTTGCAATATTTTTAATTAGCGCTTGGAGATTTAAGGCTTTTTAAATTAAATTATTTAATTTAAATCTCCCCATTAGTCTTTTAGCATCACAGAAGAACAGGGGAATACTACGGTTTTCATTTTAAACATGGGATGTTGGATACCATTTGTCATTTTACAATTCTACACTTCCTCTCCAGCACATTGAACCAAAATCTAACCCTTTGGTTTTCGTACTGCAGCTGCCTCAAGCATATCTGCCATTTATGTGATTCAAGGAGTTGTGCTTTCCAGATGTTGCAGAGACCGGTTTCACTGTTTAAAATGACTTTCTTACTGGAAGGACTGCATTGATTTAACTGTACACAATGGCAATGTTCCAAAAATACTAATCAGCAGAGACAGAAAATTTACTTAAATTGGGTGTAGATGGTTTAGATTTACATGATACTGCCAAGCTATTTATACCAATGTATTCTAGGGCTGGGTTGCCAGTTGGGAAAAAAATCTAAGCAGATGTACACTTCAAAGGCTTGTTATGTTAGAGCTAAACCCAAACTGGGATGACATTTCCATGTTTGAGTTCACAAGCTATCAATTTTATGACATTTTAAAACTTTTGCTTAAGTTAATGTCCATAAATAGCACAAGGAGAAACAAAAGAAGAAACAAAATAGAAGCTCAGAATGGAGCTTTAGACTTTGGGAAGCTATACTTGAATACAAATTTTTTAGATTTGTTCAGTCATGTGCAAACATTTCCAATAGCCGAACAAGCATAAAAACAATATAGGGCTGATCGTCAGCTGCTAATTTAAAATGTAAACTTAAGGCTAGACTGATAGCCACCTAATCAGCACTGTGGTGTTTTATATCATATCCAATTTTGTTCTGTTTCTGTAATTGATTATGCATGCTGCCTTTCTGTAACACAGTTCATGACTTTATGGATTGTAATGAGTGAATTCTATTTAATTTAAATTAAAGAGTAGTAGAACATACATCCTCCATCTAGTTTATTACTAAGATAGTTGGTTAATGCACAAGGAGGGAGAAACTGGAGAGGATTCATACTTCTGTGGGGCATAGATCAAGAAACAAAATAGATGCATTGATCTGAATGGTAAAGATATACTACTGCAGTTCTCAAACAGAAAACAAATGAATTTTGAAAGATTCATGTGCCCACTAGTAATTCATGCCCCATAATTCAGAGCACTCTCTGATATTATTATATATTGAGGAAATAAGAAATGACATTGATGGAATAGGACATTATTTATTTTTTCAAATTCCTTCAGTCTTGTAGGGAAAAAAATAATGGTTTTACCGAGCAGGGTCAACTATCATTATTTTGCTCAATAGCATTTCCAATACAAACAACAAATGCAGGAAACAGTGTAGAATTAGTTATAGAAAATTGGTCATTAAGAATATTAAAAGGCCTTGATACGAAAATCTGTTACCGAGAACTAACAGAAAAAATTGTCTTTGCTCATCAGGGGCGAAAATATGGCTTAAGGGGGACATACATGGTGCATGAGCTTTATGTTGGAAAGGAATATTTTTGCCCATTGCAAATTCTGTCAAACCTCACCCAGATCCAGGCCTAAAATAATATATTTTGATAGTTTTTTATAGTGTGTGCTAAACAGCCAATATGCCCATTTTGTCACATAGCAGATTTGCTAGGGAGACAGCGGAAGGAAATGCAAACTAAAGGACCAAAATAGTGCACTCAGTAAACATGTAATCAAAATATTATGGAGCTGTAGTGACTCTTAAGGTTGTAAAAGAGTAGGGAAGCATAAGGCCAATTTCATTCCCTACAAACTTGTATTTTTTCAAAAAAAGTGTCCTTTTTCCTTGAGTGGTCTCTTGCCACAGAAGAATTTGGGGTTTGGACTTTTTGTTTTGTGTTTTTTGAAGTTTGAATTTAATATAATTAGGTCCCTTTTCACCACTCTGGAAATGTAAAGAAGTCATAAAATGAGGATAAAAATCATGTATGCCCATTTTAACCCTCTTTGTGCTGTCAGAACAACATATGGGATCCTCTGTATAAATGAGAATCAGGCCCCATGTTTTACATTCCCAAGGGCATTTCCTGGTATACATAGGATGATACTAATATTATGTCTTGTCTCCATGGGGAAATTGATCACCAAAATTATCCTACTACAGCAGCCAGTGTATCTCCTTTTGTTGATACTCTATTCCAGTTAAAAAGTGACTTTATTTTGGTATAATTATTCCTAGAGTCATACTTTTACACTAGTTCTTCTGGTTAGTTTCCCTGTGCAGACTAGCTCTTATACTCTTATACACACACACAAATGTATTACTGGAGGACTATGGGACCTTCAAATGTAAACAAGTTTTATTTCATAGAATACACAAAATTTCTGGGGGTAAATTTAGACCCCCCTCAATGTCTGAATGGGCTTCTGTTCTCAAATTTGCTCCTTCATCTATCCCTGGCTTAAGAACACTGCTAATAGTCACCACTCCATGATCACTTCAGTTCAAAATGGAAAGTCCTAGACCAATTAATTTATTCTCTTCTGTGTATATTCTTGCCTCCCTTTCCCCCAATAACTTTTCTCCAAAAAATAAAACATTTTGATGGGTTTTCAGAGGCAAAGCATGTTCTGGTAGGTAGAACATTGAACAGTGAGTCATGTGACTGGTTCTGACACTAGCTGGCTGTTTGACTTTTAGCAACTCAATTTACATTTTTGTAACTGTTTCCCCATCTGTAAAAGGGTGGCTGGAAATACCTACTTCACAGGGATGTCAAGAGACTTAATTAATTAGTATTTGTGAAACATTTTGAAACCCTTGGTTGGACGACAGTATAGAAATGCTAAATATATATTATTTTTGATAATTACATATATCTTTTATTATTGGTGGTCTGATAGCACCTGCTGTTATTACGAGAAGCCTGATATTTCCCTTCAAAAGACCTTTTTACACATTGCTTATAACCTCGTCAGACTTTAAAGTTGGGCTGAAATTTTCCATGCTAAACATCTGCCTAGATTGTTTTGGAAAGTTTCAGCCAAAATGGGTTGGCCCTTTCTGGGAACAAGGCTAGAGGAAAATACATTGTGTTACAACGGGGGTCTCAAACTCAAATCACCATGAGGTCTGCATGAGGACTAGAACGTTAGTCCAAGGGCCACACCACTGAAAACTTTTTATACAATGATATTGCAAATATCAGTAATAATAGTATTGTTGGGGGCCACAGGAAATAGCTTTAGGGGCTGCATGCAGCCCACAGGCTGCCCATTTGAGACCCCTGTTTTACATTATCAAAATTCTGGTGACCTGCTGATTCAGAAATTCTGGCACCCAAAAGTTTTAGAGAAGGGACTTGAAATGTGGTGGGGTAGGAGACAGAACTTTATAATAGGGCTCTGCCTTTTGTTGGGCCTGTGAAAATCTATCCAAGGTATTGAAAACTCATAGTTTGCACCTGCTCAGTAGAGATTAGAGTTTGCAGTTAAAATTTCCAAAGATTTGATGTGAACTGCATGTGCTCCAGTATCTCAGAACTCCTACATGTGGCCTAACTGTGCATGTTCTAGGTCGAGAGAGGTGTAAACAGAGTTTTATAATTGCTGGCTCTCAGTTATTCAGGACAGGGTTCCAGAACTGAGATCAGGGATCCTAAACCTGTGAACACTCAGTGGGAGGAAACTGCCTCACTTGAATGTAGAAGAGACAAACGCCAGACCAGAAAAAGATAAAAGAGTAGACAGGGAATTGGAGCAAGCAGCCTACTGAGAAGGGGTCTGCAGGGTAGAGGGTGGTGGCACAGTAAAAGAGAAACTAATTGCAATATGACTATTACCTGTTTTTTTCATCACATAATGGGGTACTTTTTCTTAGAATGGTATCAAAATCTTGCAGTCAATGAACAGCCCAGTAGCAATTGATGGAGAATACAGAATAAGGCAATGCTCTGTGTGAATTAGAGTGGCAGAATCTCAGTATAACAGGGGAATAAACCCTATAATCTACAAACTATCATCAATCCACGTTAGGATGCAGATGTATCATGGTGACTGTATTGATGTGAGCAAAACATAAATTTAAAATTTTGAAAGAGACCTTTCCCTAACAACATTTCCAAATCACTGTGGAAAGGAACATAGTTAATCCAAATTGTAAATTAAACAGGCATAAACCTAAACATAAACCAGTTGTCAAAGAATGACATGTGTGTGTTTGTTTTTTCTCTCTGCTGTGAGAATTAATTTATAACAACAATATTCATTCTGTCTTAGCAATCACTGACACCACAGCATCCTTAGCAACAATTGCAATGTAGTCATTGAGTATTGGCACTTCAGGCCAATAAAGTTTATTTCACTTAGAATGCTGACATGGCTGTCTGCAAATAAGGCTTTGAGAACGTAGACAGCTGGAACGGCACTAAAGAATATTGACTTTTTCTTCTTTTTTTTTTCTTTATCTTCCTCCCTGTGAAAGAATTTTAGTGAATTTAAAGATTCTAGTTGCTCCCAAAACATAAAAGCAAAATTTGCAAAGCCTGTTTTTATATTTTACTCCATTTATACATCAAGCAGTATGAATCAGTGTAAAAGATTGACATATGAAACAGACTAGAAAACAGGAGGGCTGTCTTAGGTTGCCTGTTTGGTGGCACCACGCATTTCTCAAAGGCTTACTTACAAGTCTACAGCTAACTGCACAGGGATGGGCCGATTATTAATAATTTAGGGTCTTTGACAGGATCAATATGACTAATTTGTTATGTCTGCAGAACTAATTCCCATTCCTTTGTGAACCGAAGACTTGAAAAATTGAAGGAACAATTTAAAAGGAAAATGCATTTATAGGGATTAAGGGAAGTTGATTGATTTTGTCCTAGGGTTAAGAAGAATTTATAATCCAAGAATAAATCTAGGACCTTCACTTTCAGTTGTGTAGCTTGAGCGGCTTGCTACTTCAGCTTTTTATTATAAGCAGGTTTTTTAAAAATGTATCAAAAAGTGATAACAATTTGCATTGAAGCAGCTCCTATAGGGCTCAGTCTTGACATACCCTCATCATGTGCACTTTGTGGACAGACTGAAAAACAGTCTCTATTGTAAAGGGCTTGCTGCCAAATTAATATTTGCCGCTCATAAGATAAAAAGTAAACCAGTTCTAATTGAAGCTCAAAGAGTTTGAGGAAGAATCTCACCTGTCTTTCCCTCTCTCCTTTTCTCCTAAAAACTATTGAGTCTTTGGGGCAAATTAACCCAGGTTTACATGTTCCCCTCTATAGAGTAGCTCTGTGCTGTCATAAACCCTACAGGAGAAAGACAAAATGCTATAGAGATGAAGTTGCAACAGGAGGAAAAATAGCATTCCTTGAGCCATTCAAAGTAGGGGTAAGAATAGAAATCTGTGAAGTAGCAACTTAAAGGTGTCAGAAGCCCTCACAGACAGGGTTTCTGTGGCACTTTGGCTACTTATCTCATGCTTCCTCTGCTCAGTGAAAAACCTTGATGTGACTCTCCAGAGCAGCAGACAAGTCTTTGAAGGTCCCCTCCATTCCTCCTTTGTTAAATAAAGTAATCAAACAACAAAATTTATTTTCTGACCTCTTGATTTTCTGACTTGTTGCAGTAGCATTTCGCCCACATTCAGAGCACTCACTCTTGCCCGGAATACATGGATGTTTGCTATTGCCATGGGGTTTGCTAGCTGCTAAACAATGGCTAAGAAAAACAACTTTGCAATATGAACTAAAAGGTAGAAACAGAGTTACAGGATAAATTAAGAGCAATTAACCCCTCAAACAATTTGCAAGGGAATGGAGGGGAAGGAGTGGTGGACTCTCTTCCGATCCAGGAGAAAGGGGAATGGCTGAGGAGGAGGCAATGTCCTAACACTGACAGTCCCTATGGCCAATCGAAGGAGGCAGGGCTGGATTAAAGCAGGGGCTTTAGGGAATGCAGCCCTGAGCCCTGGGCTAAAGAGGGGCCCCATCACCCTGCTAAAATCTGGACACAATTGGCTGGGCTGAGCAGTGCGCTGCCACCTCCCACCTTTAGACTGGCACCCACCTCAGACTAGGCACCACTGCTGGGGGGCGGGGGGGCCACAAAAGTAGGCAGCCCCAGATATTCAATAGTCTTGATACAGCTCTGAGAAGAGGCCTCTCAAAGACAGCTGTATTGACAAAATGCACAGGTCAATCAGAGATTGGAGCTTGGGGGGGCATCCTCCGTGTAAGCTGGGACTGCCAGGGCAGAGCAGGGTGGAGACAGGGAGTGAGCAGTGCTGCAGCCCAGCTCCAGAAGCTGGAGCAACACAGATCAACTGTGCTAGCCTTGAGCCAGGACTCAGCTACAATGGGAGCCACGGGGCTGGAGCCAGGCAGCAGATGCTTATCCTGCACACCTAATACTAGAGCCTTGTGCAGTGAGTGGTTGGGGAGAGCACGAAAAGAGAGGGCCCGGCGCAGGGAGATGTTGCCAGACAAGAGGACCTTAAAGGCCTGACTCAGAGAGGAGACATGACCCAATGGGGGCAGATGCTTGGGAGAAGGGTCCTGCTGCCTAGAGCCCCATGTAGCTGTCACCAGAACGAAGAGAATTCCAGGAGTGTGAAATTTACCTGTAACCTGAGATCTTGGAATTACATAACATTATTAAATATAGTACCAAATAAGATTAGATAAGAATTAGGGATGTAAAAGGTTAACTGTTCAAATGTAATCAACTGTTTGAATGTTTTAAACAGCTGATTACAATTTAAAGTGGGAGGGAAGGAACGAACAGCAGCTGGGCTGACTCCCTACTACAGCTGGGAAGCTCGTGTTGGTGCCCAGGCAAGGAGCCCAGTTCCAGGGTGAGCTGCTCCTGAGCTCAGTTCAGCAGGGGTGCAGAGCCCAGTGCAGGGTGGGAGGTAGCCAGGCTCTGCTTAGCTCTGCTTGGCAGGGAGGTGTGGAGACATGGCAGAGGTGAGCTGCATCTGGGCTTGGCTCCTTGAATTGCAGGAAAGCACAGAGCACAGCACAGGAAGACGAGTGGCAGCTGGGGGGGTTGAGCTGCAGCTAGGCTTGGCTCAGCAAGGGAGTGGGAGAGGAGCCGTGGGGCGGAGAGGGCACAGAGCCCAACACAGGGAGAATGAGCCACAGCTTGGCATGGCTCCTCATAGGCTTCTCTGCAAGCTGCTGGAAGGCACAGATCCCAATGCAGGGGGCCAAACTGCAGCCGGCCTCCACTCGGCTTGGCTTGGCTTGGCAGGGAGAAGCTGAAGCTGGGTTCAGCTTAGCTCCCAGCCAGTAAGAGCTGCCCAGCTTGCACTGCAGCTAGTCAGCTTTCACTTGGCAGTGAGAAGCAGAGCCCAGCACGGCTCCTCCACCCACCCCAGCATTTAACTGTTTAACTATTCTATTTTTAGCATGCTTAAACAGGATCTTAATTAAGCTAATTTTTGCATCCTTAATAAGCATAGGTATGTGGTGCCTATCAATAGCCCCTATGCAGTTCAGGAACCCAATCTATACAAAGCTGTCAACCTATGCATTGCCAGGCTTTATGACATGGCACAGCATCACAGTCTGAGTAGCATTTCAAACCTCCATAAAAACAGCACCAACAGTTGATGGACCAAAACCAGATTCTTTAGCTACTAACCAGTAGCAATTAAGGTTGATGAGCTTCCAACTAGTGATGGAAAAGTGCTTTTCCATTCTGAGGGGAATTCTCTTGTAAATTTTCTGCCACTGCAGTTCTGGAGTGAGCTCTGCACACATTTCTAGGAAAGTAGCCTTCCACATCATTTCTATCCTGTCCCTCCTGTCCCAGGTAGTTGACTGGGCCCATAAGAAGTGCTTCATTATGTGACACTTTTCCAAATAAATGTCCTGTGGAAATAACCAATAAATTTCATCCCCCTACTTCTCCTCCACCTGTACCTGTGTTGCTGAAGCATCCAAAACCCTCCAAAGGTTCCAAGCAACCCATCTGACTGCAGGGTTGCAACTACATGTGAATTGTCCTGTTCATAGTAATGACTATGATAGCTATGGTGGTCAGCAGTACACGTACCATATTGCCAGAACAGTCTGAAAAAGGTGCTGGCAAAAAATACAGAGGAACTTTGGGATACAAAAAGTGTAATCATAGGAACTGGTTAGTTTGACCCCAAGTCTCAGAATTCTCTGGTAGGCATCCCAGAATCCCCCCAGAGTGTACAGATTCAAGAAGCAAAACACTGCACCCTGGAATATCAGCCTAGAATGATGTGTGGCTAATTCAAGCCTGTGCAGAGCTATGTGGATGCCGTGATTAACAACAGACATACAGGAACTGGAGGTAACAAAGCCCTGTGAACTCAGTTTAATATAGTTCATTTGATATAATTAGCACAAACAAGCTAATCTGACTTAACATCCTCATCTAGACAAGCTCTCAGTTCCAAGACTGGCCAGACCTGAGAATCAGGGCCAGTGAAATCACATATCAAAAGAGGATATTAAGAAAAAAAAATATGAAACAAAAAGGTCAATGTCTATTGCAATGTGCATTTATTTGCATGAGATTCTTTAAAAGGGGAGTTTTAATGGGAGTTTTAATGGGAGTTGGGCCTGGGGGAATGGATGAGAGTCATGTATTCTGCTAGGTGTTAATTGTATTTTTTTTTTTCAATTTGTAATGTGTGTCGGGGATGCTTTTAAAACAAGTTCCAAAGTTGTAGCCATGTTAGGCTAGTTCAGCAAAGCAAACGTGAAGTCCTGTGAAACTTTTAAAGACTAACAAAGTCATTTTTCCTCTGGAAGGTCCTCCCTGAAGTTATACCAAACAACTTCATTCCAAATTGCAGATATACTGTGTGGATTTAAAATTTTACTTGTCTTTTGGAGCAAAAAAGGTGGGGAAAAAAGGAGAAGAAGGGTGAGTTAATGAATGTCCTTATAATGAAGAGAATAATTCTGGCACTGCACATGGACAACTATGATTTTTGTTTACACAGCCGGAGTAACTGCTTCTTATACACATATATGGTCCTGTTTTTTCCCTGACCTAAACCTTGTGTATTCATTTACATCAGTGCAAAGCGAGTAGAAAGTGGGTTTTAGATGCTACCATTTCGATATGGCACCCTTATACGTTGTACTGATAGACTGATGACATCAAGTGCAGACCCATATATGTGGATGAGAAAGCAAGGATAAATTTATGACCAAGAAGTGATAGTTTTCAGTGACAGATGAAGTAAAAGGAACATAAATGAAAAATCCTCACCAATATGATTTGTTGGTGCATAAATGACCATTACCAGAAGTTCTGATGCAATTATCTTGTTCTCAACATTACATTATGTCTGCTGCAACAAGGTGACAATATTTCACTAGTGACTTGCTCCAATTTTTGGCTCATATTGCATTCTTCTAATCGAACAATTTTTTTTAAATCAAGAGTGCCAACAATTTTTTTTCCAAACAGGCTAAAACTTAAATATAACTCTTTATAATCCATTTACGGTCTAGAATTCCTCTGCCACTTAGAAGGTATAAAGGAACTCCTAAATTGTGTACTTCTTTCCATATCACTTACATTCTTCTATTTTGCACACATGGGGGGTGGGGCTGGTAAGAAAGTGTTGTGTGCAATACAGCAATCCCTGCAGGAAACTTTTATGACACTTTCTGTTACAAAAAATTCTTCCAACCATTCTGTCTCTGTGGTTTGCAACAGTACTTTGAAATTTGGGACCAAGAGGTCCATTTTGTTAACCCCTGGATGGGTAGATAGATAGATAGTGCGAGAGATTTCAGGAATATGATCTTAAAAATCATATAACTCCAATTCCCAGGTTGTATAATGTACATATGCCTATACTGCTCAGGGAGCAGTTTGGACATGGCCTGAGATAGCACAGTATTATTTTCTTTTACCGTGCAATATAGTTTTAAAATGCTAGCAACTTAATTGCAAAATTAATAAATAAAGACTAAATTTTTGGAGAACGAGTTAAACAATTCACACGAAGAGGAAGGAGCAACATTACATGACGTTTTATTTTCAGCATCTTTCACCTTTCCCCTGGTTTTACTTGTTGTTAGTATCTGATATGATTGCATGATAATAACAGCTAAGTGACAGATGACAGTACAGAGTGTGATAACTAGATTGTGTCTTGTGATCCAGCCATCTTGGTTTGTCCTGTAAAACCTGAAACCAGGGACATCACTGGCACCTGGCTCACAGGGCACGCGCCTGGAGTCCCTGCACCAGTGCCCTGAATGTCTGGGGGATCCCTGCCTCTCCCATCCCCATCCCAACTGGAGATCCAGGGCCCGGCTGCTGGGTGCCAGCACCTCCTCTCCCAGCCCCGTCCCAGGCCAGGCCGCTGTGGTGGCGCATGCCATTCCCACCTGGGAATTCAGGCCAGGCTGCCTGCAGCAGCGCCCGCCTCTCCCGGTCCCATCCCCAGCCAGGGATCCAGGGCCAGGCTGGTGGCAGCAGGAGCCCCAGGCCAGATCAGGGCCATGGGCGGCAGGGACCGCTGCCGGGGGTGTGGTCTGTGCCTGTGCCCCGGGTCTTTCCCTGGGGCCGTGACGCTCCTGCCTGAAACAGGACAGAGAGTTTTAATTCTCCCTCTATTATCCTGTGGATAGCAACAGGAATATTTAAAAGATGGATCAGACAAATACCTGAATAGTCCATAGACAAGTAACCTTCCAATTCATTTCAGTCAATTTGGGAAGGGAACTTAGGTGAATGGGTTTGGTGATTAAAACAAACAAGGAGTCCTGTGGCACTGAAAGACTAACAAATTTATTTATTGCATGAGCTTTCATGGGAGAAAATCCCACTTTGTCAGACGTTTTGAAGAGTTTGGTGAGTAATTAGATAAACTAGAGGCGACAGACTGTATCTATATTCACTACATTTAAAAGACTGTGATACATTTGGTACACAGTATGCTTTCTGAAGTTATCATTTGAAAACCCATAATCTACTGAACATTATTGCCCTGGTAAAATGTACATACCAACATCGAATGTAAAGGTATAAGATCTTACTATATGCCATTCTTGAGACATGCTTTAAGTTTAGAAAAGCAGCCTAAACCAGTATCTCAGAGACAAAAGGTTAGCTAACATTTCAGCCAGGTGTCAACGTAATCAAGTGAACTGTTAGAGGGTTTAGTGGTTATTCTTTGGCAGAAAGAGAGATCTGAGTGAGAAATTTACATCTTGGCAGTCTTGCTGTCACCTGAACCCCAGCTAGAGATGATTCTAAAAGAAAAGAAATACTGTAAGAAGAAAGGTCACAAATCACCACTTTTACCTTATCTCTATTCATGGCATCAACAACATTTTAAAGACAAACAGAGCATTATTTAATCGGGTTAGGACCTATCCGAAAGGAGTGCATTGAGTGAGACTGAAGCAAGCATATGAGGGGGGAAATCTTTGCCTTGAATTCACTTAGCTTGGTAAGTTAGGTATTTTGTGTTTTGCCTTGTATTTGTTTGTAATTCATTCTTATTTTATGGCTTGTTTCTTGTCATCATTTAATAACATCTATCTTTCTGTAGTAAATAGGTGTATTTTATTTTTTTCTCTAAACCAGTGTTTGGATTGAAGAGTCTGGACCTTCCATTTGAGATAACAGGGTTGTGCATATATCATTTTTTATTGAAGAAATAATGGCATTCTTATGACCATGTACTGCACAGCAGCTAAGAGGTGGGCAGTACAAGATGCACATTTCTGGGGGCAAGTCTGGGACTGGGAATTTGTTGGTGTCACTTTGAAATATAATTCAGGAGTGGCTGGCTAGCAGCACTCATATGATTCAGCTGGAAGGGATCTTGTGTGCTAGAGGCTGTGTGTTAGCAGACTGGGAGTGGTTGTTCTCACAGCAAAGAACCCCAACTTAAGACTGAGGGGACACAGCTGTCCAACAGTCCAGATTGCACTCAAGGGAATGTCACACTAGGAAAGTCAAGGACCTGAATTGAGATGAGAAAAGGAGCCAGCTGGCTTCACTCTCCTGTGATACAAATCAAATTTAGAATGCTAATATCTGGGCTGTCACTCCAGCTCCACTGCCTCCAGTCCTACAGTACTCTCCCATTGATATTCAGAGTGACATTCACATGGCGACCATTTAACTCACTCAGATCCACAGGGGAAGGGCATCAGGAACTGCAACCACAGATCAGGATATAAGAATAGCATAATGAAAAGCATCTTACATCCTGTGCGCTGGGAGCCTGAACAATGAATCCTCAATAACTGGAGATGACTCTGGACAATTCTTACAGGCAGAGAATTCTTCCTCTGCACAAATTCTCCTGACAGTTGAATGGGGAGCTTCTCTGTGTTCCAAAGGGGCAGCCGTGTTACTCTACTCCAGGAAAAAAAAACAAGGAATCTGCTAGTCTTTTTATTTATTTATTTTGCTGAGCTTCTCTGAGCTTGCTATAGATCATCATGGCTCTGTAACAGAACAGAGCCAACCAGTTTGGAGATTCCAAGGCCTTTCTACTAATTTTATTTATTTTCTTAAATATGCCCTTGCACATTTGATACATGATATACAACAATCCCAAAGAAAATCCAGACTCTCCTCAATTACCAGCATTTTGGAGTTAATAAAAACTGTCTCCTTCAATTCAGAGTGTGGATTTTTCACTCAGAGTGAAGTGTCCAAACTAACTAGTCGTGTTGGTAGAATCGATTGTCTCTGGTGAAAATGAAAACTTATTACTGTCGGTAAAAAAATATATACATTATTTTAAAAATTAAGGTGGAAATCTATTGAGCAGGAAGATGATATTGTAAATAATCATTTTTAAGTAACCATAACCACATTCTAACAAGTAACTGAAAAAGTAACTTTGTGTGGTACCACTGATGGGTGATGAGAGGAGTCATTGAAAGCCATGCTCCAGAGCAAAAATTTTCTGGCTAAAAGAAAGATTATGGTGGGTTGCTTGAAACTGAAATGCATTTTCAAGAACATAAGATCAGGTTGATTGAAACATACCACAGTACTCTTCTGGGACTTCATTTATATTTTTTAAATGAATCCCCACTGAATAAAAACTCATTTGGGGTTGCATCCATGATACCTGTTAGTAAAGTCAACAATAGATTGTTGTCTTTATGGAACAATTTTGATTTATGCCATGGTATCTGGATAACTATCTAGGTGGGCAATATGTTTATGCTTTACCAAGAGAAATTGATTACCAACAGATTTTACTGAAAATATGTTTTAAAAATATCTATTTAGAATATTTAATTTATTCCTATTATCTCAACCTTGCAGAAGGCTTTAACTTTGAGACCACTTTGTTTGCTTTTGCAATTAGCATAGTACAGCTAATCAATATATATGTTACTATATGGAGGCTCAGCAGTGCACGGCCTTCTAAAATACAGCACTAACTGGACCAAAACCTTTCAAAGCTTGTTAGGCTTGTTATACAAAATTGTGCTTGATTCATGCTCTTTACAAAAATTTTACTTAAATGACAATTTTCCTTTCTGTCTTTGGTCACAGTTAATACTAATGGTTGATCATTCAGAGTTTAGAGGGGAAACCTCCAACTTTCCAGCAAAGGTTAATTTGAGTTTTGCTTGTTACTGAGTATGTTGAGAGAATCCACACCATAATTGGCTTTCTAAGGCCTCCTTTGTGCTGTTTAACACAATGCTGGGTTTGGTGCAATTTGGAGATGCGTCGATCCGGAGGGATTGTGAAGAGTATTGCTGCACTTGAGAGTCATCCTGCCTTCCAGAGCTCTCATACCACACACAGCCCTTTCTGACGTGCAGCACACTTCCCTGTGTATAGCCAGCATGTGTGGACTTCTGGCCCCACTTATCATCTGACCCTCCTTGTACCTTGACCTATTTCAAGGTAATCTGACGACTAGGAAAACCATTCAGCTATACTATAAAAATGTTATAATGTGTTTCACTGACCACAGGTAAACCTCTGATTTTCACTGGGATTGCCTCTACATACAGCATAATCCCTTTAAAGATTAGAGACTGGGAAAACAATCCAGTAAGTGCATAGGATCCAGACTTAAATACTAGAATTGAGTTAAAAGACTGCATTTCAGGGATGCAACAACTTGTTTAGCTTCATTTCACATCCATTCAAAAATCCCAGGTTATCTACCTGATTTACTCTAGCATAGCATCTTGCCTGGGTCCAAAGCTCACCTAAAGCATTAGTGAGTTCATTTGCTGCTTAGATGTAACAATGAAAAATGGAGCAGACAGGGGAGGAAAGAGTGTAACAGATTAAGGAAAATGAAGATGCAACATAATGCACATATATGGCAACTGCCTGTGTAGCTTGTAGTAGTATCTTCTAGCCCTATGCAGAAAAAAAATGCTTTTAAAAGACTTTTATTAAGGTCGCATAATGACCCACTCAGGAGTCAGGGATCACCAAAATTAAAGTTGCCCATGCAGCCTAAATTTGGCCTTCTTACGAGTCTCTAGTAACAAGGTACTGTTTTTTAACACAGGAATACTGCCTAGCTCAGAACACAGGGTAGATGGTGCTCAGTTAATGAGCAGTTATTTAATATATTGTTTTACTTTCATTCTTCAGGATATGGTCCGGGGCTTCATTTATTGCATAAGGTTCAAACCCAGCTCTGAGGATGGAGTTATTAATTTCCTCATGAGTTTTTCTATAATGTTCATTATTATAGTTCCAAAGGGGCAGCCGTGTTAGTCTAGTTCAGCATTTATTTTCATCCCATTCTGTAAGTTCCCCCATCTTCAAAGTATCTAATGAAGTGGGATTTTCTCCCACGGAAGCTCATGCAATAAATAAATCTGTTAGGGTATGTCCACACAAGTCTTTCATTTCGAAACAACACTGGTTGTTTCGAAATAAAAAACTGAATGTCCACACAACATTTTCTTATTTTGAAATGACAGGCTCTGGCATTTCAAAATAAGAACCGTCATTTCAAAACAGCTTAAACCCCATTCATTTTGAAATGCCTGTTATTTTGAAATGGTTATTTCAAAATAACACCGTTTGGACATGTTGTTTCAAAACAACACCATTGTTTCAAAACAACTGTTTCAAAACATGTCCAAACAGCCTTCTTTTAAAATAACCATTTCGAAATAACAGCTGTTTCGAAAGCAGGCTTTCCCTTAATTTGAATTAACATTTTCTTAATTCGAATTAACTTATTTCAAAATAAGGACTTCATTTCGAAATAACTCATTTTGAAATAATGATGTATGTGTGGACATAGAC
Source organism: Podocnemis expansa (assembly GCA_007922195.1). Lineage (NCBI taxonomy): Eukaryota > Metazoa > Chordata > Testudines > Podocnemididae > Podocnemis > Podocnemis expansa. The sequence goes on along the minus strand of ML682013.1, from coordinate 5,601,151 downwards.
TTAGTCTTTAAGTGCCACAGGACTCCTTGTTCATCACTATAGTGTCTGAGTGCTTCACAAACATTAATTAATTTATCTTCACAAAATGCTGGTTAGGTGAGGAGATGGCATTATCCCCATTTTACAGATGGATGCCGATACAGATTAAGGTAAAGAATACTTATTCATTTTTAGTACCCAATCTGAGGCACTTAACACCTAATTTTCTGGGTATATAGTACTGTCCAACAGTCTACATATTCAAGCACAGCTCCTACTGACTTAATTTACAACTATCAGAGGGTAGCTGTGTTAGTCTATAAACAGCAAAAACAATGAGAGTCCTGTGGCACCTTAAAGACTAACAGCTTACAATTATGAGCGCTCAGCACTTCCGTAAATCAGGCCTCAGGGTCTAAAGTTGGGCATCCAGAAAATGAGAAGCACAAAGTTAGTGACCACGTGCGTAAAGTTTAAGTACAGGGCCTAGTTTTTTTACACAGGAGTTCTATGGCAGAGGCAGGGATAGAAACCACTTCTCCGGAGCAGTCTTCATCTATCTCAACCACATCACCATACTTCTTCTTCCTGGAACCTCTTGCCTCATTCAGTACCCACTATCCAACTTCTAAAATAAATAAGGCAGGGCTCCCACAGCAACAGCCCCCATCACTGCACAACTGTGATTCATCCCCAAAGTAAGTCCATCCTGTGCAGTGAATAAGGCAGGGGGGCCTGTGATCAAGTTATTAAAGTCTGTGTCTATGCTTATGCACAAGGTGTCAGAATTAAGGTTGCATGGTCAACCTTAATTCTGGTTCTGGCATTTCCAGACTTTGGATTCAATGATTTTATAACCTTGGTAATGGGGCTTTAACATATTTTTGTGTGTATTTTCCCAGTTATTTTTCAAAAGCTAACTGAAAACACAGAAATTCTATTATGTGGATATTTTTTTAAAGTAGAGGAATGGTGAGAATCGGGAATCCTGGGTTCCTTTCCTGACTCTGGAACTCTGGGATCCACAAGGATCACCCACTCCAATCCAGTCATAGGTATGACATTTCATACCATCAAACTCCTCCAAATGAAGATCAAGAAAAGAAAGATTTCCAGGCACCTGGCCTGCTGGCAATTTGAAGGGGACAAGAATGTTATACTTTTCCTGTTCTCTCACCTAAAATATTTATGCACTGTTTTGAGCTCGTTGGAAAGCTATTTCAATGATAACTTGTTTTCTAAGACCTTGTCTACAGTGGGATTTTAGTCACTGGCATAGCTGCAGCAGCTCAAACGCCTATCATAGACACAGTTAACACTGGTGTAGCATGATTTTCAGCACTGTTTCTCGCCCCACAGCAGCTAAAATCCAAGTGTAACCAAGGTCTTAATTTCCTCTAAGATTTTTCAAAACATTTTGTTATTATAAAAGAAACAAATAAGAGAAAACCCTAACTGGTTTACCAACAATACTCTGTTTTCATTATCACACCCTAGTTTGTAGGCTGACATATCTTAATTATGAGAGCTACACCTGATCAGTCTAACAGTTGGACTTGAAACAGCTCAGAGGAGAGTGGAAAATCAAACAGTAGGAAAGATCTAAGGAAATCTGAACCACTACAGGTGACAAGGCTCTCACAAAATAGGCACACAGTGGATAACCTCTGCAGAGCCTTTTGATGCTGTATTTGTCTAATACCTTTATTATCAGGCTTTGTTAAAGGGTTGTTTTGGAAAAATGAAATAAAAATGAGATAAAAGTTTTATATCTATACTTATATCTATATAGATATAGATATATGCCATTTTGATGCTGAACATACATTTAAGGCCAGATGTATTTCTTCATTTAATTTCCATATGCTTTTTCCCTGTCATAGTGAATAAATATACACATATATATAAATGATACCTTGTGCATGTAAACACATACACAATGTATAATATTATAATATATAATATTTTAATCTACTGTAGATGTATTTCTGTACTCCATCCCTTTAATACTTAAGTGAGTCACAGTCTTTAATGAATTTATCTTCATAACACCCTTCTGAGATGGGAAACCAAGATATAGGTGGATTAAAAGCATTTTTATAGTTTATATTGGACTGATTTTGAATTTAATCTAATTGATTCTCCTCTCCAGCCACTAATGAGAAGAAAGTGATAAACCACCACATGTCAGCTGTTTTTGTCCTAGCTACTACAAATTTGAAGAAGATTGATTTCTATTCTAGGGAAGTGCTAGAGCATATTAATTTCTGTCTTGGAAAAACTGCATTCAACAAACAGGAATAACACATTGATATGAAATAATGGAAATTCATCCATTCATTTACACTGCAGACACATTCAGTGGTTCTCATAGCCTTCTGTGCATGGTACTTGTTGGGGAACAAAAAGCCTGTGGTATGTAGCTCTTCCAATTGCGTTAACTGACTCCAAGGTCTAATTCTCTGGTCCCTTGTGGAAGTTCATGAGGACACACATCTGGCACAATGTTAATCATATTTGTTCTGACACAAAGCAATATGCCAACTGGTTCCCTTGGCATGTTACATTCTGTTACCCTATATAAAAATGGCTGACACCTTCAAAATGCTAATGAGCATTACAGCAATTTTTATAAACTTTTGGATTGTGTCCAGATGTTGTTAAATATACTCAACAGATTGTGTAATATACAGAGTAGATAGCTATAAATGCAATATGTTCCCTTACTTTGCTCTCACATACTTTGCAAACCATTCTGGCTAGAGATGAATGAAATATGGGTGGACGGACAACACTGTATTCCTTTTACTTCCTATGCCTTCTCAGTTTCCTTGAACAGTGCTTTTTTCTTTAGCATAGCTGAACAAAATGCAGTAACCATAGAGCAGTGTTTCCCAACCAGTGTGCCATAGCACACAGGTGTGCCATCAGGTCTGAGCAGGTGTGCCACAAAATTTTTTGAAAAACTACTCAAAGAGCTCTGGATTGGCTCATGAATATTCATGAGTTCATTTGGAAACTATATGGCAGTGTGCCTCAAATTCATTAAAGGTAGCGAGGTGTGCCACCGCAGAGAAAATATTGGGAACCACTGCCATAGAATAACTAAACCAGGGTACACTAGCTGAGACTCTTGCCAGTCACGCTTTTAGGACAAATAATACAAGTATAATCAAATTATAATATTAAAACTTGGAACCAAATTGGGTCTTCAAGTACAGCTTTCCATTTTCATTACAATTAGTGTTATGATACATTTATGGCATGTCATTATGTATTCTCTTTAAAAACTCTCCTACCAGAAAAGCTCTAATTTGAGCTGGACCTGTTGTAATATTTATCACAAGAGGTTATACGAGTATAGACTGGACTCTGAGGCTATGTCTGCACTTAGATTGTTAAATCAATTTAACTTAAATCGATCTAATTGAATCAAAATACAAATTAAATCAATTTAAGTTAAATCGATTTAACATGTCTGCACTAGAAACCCAAACTGAACTAGAATGTCCATGGACAGGACTTGCTAGTTCAATTTAGGAGAGGAGCACCATGGCAGGTGTGTCAAGACGGTCCCTAAGAGGGGCCATGCCACCATCCAATGTATAGAAAGATGAAGGCACCCTGGAGGGAGAAGGGCAAAAAGTGTTAAATCCAAATAACACAGCTACACCGCATTATTTCAGAATAATAATTTCAACTTAAGTGTCATTTTGATATGAAGCAAGGTTTTATTATTTTGAAATGACCTTTCCTTATTTCAAAATGAGGGAGTTCATCATTTTGAAATAAGGAAAGCTAGTGTAGACATGCACTACTTTAAATCAAAATAATCATCATTGATTCAATTTAAAGGTAAGTGTAGACATGCTCTGACTGATCCTAAACTGATTGAAGTTGGGTCATTGAAGATCACCCTGATAGCTGCTAAAGATGGGGACTAGGTGGATTCAGGTGGAATTTGAATCTGAATCCAGACACCACTATATCATCTCATCTGTAGAAAAATACAACTAACTAGGCCAGACCCTTATTTGGTTAATTGGTGATCTACTTTTCAGAACTGTATCTATTTATATTAGATGAAGATATGGCCTCTTGATTGGTGGACTAGATTAGAATATCTGATCTCATAAGTTTTTTCATTATTAATCTCTATGTCAATTTGTGCTTATGGTTCTAATGATACTAATACTTTGCACTTTCATGTTCATCACAGGATCTCAAAGCACTTTTAAAAGGTAAGAAAATATTTATAGACAGGGATACTGAAGTACAGAGAAATTAAATCACATGATTAAACCCTTAGAGCAATCAGTCTATCTTAATATGTGTTTGTATAGCATCTTACACAGTGAAGTGCTGACTTGGGCCCTGGCGCTGTCATTATATAACAAATAATAAACAACGATAACCAATTTATCAAAGATAAGAATGAAACACTAATCAGCTGCAGAGATGGATTAGAACTCAAGTTGCCTGACTCTGAGGCTCGTGTTTTAACATTAAGTAGCACAAAGCTTTTGTATGTATTACAATTTAATAATGATTTCAATTTTTTAATCAGTTTTACTGAAAAGAAAAGTTAGGAAACATACCTAAACTGCTGTAAATACAAAGCTGACTATGTGTAATATCAACTGTTTGTTACATCACACAATCATTAATGTTTAGACTTTGTCATCTTCAGAAAAGATATACCAATATCAATGTAAATATGAGCTCCTGGAAAAGAAACAGCAAGCTAGTGTCCTTGTATTAGGTTCATATAATATACTGATAGGTTGCTTTCAAGTTACATAGCTACCACACATAAACTACTGCCTTATTACACTTGTGAGAGATACAAATTACTGCAGCTCTGTGAGAAGCAAATGAGGGAACTCAGATAGAACAGTAGCCATATAATTATGAAACAGGGAGAAGAGGCAAAGTACAGAGGTATGAAAAAATAAGTTACCAGTGCAATTGGTTGAATATTTTTTGTCATATACATTAGTTGATGAATTCTACAGCTATTCATTGTTCATGAAACAATTTGTGCCATATTCAGACATAGTTAATTAACTACAATCCCTTCAGTAATTTGATTAAAGAAAAAGAGCAAATATTAATTCAATGATTTGTTAGGAATAATTTTTTCGGATGTCCAAGTGAATTTTGGCTTTGATCTTGTATGTGGATCCTTATACCTGTATGGAGCCCCACTGCAGCCAAATAACTCTACAGGGGTCGGCCCACACATAGCATTTTGCAGTATCAGGGCATTAGTCTTCATATACCTGCAAAAGTAACCTACTTCCTCTATAATGCAGGTAGGTAGTGCCTCTTCAGGACAATGAGTATTTGGTATGTCATACTGAAAAGGGAGGTTGAGTATATTTAATTACATTTATAATTACCAATTGGTAATTAGGGCCTCAGGCTGGTGACTAAAATCTTGAGTTATAAAGACTGGTGGAGATGTCAAAAAGATGTACTTAATCCTTTACATGTAAAGTATGAGTGTGCCAACTTTGTGGTTCTTAGAGCAATCCTTTGTATCTCAGTTAACATGGGCTCAGAGGTGTAGGAGGACCATGGCAGAGTGCCCAGGGATGAGTATGTCACGTGATGCCAGTGAAGGTAGTGAAATAATTACGATTAGGAAGCTGCACTTCTTTGAATGGCTAAGACCTCATATTATATAGGGGAGACACATTAGCTATGTCCACACATACAGGCTTAATTCGATTTACGTTAAATCAAAATAACTTAATCTGAAATAAAATCATTAAATTGATTTAACGTAAATCGAAATAAGCAAAAACACCAAATCGAAATAGCAAGTCCAGACACAAGACTTGCTATTTTGATTCAGGAAAGGGGCACCATGGGAGATGTGGCAACATGGCCCCCTTGCTGGGTCATGCTCACACCCAATATATAGAAGAAAGAAGGGAACCCTGGGAAGGAGAAGGGCAAAAGTATTAAATCGAAATAATGGGTATTTTGAAATAACACGTCCGAATGGCATTATTTTGAAACAACTGTTTTAATTTAATGGCTATTTTGATTGCCTAGTAGGTTTTACCATTTCAAAACAAGGTTCATTGTTTTGAAATGATGGGGCTCATCATTTTGAAATAATGAAACGTTGTCTGGACATGATTTTTTTTTAAATCAAAACAACAGTCATTGTTTTGATTTTAAAAGCAACGTGTGGACATAGCCATTATGACCAATACCACAAGGCTTTAGCATATGAGCATAGCATAGATGCCAGCAATAAATGTTGGGATATGGTTGCATTAGTAGATCAAGCCTTGGAAACTCAACAGAAATATGGTTTGTTGAAAATATTGATAATACATAGTCTGATGCAGTGCTTTCCATCATTAGCTCTCCAAGCACTTTATAAAAGAGGTCAGTATGATTATCCTGATTTTACAGATGGGAAAACTGAAGTACAAAAAAAAGGTGAGCAGTCTTGCTCAAGTTCACCCAGCAACAGAGTGACGAATCAAATCCCGCTCTCCCAAGTGCCTGCCCAGTGTCCTATCCAGTCAACCACACATTTTCTAGTGTTTTTTGAAATTTAAGTCATCTCAAGTTGTCTTTCATAAGTGTCATTGCTAAAGATCTCTAAAATCTGAGAAATATTGGACTTACATTTCTGCAAGCCAGATGCTGTTGCTGGTGAGCTGCTGAATGTATAGGCTCATGGGCATCTTCTGCAGGTCTCATGGGACCTGCTATTCTGAAGGAGCATGTCTTATTTTGATTAATTAACGTGAATATTTTATTAGCTCTCTCAGAACATTTGGTGAATGTGTGTGTGATCTCTTGCAGGAGTTCAGAAAGTCTGATATTATAACTATTGTACTTCACACATGCTTTCAAACTAGTTTGCTGTGCAGCAGCTATAAGCAATAAAGATGGTAGCTTAGAGAGCTTTCTTAGTCTCTAAAAGAGACTGAGTGGATATGACCTGAAAACAGAATGTATAAAAATACAGGAAGAACAAGAAGTTATATTGCAATTACTGAAAAATAACTGCATCCTGTATGGAAGGGATTTTTTAAAGGAATCTGCAATTTGCTCCCACTGAAGTCATCAGTGGAACTTCCTGTGAGCTCAGTGAAACTTCCACTGAGCTCAGTGAGAGAAGAGTTTGGCCAATGTTGAGTACCTTTGAAACTTCACCTATCCTTATAATTTTACCAGTCCTATGTACCCTTGCAAGTAAAAACGAAAAACCAGACTATTGCCATTCCATGCTTAAACCCACAAGAGGGAAGATGGTAGGAAGGGAAAACCTCATTAAAGATTTAGCTTGTTCTACCTTCACATTGAGTAGGCTATGAAAACCAATACTTAACTCTATCCCCAGTAAGAAGTAGTAGGTGAGAGCTATCTGTACATAGGCTTTGAATCTCTCAACTGGGCATTCACTATACACTGGTGTCTGGCCTGCTCCTTACTAGCATGACTCAACTGGAGCAGTGCAAGCAGGGATTTCTTTTGGTGGCTGCTGCACCAGACATCTGCCCCAAGTCCTCTAAGATGTTCCATGGGAGGTAAAAAGCCTGTAGCCCAACACAGTATGGAGTTTTACTTGGTACCTTCTCTTCCTAGCTATGCCTGAGGTTCATCCATTCCTCTTTCAGTCCACTAGCTTGCTGATTTTCAAACCACTACTGGGTCACAGACCCTCAAGTGCTGGGTCACAACACCTCCTGCTGCCACCACCAAAAAACTGGATTGATTACTGCTGCCATCATGGAAGACTGGAACATACTACCCAAAGATGTAATTGTTGGTTCACAGGCATAAATGATTTTTTTCAACTGGGTCCCTAGAAAGAAAGTTTAAAAATCACTGCCCTAGCCTCTACCCTCTCTGCATGGTTCCAGTCTTCTACTGTGTCCAGAAACAGTGATCGTTCAACAAAGGTGGCTCAGCCCAGCTTCCATGCAGGAGAGGGGAGATCCAGGTACCCATGGCCCACTCCTTGTCCAGATCTGAGGGCATGGCTACCAGTCAGCTACTTGTATTTTAAATGGCCAAAACCTGAGAGCTTCTGAGTATCTGCTGCTTCCACTGATTTTAATAAGAGATGCTGAGGCCCAGGCTTCCTCTGGATTTGGCCCATTGTGTCTGCAGATCACAGTGCACTTTAAGAAATAAATGTACTACTAACACCAGTGCATTAAAATGCAAAGTGCTGGATCCCATTATTATGAGTTTTCTATATTTTAATATTTGCTTTCACTTTCATAATATATCAATTGAAAAAGAGATCACCTGAAGCCTGGCTACAAAAATCTATAGTGGGCTCTAGCCCTTAGTCATAATCTGATGATGGCATCAAGAATGATTAGTTTTAATCAATCAACCACTCACAATAAACCATTTTCATCAGAATCAGTTCATGTTGTTCTATTAACTAATATCATCTTGCTCCTAAGAATTTTTATCAGGATTTCAATGCTCAACTTACTGTGAATTCTGTAAAGGAATGTAATGTTATGTTAAACACATATTCTCAATACCAGTATTGCAGCTTTTAGCTGGCATGTTCTTTTCCCTCTTCCATAAAACTTAGGAAATCCATAAACAAGGAAAGACAGGAATGGCCAGGAAATCATATTACAGAATAATGAAAAGTCTAAGCAATATAACATTACAAAACACAGAATTTAGAAGACTATTTTTTGTCAGAACTCTTGATTTTTAACAATGAATGTGTCGACAAAAGGAAACAGTAGAAAAAGCTCTTCCTGTGCGACAATAATTGGAATATAAAGGTGGATAAACACAAAATCCACCTCAGTGTAACCTTGAGAGTAATTTGATGTGGCCATCTCTGGATGCAGAACCTATGACTAGAGATGGTAAGATCTTTAAAGTGGAAAAACATAGAGTGGGTATTTATTGCCTATATGATAAGCTTTGTTTTTTTCAAAGAAAAGCTTTCAACTTACTGATCTGTTTATATTCAACACAGGTTAATTAATTTTGCATTCAAATGTCACATTTGAAGGTTTATCTTTAGTTGTGTGAAAGGAACAGACACATACCTCAAGCAGGCACTTGGCTTAATCTGAAGCTGATTTCTAAATATACAATGATTAACTTGGGTAGAGCTTTAAATAGAATTATTGATCATTCCATTACATGGACTAGTAGTTGATGGAGTAGGGGCTAAATTGATGGAAACATAACAATGTATTTACTTTCCAAGGGCTCAGTCCTTTCAGGCACTCTGGTCCCAATCCCACAAAATATGTAAGCACCTGCTTAATTTTACTCACGTAATAATGTAAATAGTCTTTCTTAAATCAGGGACTACTCAGCTGCTTAAATAGAAGCATATGCTTAAGAATGTAGCTGGATCAGCCCAAAATCTCAGCAAGATCAAGACTGCAGGGCCAAATCTGCTGCTCAATGGAATTAATAGGGGTCTTTTAACTGATTCCAAAAGGTGCTGCATCAAGCCCCAAAACAAAGGGAATTTTTCTACCATCAAAAATGTTTGCAATTGATTATTTCTTTGTGGTTATTTGCAAGCCTTTTCTTTCCAGCTTTTCAGCTTTAATTGTGCACTTGAATGATGTGGCCGGTGGCTAAAGAGACAAAGGGATATAAACTGCACCCAATAGAAGAATTGGATCAATGTAGAGGCTGTTCTGTATCCTACAGATGTTCTTTGCTATTTATTGAAACAATGTGAAGGCTTTCCTGACAGTGCAAAGGTATAAATTGCTCCTTTTGATGCTCATGAAAACCATTTCATCTCCATCTCAATTTATCACTTTTCAGTGAATAAAATTAACCATGAAATTTTCAGTTGCCCTTTGCATTCCTGCATCTTCCTTTTGTGTCCTTCCACCACAATTACAGGTTTTTTCAGTGTTGAGCATCCCATATGGCCTATTCTGTGACCCTGGCAACATCTTCAATGATGTTTGGTTCCTCCAGGAGCCAGAAGACCAATAGATATTCCTTGGTTTTTGTTCTCCCACAGTCATATGTCCCTGCGTCATTGGAATAGCCCAAATTCCACGTGTGTACATGCTCCCAGCTCTGGCAACACACATCACCAGTAACAGAACAAAGGAGAAAGCAACCTTGACTCTGCCATGGTGCTCTGGTCAGTACAGGTGAGCTGGTACAGCACAAGAAGTAACTTGTTACTGGGATATACCAATAGCAGATAACTGCCCCCTTGGAAGATGAAGGAAATCAAGAACCATATTGTGACCCAATTTCAAACCTGTTTCTGAGGCAGCACGACTACTAATATTTCCCTGACTTAAGGCAGACTGTTAAATCACAGGCTAAACAAAAATTGAAATACGGTCTGTCTCTCACTTTTTTTTTTTTTTTTTGATAGCTCCTTTCATAATCAAGGTATCCAAAGCTCTTTACAACCTAATAGCCTAAATAATCCTGTAATGGTATACAGTGTAGGCTAAGATACAGCTACAGCTATTAAGCTCCTTTATAGCTCTGACTGAAACTCCTGGCCACTAAAACCTGTTTTGTTGAGAGAAGATACAATAGTCCAATACTAGGATTATCATCTGTGTTTAAAAATAAATTTAATGAGCTCTTTAGCTCTACAGTGCATTGGCTGACATTATGGATGATCAGAAAGGGTTGCAGTTTAATGTCTTTTTTCAAAGATGGAACTTCTAAATCTGTGGTTTTCAACCAGTGTGCTGTGGCACATGGGCACGCCATGCGAAGTGTACAAGGGTGCCATGAAATTTTGTACAAAAGTAATGAAAATCAAAATACAGAAGCAGCTGTGGTAGTCACTTGCTAGTGCATTATTTGTAATTTAAAGTCTTTAAATCATGATTTGATGACTTTAATAACTCAGCCACAGGTTAGAGGTTTATTACAGGAGTGGGTAGGTGAGGTTTTATGGCCTGTATTATGCAGGAGGTCAATAGATGATCATATTGGCTCCTTCTGATCATAGAGTCTATGACTAAACCCAACATAGTTTCATATTAAACAATATTCTATCTAGTCAAGATTATGACTCATAAAACTCATGAAAATTAATCATCAAATTAGAAACAAGGTATTGGTCTTTTGATTCTAAAATGTGAACAATTGTAAATGCAGGTGGCCAAAGGGCAAAGTTGAAATGATGTATATCTTTTTCCAGTAGCTTTGAAGCCATAATACATTTGATCCTTCTTTGGCTTTTTAGATGCACTGTGTTACAAAGCATTCTAGTAAGACTGTAACCATAGTAAATATAAGTAAATGCAATGTTTAGGGGCAATCAATCAGCTGAAAAAAGTGGATGGGTCATGGAACTGTTTGTCATTGAAGTGTGCCTTGTTACTGAAAAGGTTGGGAACCACTGTTATAAGTAACACACCAGCATACCATAGGCCTTCTGGGGCAGACTCAAGTGTCCTATTAAATGATCTACACTAAGCCTAAACAGGGAGAATTAGTTTAAAGTGATGTAGATCTTCAACACCCTCTCTTTCTCTCTCTGTATATATACACATACACACGCACACATATGTATGTATGTAAATGGCTACCATTATTAACCTCCATTTTTGCACATCTCTGCACTTCCTAGTTCTAGTGACAGTCTCAGTGGAAGTATTAGCACAGCAGGATAGGTTGATCTCTAATGGACAGCTGAACAAGAAGTAAGATATTCCAGAAATCACAATATTTATAATGATAAATAGGCATAGAAACTCTCACCATACCACTGCTGAAGAATGTATTCTCTTGTCCAGAAGAAAATGTGGTTCAATAGAGGTTTTTATAAACCATTTTCCCCCCTCTTCATCACAGTAAAATATAGATTATAGAGCCCCCGTCTCCTCATGTGGTTTATTTCCACTCATTGAGCTTCCCCTTCATTCTTATGGCAGGGGATGGGATTTGCCCACTCACTTGAGTACAATCACAGGTACTTGTTCAGTAGTGATACGAACACTATCATCCTACCCTTATAGATACAAGTATTCCTTTTAGAATGGCCCATCATGGCCCATCACTTCTGCACAGCTTGGGAGACAGAGGATTCCTGACCTTCGCTTTCTAGATCCAGTACCTTTTTTTATTGGAATAGCACCCCATGGAAGTGCTTTACAAAAATCAGGATTTCTGTGGAAGCTGGATTAGTATCATCTCTTGCTCATTTCTGGCAAGGTATTCATGAACTCCTTCTTGGGTGCTGTTCATGGACAACTACTAGCTATGATGACTGACGCATGACTTTGGACTGCTGTCTCTAATCCAAACATACACGCGTGTGTGTGCGTTGCTCCTATAAACATATAATGGAGACATTAGATTCAGAAGGAAATCATTGCATACATATGCAGCATGTTAGCTTTGAAGTGAAAATGTCAGTGAAGCTTAGTCTGCCTTGTTATTGGGATTTTCATATTACATGATGTGGAAAAAAATAGTAATAGGCCAACTCTTCATCAAAAAGATAAGTTTTTACAGTTGACTTTGTGGTCAGTATAAACATATACTTAAAGCTGTTCCATCTGGATATTAAAAATTATAAGTTACTAATGCCTGGATCCTCAAAGATATGTAGTTCCCTAATTCCCACTGGTATCTGGTCACATGTTCATAAGTTTGGGTCTCAACAAGAGGCCTTTCCTAATGTTGGTCCATCTGCTGTAGCTCAACCACAAGATATGGGCTTTTTGCAGGAATTAGGGGGTGAAATTCCACAACTTGTATTATGCGGGAAGTCAGACTAGATAATCACAATGGTTCTTTCTGGCCTTAACTCTAGGAAACCACATGGCAATTCTTTTGATGATATTTTGAATTGGTTGGTATTGTTTTTATATAAACTTCCCATCAGACATTTATACAGGAGGGTCTCAGATTAAAGAGAAACATTCTTTCCCTTTTTTCATTTTAGCTAATATAAGACATATGCTGAACATTGTAAAAATTATATTGAAAACTTACACATCTAGTCAATGTTAAAAGACACTCTTATATCACCCTTCTTCCAGTTGTTATGTCTCATCTTTTAGGTCAGTGGTTCCCAACTTTTTTGGCTGAGGAGCTCAGATATAATTTTTAAAATCCTGAAGGGCCACCAGTCCCTGTTAGCACCTGCCCTCTCCTCCCCAGCCCAGCTGCAGGCAGCAGGAAGAAGTTCATCAAGAAGGATCTCACATCCCCCTGGCTGCAGCATGGACCCCTGCACTCCCAACAGGTTCCTAGCCCAGTGGTTCCCAACTATTTCTTTGCCATGGAACACCTTGATACCTTTAATTATTTTGACTCACATCACCTTATAGTCTTCAAATGAACTCATAAATGTTCAGGAGCCAATCCAGAACTCTTCAAATAGTTTCTCAAAAAATTCTGAAGCACACATGGCAGCACACCCATGGAATGGCACACTGGTTGGGAAACACTGCCCTACTCAGTGAATTCCTGCTCCAGCTAGGGAGACAGGAGATCAGTGTTCCTCCCTCTGACTCCAGCAGAGATCGAGTGCTTCCCGGTGCCCCAAGGTAGGGCCAAGGTGCTTGGCAGATGCCTGAGTCCCAGGAAACATGCTGTCATTGTCGCACCCAATCCCAGCTCTCAGCTGGGAGGTAGGCAGCAGCCTACCATGCCCTAGTTGAAAGCCTAGCAGCTGCTTCCCTGCCCTGCAGGGCACTCTGAAGCCAAGCAGTAGTTGCCTGAACTTTACCCACGTTCTGAGGTCCAAGCCCAGTGGCAGCCTCCCATGCCTTGCAAGCTGGGCTCGCAGCTGGCTGGCAGCCAGCTGCACCTTGGCTCAAAGCCAGGAGTGGAGTACAGCCTCCCATGTCTCAGCTCGAAGACAGATGGCCAGTGGTGTACCACTACCCGAGGGTCTCTGTTGTCCAAGGCCTACATTTGTGCACCTGTCCCCGGCCTTATGCCCCCGTGCAGGGCAGGATGTATTCCAGTACCACCCCTCAGTAGCCCTGGATGGGGGGTCCTGAATCTGCAGGAGGGAAGGGCAGAGGCTGGGATGGATGCAAATTCAGGCTTGGCTTTGGTGTCCTCCCTAACCTAACACTTACCTAGTAGGCAGTGTCTGCCTCTCCCCCTGCAGAACTGCAGCCCAGTGCTGGCTCTGATGCAAAGCCTTACCCCTGCACCTCATCAGCCTTTCACAACATGCAGGGGAAGTGCTAAGGGAACATCCCTCAGTGCCTGTTGTGCCCTTTGCCCCCAAGAAGAGCTAGTCTGGGCTAGGTGGTTCCCTCTGCAGTTTATCAGCTGCTCCAGCTCCGCAGCCCAGTGCCTCTGAGCTCCTCTTACCCCTGGCCTGGCACAATGCTGAGCTTTCTGTGTCCTCTGTGCCCCGCCTCTTGTGAAGGGTCAGTCAGCGCAGCCAGGCACACCACACTGTGCGCCCACCCCTTCACTTAGCTGCCACTTCAGCCTAGACAGGGTGGACTTACTCCCCCAGCTCCGCTAGCGGGAAGCACAAGGATGGCACCCTCTGCAGCCTGGAGCCCAGGGGCAGAATTGCTAGGGAGCTGCAAATGTATCAAATTCCATGGCAAATGAGAAGGATGTTTATATTCATTGCTTGCTATAAGCTATGCTGGAATTTAATATGTGAACATTATGGATTTTTAACTGCAGCAAGCACAGCACCCTTAATTGATAGTCTGACAAGTGATCAATCATTTTTCAATAAATGCAGGTAATACAACAATCAGAATGTGTTAGAGACAAGGCAACTATTATTCTCTTGATACAGCCAGCTGAGGTACTTGTTTTTATGACCACAGAACATGCCCAATAAAAAGAGTTACAGACACTGGCATTTGTATATATTTAATTGTAATCTTTGTGACACCCTGCCCCAGCTCATAAGGTTACACTGTGTTGATTAGTTCTAAAGAGGTAGCTGTGTTAGTCTCTTTTACCAAAACAAACAAGGAGTCTTGTGGCACTTTTAAAGACTAACAAATGTATTTATTGCATGAGCTTTAGTGGGTGAAATCCCACTTCATGCCATAAATAAAATTGTTAGTCTCTAAAAGTGCCACAGGACTCCTTGTTTGTTTTATTGTCTTGATTTTCTGTTTTAGTGATGTCATAAAATCATACAAGGTAGTCCAGCAGGGAAAAGGAACCGCTGTGTGCCATAGCTCCTGGCCCCACCCCGGCACCTTCTGGCCCCGCCCCTACCCCCTGCTGAGGATTGGGGGGCAGGGTTGGCCTGGGAACCAACCCCTGATCTAGGTTGTGTTTTTTCCTAGGTTGTTTATGAAAAGGTCATATGAGACAATATCAAACACCTTACTAAAGTCAAGATATACCATATCTACTGCTTCCCTCCAGCCCACAAGGCTTGTTACCCCATCAAAGAAAGCTGTTAGGTTGGTTTGACCTGATTTGTTCTTGACAGCTCCATGCTTCCTGTTAATTATCACTTTATCATTAATTATGGAGGTGAGCCTTTTTCAGTAGTATTGCATGCTGATGAATGACATACCCATTTATTTTATGGGGTGTTTTAAATATGTTCTCTTTCATCAAATTTGCACATTGCTCACAACCAAAACTCTACTCAACAAGGTGTGTGAGCACATGCTTAACTGTAAGTCAAAACGATTACTCGTATGCTTAAAGCAAAGCATATACTTTCAGTACTTCGGTGAATAAGAACACAAGGAAGTTAATTTAACTTACATCTCATTTGAAAACACAAGGAGTGAAAAGCCTGGGTCTGCAGTGGACTCTCTGAACAGCAGCATGTTAATTCTCAAACTTCACAAGTGCAGATGTTCTGCTTCTTTGACTCATTTAAGGATGCTGTTAATGTCCGGCTGGCATTAAGCAGAGTTGCTATTGGACCAAAAGGATTCACTATGTATTTTACCATATTGTATATGTTCATTATCTTTTTAAAAGTTGCTTCACTGATCTCTCCACAGAATGAAAACTGCACATACAACTCCCATACCTCTAGGATTGGCCATTAGACAATTTTAAATGAATGTGGGTGCAGTTAATTATTGGTGACTGATGTGATCAGACTGGTTTAGAACCCTGATTTTTCTTTATCCTGGCCAATCAAATGTGTAATGATTACCATGAGTTTTCAAATAGTTTAAATGCATCTACCAGGAGCATTGCTGCCCCGGGGAAGGACCTGGGGCACCGGCCCATGCTCCGCCCCCTGACCACAGGTCACGCCCCTGGCCAGGGATTGGGCAGGGAATGGTAGCCGCAGCCACAGGGCTGCTTAGCCTAGGAAGGGGCCTGAAGCAGCTGCTGCCGCTTCAGGTGGCTGGGCCCTGGATCTCTGGCCAGAGAGTGGGAGAGGCAGGGGCCCCGCCAGGACCCGGGGCACTGGCGCCAGGATTTGGGGCACAGGCCCCATGTGCCAGGCACCAGCGATGCCCCGGCATCTACATTCTATTTCTGAATGATATCAAATTATAACAGGCACTTTTTAAAATTTATCTTTTCACAATTTGCATCATAAAACGTGTCTTAACTGTGTTTAACCCCCCTCCCACTGATCTGAAACTGTGTTTTTAAAAAGCATTGATAGAGTAGCACAAATAATGGTAGATACAAACAGTCATACAGGGTAAGACCAATGGTCCCTCTACCCTAATATCCTGTCTTCTGACAGTGACCAATGCCAGCTGCTTCAGAGAAAATGAACAAAACAGGGTAATCATGAAGTGATCTATCATCTCCCATTCCAAGTTTCTCGCAAACAGAGACTAGGGACACTTCGGAGCATGATTTTGCAGTCCTGACCATCCTGGCAAATAGCCATTGATGCACCTATCCTCCAAGAACTTTTCTGAACCCTGTTAATGAACTTTTACCATTGTTATTATTTCCATGAATTCCTATGTTGCACAGTTTTTTGAAAATGAGAGCAATAGTGTACACATTTAACTCAGAGGAAAGTTTAGGATGCAACTGCAGAGTTGCTTTGGCTCAAAGATAACAGGATTTGTGATAAATTCTGAAAGGGGTAGCCATGTTAGCATAGGTTAGCAAAACAAACAAGGAGTCCTCATGTAGCACTTTTAAAGACTAACAAATTTATTCATCACATGAGCTTTTATGGTAGAAATCTCACTTCGTCAGATACTTGAAAATGGAAAATGTACAGTATAGGAGGAAAAAATAAATTAACGAATAAATACATTTCATATTTTCCCTCCCATGTTGTACATTTTCCATTTTCAAGCATCTGACAAAGTGGGATTTCTACAATAAAACCTCAGGTGATAATCTGTCAGTAAATTTGTCAGTCTTTAAAAGTGCCCCAGGACTTCTTTTTAGGATTCATGACGCACCCACTTGGTTGACTATGTAGGCAAAGTTAATGATGTATGAAACTATATGTAGCCTAGACTGACTATTTGACTAGTATATGCCAACGAACCATGCTGAGCTATATGGTTTTTTGGCCCTCTACCAAAACAGTGCCAAACTGTTAATGGTCTCTGGCAACTCTGAAATACTCTCTGAAAGCAGGAGGAAGTGACAAAAGGAATCAAACACTAGAATACACAGACTCCAAATTAGACTTCTAAACCTGTCTGGCAGTATAATTCTGCTATGCAATTTCACCAAGGTTGTTAATCCATACTGACCTTTGTGATGTACTAGGTGAAGTCCTGCTCCCATTCAGTTACTGGAAAAAGTCTCATCGACTTCAGCAGGGCAGGATTTTGGCAATGCATTCAGACATAGAACCTCGATGAAGAAGCAGTAGAGCTTCACTCCATCTCTGAAATTTTTTGGTAGCTTCATGCTGTACGGTGCTAGGTTCTCTTCAAGGAAAATCATTTGCAAGTCACAACAGTCTGCATCATGGTGTGTATAATCTGGATTTACCACATTTGTCAGTGTCCCATGTACTTTGTCTTCAGTATCCAGTGCCAAGATTGATGATTATGTTAAAATGCACAAACAGAACTTTGAATTCAGAGCAGTGATATTTATGTAGGTAGAAATGGCATAGGACTAATGTCCACTTTTGTACAATGCTCCCAGCACTATTATTGGTCATTGTGTTGTTTATCCTCCACTAAAAAATGATTTAATTGTTTCCAAAGGATGCATTCTGAACCAGGATCTTGCTGCTTGGCCAAAATAAACTGGCACCTAAGAAGGCACTGCTGCTAGATAGCTGTTTTAATTTTGACCAGGAATGCTGTGCAACAAAATCTGCCCTTGGAAAATTGAGATAGCATGGCTCTTATTGGAGGAAAATGGCACTGGTAATGAACATGTGTAGTCAGCTCATTTTCAGACATGTAGCTGATCAGGGCAAGTCCTACCATAGAGGTGACCTAGGTGGTTGCCTAGGGTGTCAAACAATAGGGTGCACTACCCAGCTGCACCCAGGCACATAGCTCAGGGCACAGCAAGGCAGAAAACTGTTTCAGCTGGTTCCATTCCCCACTCCAGAAAAAATAAGTGCTAGGAGGGGGGCTAGGGACAGGGTTGGGGGGCTAGAAGGAGTAGGAGTGAGGGAGGAGGGGACAGGGACCCCTTAGCCTGCCTGCAGATTGGGCACCTCAGGCTCATCCAGCCCGCTGCTCAGCCAGAGTGGCCCGCAGGCTGCTGCTCAGCCTGCGCCCCTCAGCTGGCCAGCTGCTTGGTCAGGGCCATCATGACCCACTGCTTGGCCCAGCTGGGCCCACCAATGGGTCCTACCCAGCTCAGCCCATCACCCAACCCACCGCTCAGCCAGGGCCAGCGCACCACCCGGTCCACTGCACAGACCACCACTCTGCCTGGCTCACCGCCCATCCTAGCCCACCAGTTGGACTCACTAGGTCCAGCTCAGACCACCGTGCAGCCCACCACTCACCTGACATGGCCCTGGGTTCAGCCGAGCACTGTATGGCTTGTTCTGGCCTGCCCAACCTACCACACAGCCTTCACCCAGCCTGCTGCATGGCCAGGCTTGAGGGAGGCTAGGAGGAGTGGGATGGAGGGCCTATCACCCACCAGGCCACGACTGGGAGGCAGCCAAAATCACAAGTGCCTAGGACACCAAAAAACCTTGGGCCAGCCCTGTAGCTGATATCTCTTTTTGACCCAGTAGCTAATCAGGAGGAGGTTTTTATGATGGTCAGGAAGATTTTCAAAAAGTACCTAAGGCAGGAGTGTTGAACATGCAGCCTGTGGACTGAACCTCTTCCATCTGGCCCATGACTGCACTCTGCAGGACAGCAGTCTCTCCCTAACAGGGAGAGAGCAAGCAAGTGTATTCTCACATACCTAGTGTTCTGCAATGTTGCGAGAATGTCCTGTCTCGCGACCATGGAGCATTGGGTATGTGAAACCACACTCTCTTCCTACTCAATAACAGGGAGAGAGGTATTGCGGAGTGCAGTTTCACATACGTAGAACTTTGTGATGCAGTGAGAGCAGAGCCGTAACTACAGTGGGGCAAGCAGAGCTTTGCTCCAGGTGTGCCAGAGTGGCTCCATTGAGTTGCTCCATCAAAGGGCTTGTTCTCCGCCAATCACTCCAAGCACCTGCTATTGTAAGGGGCGCCAGCTTCTTTTGTTTTGGCTCTGCACAAGAATGCCATAGTATTTTGATTTATGGTATGTATGACCCACTTAAAATACATTTTAGTCAAATCTGGCCTGCCATACCAAATGAGTTTGGCACCCCTGATAGGCTTATGAAGCAGAAATCCCACTGAACTTCTATGTTACTTGTGGTCCTAGATGCCTGAAGTGTTTTTGAAAATCTCCCCCATTTCCTTCAGTGAACTGCCTGGTAGCCAGTCTGTTACCTGACTGTATGTTCCACATTTAACCACTGAATTCTTAAGAACTTCATTCATGCATTTGCACGCTTGTCCTAAGCCATGAAGCAAAATGTTTATTTTTAATTTTGATCTTTACATGGCCTGTGTCTGATGTAAAGTTATGCAGATCATTGTTTTGATGAGAGTAGGAATTTTGTCCTGAGATTTCTTATTATAATGTTTAGTTTTGATGTGTTTGCGGTTGCATTTCATCCAATAACTTATGTAATGCTATTTGTACAAAGAATAAGCATACAAAGTTGAAGCAGGAACATATTTATTTATGTAGCTATGATTACACAGAGAATGGAACATCTATCACCAGTGGACAGTGAATCGATTGCTTTACAAAGTCAGTGGCACAGATTTACTATGGGGGAGTGCATTAGGTTGTTTAATATTGACTACTATATGTATCTGAAGGATGTGAACAAATTTCCGGAAAGTTGGAGACTGAAGTACACAAGTCCATTTATTGATGTATGAAAACATATTACCAAAGAATTGCAGAGAAAGGATTATGTGAGGGGAGATGAATATTGCACAGGTAATCAGAAGGGTGTAACAGGTAATGTTGCCAGCAGTGGGTTACTCCTTCATATATAATGTAATTATGTGATTGCTTTAAGATAAATGAAGCAACTTCTCTTGTGCTGGATTGGCATGGACAATATAACAAACTGACCCAACAGTGTTTGTGCAAGCCTGCATGAGAGTTAGGTGCCCTATGCATGATGATGCTGTCATCATCAATCACCTCGTGTCTTTACAGGATTTCTTTCTAAAACATATGATTAGCTCAAACAGAAGTTATGGACTTTATGCAGGAATAACTGAGTGAGGTTCTTTGGCCTGTGTTATGCATGCAGTCAGATTCAGGGGTCTCAAACCTGAGGCCCCTAAAGCTGTTTCCTGTGGCCTGCAGTGACACTATTGTTACAGATAATTGCAATATTGTTGTATGAAAAAGTTTCAGTGGTGCAGCCCCTGGGCTAATGTACTAGTCCTCATGCAGCCCTCTAGTCTTCATGAGGCCCTCATGATGATTTGAGTTTGAGACCCCTGGATTAGATGATCATAAAGGTCCATTTTGGCCTTAAAGGGTATGTCTACAGTGCACATAGACTATGTCTACACTAGCAAATTAGTCCAGATTAAGGAGGTTTAATCCAGACTAAGATGATCCCTGTCTACACTAGGCTTTGCCTAGTTTGAACTGATGTTTCTTTTAGTTCGAATTAAGCAAAGCTTTGTTCAAACTAGTTAGTTTGAATGGTAACTAAGGATGTCCAAACTAAGCAGTTAGATGTTGATATAGTCTTAGACACCTGGGATTGGCCCATGCCAGCTGACTCGGGCTTCTGGGAATCAGACTAATAGGCTGTTTAAATGAGATGTAGATGTTCAGGCTGAGGCTGGAGGATCCCAGAGTTCGGACTCAAGCCTGGGCCTACTTCTACACCATAATTAAACAATCCCTTAGCCTAAGCCTGGCAAAGGCCAGCCATAGATCTCTAACTGCATAATAGACATACGCAAAATCTACAAATTTATATGTCTGTTATAATAAACTGTTAAGACCTGTCGGAGGTATATAGTATGATGGTATTGAACTGAGCTGCATATCATGGTATGAAATTTTGTTGAGCTTAGTGGCTTGCTAGTTTCATAAACTGCTGTGACTGGAGAGCTCTTTTATTCCCGTACTAACAAATGACAACATGTGAACAGTGGGGTAAATATTGTTTATACATTTAAGCACTTGGCTTCATTTGCAAAAGTACTGAACACCCATAATCTCTACTGAAGTCAATAGGACATGTAGGTATTTAGCACCTATGAAAACCAGGCCAATAAATGTTAGTAGTCATATATTTCTAGAGATGAAATTATATTGTAATCCGATAATTACAGTTAATCACTTCCTCAAGAGCAGGTATGCTTTACAACAATAATTCTCAATCTCTTTGGACTCAGGATCCAAATGTAAATGTTTATGAACTCTTGTCACCCAATAAACAGTTTGGGGGTAGTGGCCTTGGGGTGATTTCAGTTGGGTGGTTTCGATTGAGTCTTGCCTGCACTCACTCCACAGTAGCAACTTCTGCAGCTCCTGTGCTGTGCAGCTGGCTATGCTTGGCTGTTGACTATGGGAATTGCCACCTCCAGGACTGCAGCACCACTTAGATTTACCTGTCCCGCTAACTGGGTTAAATATATAAGAGTGGAGTTGTGACCTGGCTCATGAGATTGCTATGTCACTCGTTCAGATTTGGCCTACCCAGATTCCCTTCATTGTGAAATCTGGGCCAAATTTAAGTGGCACTGGGATCCTAGAGGTTGTGGTGCCTGGAGCAAAGTGGTAATCCAAGCTAACTTTGTGAAAAGGAAGCCACAAGAGCTACCACATGACCCTTTGAAACATTCAAAAGATCTAATTTTGGGTCCTCACCCACAGGTTGAGAAAGCCTGCTTTACAACATATATAAAATGTATTGTGGCAGAAAGCTATCACCAGATTTAGAGGCTTATTTTATTTAGAGACTCAGAGTAATTTAATGTGAAAAAAATTATAGTTTATTTTTCTAATTATTTGTGCACATTCACCTAACACACTACAGATCAGCCAAGAAAGCAATCTATTTTGTTCTAATTTATGTCCTTATGATTTTTATAATGGCCTAATGAGACATGTTATGAAGCTTAACATGTACATATTTTAGGTTGCTCTAAGTGAGGTCATTAGCTTTGGTTTTTTTAATGCTCATAAGAACTTAGGAACAGCCATACTGAATCAGATCAATGGTTCGTCTAGCCCAGTATCCTGTCTTCCAGCAGTGGTTGGTACCAGGTGCTTCAAAAGGAATGAACAAAACAGGGGAATTATCAAAGGATTCATTCTCTGTCATCCAGTCCCAGCTTCAGCACTCTGAGGTTTATGGACACTGAGAGAATGGGATTACATCACTTGCCATCTTGGATTTACCCTCCATGAACTTGTCTAAGTCTTTTTTGAGTCCTCCTATATTTTTGGCCTTCACAACATTCATTGGCAATGAGTTCTACAGGTTGACTGTGCATTGTGTAAAGAAGTATCCCCTATTGTTTTATATCTGTTGCCTATTAATTTCAGTGGATGATGCCTGGTTTGTATGTTATATGAAGGGATAATTAACATTTCTTTATTCTCTGCTGTCTCTTTCTGCCTCTTTTTAAATTGTTTCTAGCTGAGAACCTGAATAACCCAATTATTTAATTAATTAATCACTTAGTACTTAAACTATTACCTCATCAATTTATCCCATGTGAGGATGCTTCCAAAATGCACTGAATGGTGAGCCAGCCTTAGGCTACTCTCACTCTGGAAACAATTATGTAAGGATATATTGGCTGCTGAATATATAAGAATACTACAGGCCTGCTTGACATTTGCTCATTTAGCCTCTTAGGAAAGCATGTAAGTACTTGCTTTAAGTTAATGGGACATCATGGGACTTAAGCAGATGCTTAAACAAATGCTTCATAGCTTTTCTGAGTCAGAACCTCTATTATTTAAAAAATGGATTTTTAAGAGGGATAGTGGGTATAATCATTTTTTGCTCTCCTTGTTTTAGTCAAAATTATTTTAGAAGAGGTACTTTTGATGTGCATGATTTGACTTTGACATATTTTTTATGAACATGATCCTCAGAATTTGGTTAAGGTGACCAACCTAGAAGGCTAAGCAAGCAGTGACCTCATTTATTTCTTGACAATTTACAGTGTATCTATTGAAATTTAAATAATTTTAATAGTGTTTACTGTTAAGATGTAGTTTAAATGTGGTGGTTAATAATTAAACCTTAGTATTTCCCCTTATGCTTAAGAGCATGATGTTCTTCATATTGACCTGTGGACTAAAGGTTTCATAGTTATAGCATAACTATAGCTATTTGATGCCTTCCACACAGCCATTTTGGACATCAGCATATGGAAATAAAATATGCAATACAAGGGAAGAATGCCCAGATTCAGCAAAGTTAAGGTTAAAGTTAAGGTCCATTAAAGTGGTGTGGATTTAAATACATGCTTAAAGTTAAAAATGTGAATAGTGCTTTGATGGATTGGGACCTTCATATCAGCACCTGGTCTTTGTCAATATACTGCATATGGTTCCTGTGTATATAACAACATCTACTCTATTAAATAATAGAATGGATAAGAGGTACAGGAGTGGAAATGAATGATATTCCATACTGCAATGCTCTGCAATAGTAAGGAAGCCTATACTTAAATCATGTTAGTCACAGATTGATAACATTATTTACCTAGAGCTATAAGAAATCTGAACTTTGTGGAGTGCTTCTTTGTATAAGGTTCCATGCTTTGGAAACAGGCATTTCTCTCATAAGCAAGTGGCTAATTCTGAGGGAGGGGAGAAGAGATTCCAGTCCTAGAAAGAATGACGATGATTCAAAAGCTGTGAGCTAACATCTAAGCACTATGATAGTGAGCCACTGAAAATGTTTATTGTAATGGGAGTGGTGAGCAGGAGTTATAGGCTCTAATTTAGGAAAACACCCCTATTCAGGCAGAGTGGTTAAGTATTTGCTTAACTGTTAATCAAGGCAATGGACAGTCAAGTCCTTCAGGCCTGATTTTGATCTCCTGTAACCCTTATTGGAATTACTCCTAATTTACAGGAAAGCAAGAGAAAGGAGAAATAGACCGAATGAGGTAGTACACATGCATACAGGCTTAACTTTATCATTTCATGATGCCTTAGCCTTAGTGCTCCCTTTGCTTAGGTTTTATTTTAATTGAATTAATATGAATATGATACCGCCAAGATTCCATCACAAGAGAAGACTGAAAAATTTGCAAGCACAGCAACCAAGACTGAGTTCATCATGGTAATGTGCTTATAAGTAAGATTAAGTGGACATCCCATTGGTTCAGGGATTGCTATTATCATGCTGTAATCTTGATCGGGGGGAAAAATAAAAACAGCTATTGATTTTTTCCTTGCAGGACTATAATTGTGGCTAGTCTGTCTATACCTCAGTATGTAGTAATGATTCTGATTTCAAATGATTTCTTTACTGAAGGTGTGAATTTTTAAAAATTACACTCTAATTATGTTCCTAGCAGAAAACAAAACACTTGTGTTAGAAACATAAAATGCTATTTGCTTATCAGATTTGGAAAAATACACCAGATTAAAACAATTTTACCTGCTATTTTTCCTCTCTATTTTTTTTCTAAATCAAACAACTTCCTGTTGTAACCCTTAACATTTTTTCACCAAGAAGCCAGGTCAACACTTAGCTTCACAGCCTAGTTGCATATGTATGTATGTCTGAACTACAAAGTCAACTTAATTTAAGGCAAGAATCAGCCAGCACAGTAATTAGGCTGGTTGCATATATCCTCACCATATTCATTCGATCAATGCAGTGCATCCTCATGAGCATCATTTCCATCAATTCAAACAGCAGGTCCATGGTAAGCTATCCCACCATAAAACTAGCTGCAGGGCTCTCTGGAAAGGCTTGCAGTGCCCCATGAAATCAAAACATTGTCATGGGGTGTCTATACAGAGCATCCATCAGTTAGAGACTTAGTGATATATAGGCATGGGGTTGCATCTCTGGCCATCTTGGTTAATAGCTATTGATTGATCTGTCTGCCATGAATTTACTGAATTCTTTTTTCAATACAGTTTCTGCCTTCACAACATCCTCTGGCAACATGTTCAACAGGTTGATGTATGCTGTGTGAAGAAATACTTCCTTTTGTTTGTTTCAAAAATGCTGCCTATTGAATTCATTGGGTGATGCCTCATTTGGGTGTTAGGTGATGGAGCAACTAACATTTCCTTATTCACCTTCTTCACACCATCCATGATTTTTTAGAGCTCTATCACATACCCCCTTAGGTCATCTCTTTGCCAAACTGAATAGTCCTAATCTTTTAAATCTCTCTTCATTTGAAAGCTGTTCCATACACTTAATCATTTCTATTGCCATTTTCTGTACCTTTTCCACATCTAATATATACAGTTTTGAGAAGGGGTGACTGGACCTGCACACAGTATTCAAGATTGTACCATGTGAGTGTACCATGACTTTTCGTAATGGTACTATGATATTTACTCACTTATTATCTATCCCTAAAACCTAATGGTTCCAAGCAGTCTGTTAACTTGTTTGACTGCCACAATACACAAGAGGATGTTTTCTATATATATAGATAGATAGATTTGAGGAGGTACTGAACCCTTCTCCTCCCCCCCCCAGTGCTTATATTTGCAAAGTGCTGGTAAACAATGGCACCCATCCATGGCCAGAGGAGCCCAGCACACCCAGTAGGTGGCAGAGGGTGAAGCAGAGCTGCCAGAAGGCGTGTGGTGGGTGAGGAGAAAGCACTGGACCCAAGAGGCAGAGGGTCCCAGGGTGGCTGGAGAAGACTGGATGGTTCACAGCCATTCACAGTATTGGCTCTGAGGAACCAGGAGCCAGGGAACCTCGAGGAACCAGGGCTCTATTGTGCCATTCTGTTTCTGCCTGGACAATGCTGTGATCGGGACCATCAAGGTAACAGTTAGGCACAGCCCAAGTGCCCGCCTCTCCGCGGCACTGATGGCTACTGAGCCCTTCCCTCATTCCTGGGTGAGGGCTGTCTGGGCAGGGCTCTCCGGTGATGAGCTCAAGGGACTCAGCAGGCTGTGGAGGAGGGAGGTGTCAGCAGCAACTGGCCCTAATCCCTGCTGATGCCCTTCTCTCTGATGTATGCATATTAATAGAGGTCTGCAATGCCTATTGCAGTTGCTCAGATAAGCCTCAGATAAAAGAGTTTCGGACCCCTATGCTAAAACATTGCACTCCTCTTTCTCTGGGCTGTTATGCTTTTTTGAGCTTCCTCTTTGCTGCACAGCAGCTAAACCAAAAGAAGGTTAATGGCTAGACTGCCTTTTATTTCTAGATCATGCAACGTCTAGGTATCTTGCTTTTGGGTTTCCCAGTGGAAAGAACAGGGGCTGAGGGAAGAAATGGGGGTGCAATTGTTTTTAAACAGCTAGTAGTTGTTTGAGTTTTGTCTTGCAGAGAGGGCAGAGACCCAAGGCATCTGTTTTACCTGGAATAAGTAGCCCAATCCAGTTGCGACAGCTCTGCTTAAGGAAATAGGACTTTTGTATAGTCTGTAAGTAAACAAATTACACAAAGAAGATACCTGATTCCACATCACCAGTATATTGCTCCAAATGGAAAACTTGCCTGCCAGAACCCAAACTCTGCTATTGCTCAGTAAAGAGCCAGTATTACAGCATAAACCATATACAAAGAAGCCACTTGTGCCAGCCTGGTTTTTGGGGCTTGGCACTCTTCTGTCTCTAGCAAACACCATCATCTTGAAAGTATTTCCTGAATGTTGAATCATGCTGGAGAGAGAAATATATTTTAAATCACAAGGAATTAAAAAGAAAGGATGCAAAATCAAACTAGTCATTTGAAAGGTTTGTAAAATGTCAAAACCTTACAAGGTTCAATGACCCAAAATCCTTAGGTGTTTTTTACAGTCCAGATTTAAATTATTCTAGTGACTGGCACCCCTCCCCCCAGTTCCTCAAGGAAATGATCCCAGAACACAGGGTTAAGAAATCTGATGATGAGGCAGAAGACATAGTAAATTTTTTGCTGTTTCTTGTAGTCTCAGTCACTAATGACTGGCTTTTAAAAATATTTATTTTCCAAACAGCTCTATTGTGCAAGAGACCAAAAACAACCATATGGCTGAGTTGTTTTAATGACATGATATACCCAGACTTTCATTTATATTTTATAGGTCAATCTCTAAGATGAGTTTTATACTAACCACGCTGTACTTCAAGGAATTGTGGCTTTTGTGCAAATTTTAATTTCAGACTTTCAAACCATGATCTGATAGCGGTAGTGATCTTTGGAAAGTAGACAGTTGTTGATTTTGGTCTACTGAAAATTTCATCTGCCCTCAGGCTCTGCCTTGAGGTAAACACCTCAAGTGGGTTACAGTCACTAATGATCACTTTCTTCTCTTTCTGCCTTCCTGGTCAACCCATGTTTTATCACCATTCTTACTAATTTGTACATTTGACTGGCAGATCACAGATCGATATTTTTAATGAGATGCAAAAGTTATTCTGCTCTAAAGTATGAACTCTGGCTATGGACTCAATCCGGCAGATACACACATGAATAACTTTTCACATGGGAGCGGTCCCATTTCACTGAATACAAATAAAGCTACCCACATGTGCAAGTGTTTTCAGGATTGGAGTCTGTATTTCTGCAAATAGAGCGCATGAATGCAAGTTGCTGAAACTCTGCTATGTAATGCCCTCAAACAAAGCCTTTAATATGCTCTGATTTTGTAAAACTATTGAAGCCTTAAGGCTCCAGTTCAAGAAGATACTTACAGCTTAGGGCTTTGATTGCAGAGGTTTGCTTGACTTGGATAGGGCAATAGGGAGTTGGCTACCAGACATCAGGTCTCGAGGCACACAGACTGTGTCTACATTGTAACTGGAGGTGTGATCAAAGCTCACATAGACATACTCTCACTAGCTTTACCCTCACAAGCATGACTAAAAATAGAAGTGAAAAAGTGTGAGCACTGACTTCAGCATGTTCCGTATAAGCACACCAGGGATGCTGGGTACAAATTCATATTGCTGAATTGACTGAACCCTATGCCCCCATAGCTACGCTGCTATATTTAGCCATACTTTCATGGGTACAGCTAGCATCTACATGAGCTGCAATCACATGTCTGACTGCTGTGTAGACATAGCCAGTGGTGGTCCTTGATAAACCAGTGGAGTATTAATAGAGAGGAACAGAGATCCTCTATGCATTCTCTCATCCTCAGCACCTCATTCCCTTATGTTAGAAGGACAGCCAGAGGACAGTTATCCAATACCATGGGAATTTTCTGCTACTGATTTGGGGTTATTTCCAAACCATTTTGTACCCCTGAGTGGTGTTCCAGAAGCTGATGTCCCATCCTAGAAGTTGAAGTTTACTACATACTAAAGTATCTTGCTGAACTAGATGCTTGGGGTCCAACTAGTTCATGCTGGCGAGATAAGTAGTACCATATGGCCATATAGAAGTTAATCTATCTGATTAATTAAAAACCAAAGAATGATTTTGTTGCTTGGATAGGTAAACTGGTGTGATTACAATAAGAAATGGCATACAACTGCCCCAAATGTAAGAAAACGAGATCTGTTCTCATTTATTACTAATATTCTCTAGTTTTCATAGATGTTAAGGCTAAAGGGGTCCATTAATATAATCTAATCTGACCTCCTCCATGCCTCAGAGGGCACCAAAAATAGAAACACTAGATTAAACCCAGGAAGTTTGTACAAGTGGAGCTCAAGATAAGCTTTCCCGACCAAATCAAATTTCCAAAGCCTTCCATTGCAGTTGACCCACACAAGCCCAGTCCTTATGTTTCACTCAGATGAGGACCATAAAAGTTTAGTGCTGCTGCCAGTGCTAGAAGTTCTGAAGCTATGGCCCATATCCCTTATGCACTGCCTAATAAAGATGAGCAAGTGCAGTACACAGTGGTGGCCCAAGCAGTGCTGTGAAAGGACATCAGAGAGCTTCTGCAAGTACTGTGGTTTCTTCAAACACAAATACTTCAGCCTCTGATATCAGTGGAGAACCCCTCCTCAAAATAGCCCCATGCACCAATTCAAACTATGCACCAAAGCAATTTCTATTTCTTTTTCTTAATGTTACATATGTTTAGAGGATAGAGCCTGTGAAAATTACCTACCTTCATTTACACATGGAACAGGTAGACATCAGGAACGCAAGAATCCCTCACATTATCACTTCATTTTCTTTCAATATCTGTGTTTGCTCATTTCTGTTTATAAGCACAAAGGGTCTGATTCAAGTCCACTGAGGTCAGCAAAGAGGTTGTAGCCCGCTTCAGAATATGCTGGATTAGGCCCAGGAGAAATCAACTAAGCATGACAGCCAATTACAAATGGCCATCTTGTGTCACTATTAACTATTCTATATAGGATGAAAATTATTCACATTGCCTTTGATGACAGTACAATACATGAATGACCTGAGATTCTTTTGCTTTTTAGTAAAATCTCAATTGTTTTCTAGGAATTATTTTCAAATTAAAAAAAAAAAATCACTAACATCCCAGCTGTAAGGATTCATTGTTCTGTTTTGTTTTTACTGAATTCCAAAGACACATAAAATGAACGTACTACACTGTAACAAGTATTTATCTTGCTTCTTTTAACTATGGCAAGGTGGGTCCTTGAGAAAATCTCAAGAACATTCTTGATCTGCTTGTGAAATGTTTCTCTCAGAAACATCTTAGCTTCTTCCTCAGCACTTGTAAAGCTATTGACTCATGCTCCGGGCTCTCTTCAGACTTTGGCCTCATGTGCTCACCTGCCTCCTGTATCCAAAACAGAAATCAAGGTAATTTGATAAATAATGCCTCTGTACAGGAGCAATGAGATCCAGATGTTTGAAGCTCAGTGCAGCCTTCAAGGAGCATGTTGGAGCATCTCCACTTTCTCCAACTTGCTGAACTATTATATTTTCTTTCTATTCATGTGAAGTGATTATTAAAATAAATTAGTTTGTTCCTGAGAGATAATGCCATCACTTTAATCTAATTTCAAGAAATCTTAAAGGGCGTGCATATATGCATCATTAAAGCATTTCTGCCATTAAAACTTGGCTTCCATATACAAGCATTTCAACACACAACTGATCTGGAGAGGAAAAACTAATAATAAATAAATGCTGAGTTTGAGCTGCACTAATAGCTCAATGAGGATGCCTTTTCCCAGCATACATCACAACGGTCTAATCAGTAACTTCACAAAATCATTTGTCTTTCCTGAGACGATTAGAGAAATTAGTTTATGAGCAACGTGGCTTCATTATTCTTTCTCATTCTTTTTTACCACAGGTTAGCAGAAGTCCCTCTTTCTATCTTAGGTTTGCTTTGCTTTATTTTATTTTCAGGGTAGGGAGAGGCTGTGATTAACCTCTGTAAACTGCTACAGAATGGAGTTGAGTGTTCCCAGCTGTTTAATAAGCAGCTTCAAAATCCTTGTTTTTATTCAGGGTGCATCATGTTGGGAACTGTCCCAACTTACACTGAAATCTTTTTCATTATTACTGTTTTTCCATTCATTCACAAGATCTTATTGAAACTTAAGGTCTTGCCCATATCTGACATAGAGAAATATAAACTGGGTGTAGCTCTTGCATTCACTAGTCCAGAACCGGAAGTAATTTTCATTTGTCATTTCCAAGATTGCTGGAACGTCATCTCAGAGCAAGGTAGAGCAAAGCTGGGTGAGAGTATCTGTTTGATGAAGACTTGGATCAGAAATGGGTCAGAGCTGTCCTTTTTATCTCACGCCAAAGGCTTAATAAAGATGCCTGCCCTGTATAGCCATTTTGCCTCTTTAGCACTACCATTATTGTCTACACATATTTCACACTCTTGGAAGGGATCCTCTGTTCCTACCATATATTCAGAAATTTCTAGTAACTGTCCCCTTTGCAATTACTTGCACAGGTGTTTTTTTTTCCCCTTAAAATTTGCATTTTCAGGAAAAAGAACATGAATTCCCACTATTCACAATTTCATAGGAAATACCACACAACCATAGTAATTACCAGTGATTACTATGAATTGTGGGATATTACCATACTATGCAAGAAAATTAAGCGTGGATTGATTGCCTAGGGCATAAAGAAGACAGAGGAAGTTAAAGCTATGGAGCCAACACACAACTCTGGAACAAGGCCAGCATAGGTTTTTGCTGCAGGGATGCTTACAGCACAGAAGAAATTTAATGGAGATGGCTGATGTCACAGTGGGCATCACTTCAGAGAAACTAAGCTCTTGAATCTATGCAGATGAACAGTAGGAGAAAATTATGGGAACTCTGAAGATGCAAATAACCCTAGATCCAGCAATTCTGCAGAAAAAATATTACGATGGGCCAGGTTGTGCAATCATCACTCACACCAGCAAGCACTTGTTCTCATGAGTAGTTGCATTGGTTTTAACAGAACGATAAAATATCCTGGTGCCATACAGAGTATGTGTAACTTTAAGCACTTAGTTAAGCAGCTTGCGGTATAGGGAACGTAAGTGCTCACCAATGTAAGGGTTACGCAATCATTTCTTAGTATATTCTTAAACAGAACTCCTAAGTATCTTCTAAAATGTGCATGAAAGACATCTTTATTCAGCAATAGAAATCACTCCTTACATTAGCTTTCTCTACATACTGTGTCACCTCATTTTAAAGCAGAGCTACTCAAACTGGTGCTCTCAGGACCATTCAGGGGGTTGTGAGGTTATTATGTGGGAGCAGCTCTGAAGGCAGAAGTAATGATGACAAGGGAATGCTAACTCTGCTGTGAAAAGCAATACAGATAAAGTTTCTTTGCACCCCTGGGTATTAAACAGTAACTATCTTTAAAAAAACTACTACTACTACTACTACTACTACTACTACTACTAATGATGTTAAAAACAATTAATAAGAGTAAAATAATAAAAATAGTAACTATCTTAAAAATAACTTTTCTGCTGATAACAGTAATTCAATAAATATGGTTCTGTCTTAATTTAAAAGTACCAAGAAAAGGTAAATTCACCTTAAACAATAGGGTTATAAATTTAGTATTTTAAAATAGTATTAAATATAAAAAGTGTATTTTTAATGTATAAGAGTGGGTCACATTCAGCA
Organism: Podocnemis expansa; assembly: GCA_007922195.1. Classification (NCBI taxonomy): domain Eukaryota; kingdom Metazoa; phylum Chordata; order Testudines; family Podocnemididae; genus Podocnemis; species Podocnemis expansa. Next base: position 5,568,584 of record ML682013.1, on the reverse strand, counting down.
ACTGTATGAAAGATGTCACCAATACAAAACGTTTGAGAACCATTTTTTTAAAGGAAGTCATCTTAAATGGCTTCCTAGCCAAGTCTGCCAGTAATTAGGATAAAATGGATCATTTGTTTTATCAACTAGACAAAATTAAAATCACACTTATCTGTGCAATATTTCCAGTTCTGAGTAGCATTTTCTATTTAGCTCATAAGAACCTTCTAATCAAAGCATTATTTATGGTTCAACACCTAAATTGATTGTATTCTAGATGCTTAAATCCTGATCTTGTATCTGCTAATTTGCTTAGTTGAATGTTTTGCCCATACAAATGCACTGCTTGTACTTGTTTTTCTGTTGATCACCTCAAACTCATTATTGTCATATCCCTGTCACCTTTAGGAGCAATTTAAACAAATGTATGTGGCCATGGGGAGGATTGCATTACGCATATGAGCTGGTTGTGGAACAATTAAACTCAATCTGGAAAAAACAATGATTTGATTAACCTACAGTAGCAGATGGCAGATTATGCTTTAGCCAGAAAGGGAAGAAGAGTTCAAAAGGCAATGTTAGGATACTATGCTGTGCAGAAGATGGAAATAAATATTACAAACCCAAAAATAACTGTACTCAAATATTATCACATATATTCTAGATACAGAGTTGCTAGGTTCCTTATATTTAGATAAGGTGGCTGTTTTGAGTCACTCTGTTGCAAGCACTGCAAGTAAAAACTGTGCAACATTATTTTTGCTTTTGTACACAATAGCTGAGGATTGCACAGAGATTTGTTAATTTATTTCAAAGGAAATGTCACCACTTTGACCAACAAATTCAACTTCTTATTGCAAAAATTGTGAAATTCCACCTTTTAAAGAGAAAACATTTTAAATTGCATCAACCTTTTAAGAAGAAAATAAATGAACTTGCCTCATGCCAAAATAGACAAGATCAGATCTCCCCATCGCACAGAAAATCATGTGAATGAAACGTCTGAGGGAGTTTGTAGCACTAATGCCTCCAATCCCTAAGGATCACCTGGGATGACCTTCTCTTCCCAGCATTTGTGGCATCACTGGCTCTCATCCTTAATAGCAGGTGGCTCCACTAGATACCATGTTTCTACTGGAAAACAAACAATGAGGCTGGTGACACTTTTAAAGACTAACAAATTTATTAATCACATGAGCTTTCGTGGGAGAGAATGCCACTTCGTCAGGCACTTGAGGATGGAGATGTTGTATTTGTTTTGCTCCCATTCTGAGAGTTCCCCATCCTCAAGCATCCGACGAAGTGTCAGTTTTCAAAAGTGCCACCAGACTCCTTTTTTATTTCTGTTGGCTGAATCTTCCATATTTCAGTAAGAGCAATAGAGGGTGTTAGTAGGAGTTAATATTGTTTTAAATATGAGGAAAAAGCTGGTCTGGGGACTGTGTCATATTCACACCTGCATCCTGAAAAGCCAGTGCAGCACTGACCCTAGGACTGATCAAAAATTTTCCATCACAGCTGTTTTTCAACTGAAAATTGGATTTTCAACTACATTAAATTTTTAATCATAAATGATGATTTTCCATCAAAAAATTAAAACTTTTCATTAAAAAAGTAAACATTGATTTTTTAACATTTTCACCAGGAGTGGGATTTTTTCCTCCTTCACAAATCTGTACTACAATATAAGAACCTAGAATTCATTTTAGCAAAACTTGAATAGCATGAGATGAGAAAAAAAAATGATTACAGCAAACTCAGAAAGGGCATCTTGCTGTAATGGGATGTATAGTCCACATCTGGATTTTATGGGGGGCACAGAACATGCCCAAGACCAGAGAATTCTTGCAAGTAGCATTTATTGGTTTCATGCTTCTTGTGCCTCAGTTCTCCTTTGCTCTGCACCTAAAGCATAAGGGGCAAGAAGGATCAGTCACCTCTCTGCTTCCTTTTTTACCACTATCATGAGCCAAAGCAGAGGCTAGGGAAAGGTAAGTGGGTAGTGGAATACACACAGAGACCACACATTTCAAAGAACTCCAATTACAGTAAGATAAGTAACTTTCCTTTCTTCAAAGACAAAGAGACTCCTGTAGCACCTTAAATACTAACAGATTTCTTTGGACATAAGCTTTCGTGGGCTCCAACCTACTTAGTCAGATACATGAAAAAGAAACTACAGTTGAAGGGTGTATATACACACATGCCAGGGTGGAGGAGCGCAAGTGTGGCAAAGTCAATTCAGAGGGCAGGTGGGGCCTATTCACACCTGTGATTAAAGGGAGAGCATGTGTGAACAGGGACAATTACTTTTTGTAACATGCTAACCATTCCAAGTCCCAGTCTGATTGTGTGAAGCTTGCAAATCAGCTTCAGCTCTGCAGTTTCACACTGAAGTTTGTCCTTGACGTTTTTGTTGTTGTTGTTGTTGCTGTTTTGTTTGTTTGTTTGTTTGTTTTTTGTTTTTTTCCTGTACGGAGACTAACATAGCTACCCCTCTGGAAATCTTTCCTTTCTTCCAGTGCTGGTCCCCCTATGTGTATTCCACTATTAGTGACAGGAAAGCAGTACTCAGAGGAGGAGGAGGAGGAATCAATGATGCAGATTATATAGCTGCTCGTAGAGTTGCTGTCCCAAAGAATGTATCCATGAAGAAGGTTTTGGATCAAGTTATAATGTCTCTTGAAGGGGGGATGGAACTCTGTGTAGCCACCTTTCAAATATCAAATAAGGGAACTTCTTCAAGTAATGCTACTGAGGTTTCCAGCACCCTTGTAGAGCAAACCTTTACCCGGTGCTGGGAAAGAAGCTGTTAACTGGTAAGAGCAGGATGCAGCCAGGGATCCATTTAGAAATTATCTGAAAGGATACAGCTTGTCCTCATATTCATTGTGCTATGACAATACACAGTCTAGGTCTGTTTCTGTTTCATTCTCTTTAAGTAAAATGTCAGTGCTCATTTTATGTTGAGGAAAATGCAGCAAGAGTAAAACCTTTTTTTTTTTTTAGGATTTAATAGAAAAGCTGCAATACTCAGATCATTAGAGAGAGTAAAACCAGGGCAGACAAACCCCTACAAAGTAGCTTGCAAATGATCCTAAACTTTCTTCTCTTTGAGGCTCATACTGAGTGACAAACCTGCAATGCTACTAGAAATAATACTGCAGAGCCTACAGAGGATTCGAAGTGTTCCAGGTGGAGGAGCTCAGGCACCCACACCAATGAGAGACAGACCACTGCCTTCACAAGATTTTGTGATTCCTTCCTGATGTGAATATGAGGCTAGTTATTCGGTGGGAGAAAAGGGGTAGAGAGCATCTCTCTCCATCAAGGAAGTAATGTCAGTGAAAGCCAAGATTTCCAAACCAAATCCTACAAATCAAACTGAGATTTTTTTCAGCTAAGAATTGTAAAAAGTTATTTCAGATTTTGTGAATCCCAGAGTGCTTTTAAATAAAAGGTGAGATCCAGCAGGCAGGAGTCTGCCAACCAATACACTGGCAAAGTTTAAGCACCAAATATAAGTGGCTTAATGCTTTCACTTGGTATTAATATCCTTGACAACAAAGCCAATGTTTTAAACCCCACAGAGTACAAGATGACAAATTAACACACATGCTATACATGGTGTACAAAGTGTCTGCACCTACTGGCCCATAGTTTTCAGATTAATTATAATGTTTATCACTAAACATCTTCTGTATGAGTGCTTGCACAGTCTGTACCTGTTTCATTTATTCTGACCTGGTGAAGTCTGCAAATAGAAAAGAAAAAAAACAATTAAAGCATCAAGTGCCAAATCACTAGCTCTCCAGCACGAAAACTTTTCAAAGATCAGGGATACAGTATACCATACATTGCTTCTCAAACACTAAATGCAATGAATTAAGAATGATACATAATACATTGATGAGAGTAGTATGGATGGACAGGTAGGCAAGTGGCTGACATATGCCAGACTCTCTTGGCTGATTCTAATATAATCTCATTGATTGGAAGTTTTAGGATCCATACTCAAGAGGCTATTCAGCAAATAGTGAGTGATATTCTCTACTTCCCACAGGCAAATTGAGAGTGCATCCATGAGTCTTCTCAGGTGCTCTTGGATTTGCTCATAGTCATGGAGCGGTGACTGGTGAGGCAGGCATGACTGTGTTATCAGTAGAGGTGGACAACAGTGCCACAAGAATGAATACATCTACCTGATCAGATTGTTCCTCTTCCTCATAGTGCCCTTGAATGACTGGGGTTCTTTCCCATGAAGTCACCCCGTCTGACCTCCCTCTATGATCCTCTGTATTTGGAATATTTCTGCTATGGATGCCAGGGCTTGCTAATGGGTATAGTGCAAAGGATCCTATAGGGAAGGAGGTGGGTCCTAGGTAGAGTATTGCATCTTGGAGGAACAGGAGGATGCCCAGGAGAATCCAGAACCTCAACCAGGACACTGTTTCAGCCTGGAGCTCACCTGAGGAGTGTGAGTATTCTAACTTACTAGGCAGAGCCACTACTTTGTAATGCCCCAGCTGACTGATAGTACCATTGAATGGTGAACTAACAGTGCAGGGACCTGCCTGGTGACTACCAGCTCCAGCAGTATCAGAGACTCCTGGTCAGTATATTGAACCACGATGCTGAGACATATACCCAATTCCTGAGGTTGGGGAGTGGACAGGGCTTCTGCCTCTTGGTAGAACAGAGAGTGCTTGTTTAGGTGCGGTGATGTTCCTATGGTTTCCCAGTAATTTCTTGGTCACCTCTCAGTACAAATAAGCCGGACTTATATGCCCTATATGCTCCTGACATGCTCGTACTGGGGAGCAGAGTCTCACCCATCTTTGACGGTAGAGGGGAATAAGTCCTCCCACCTACTCTGCTTGCTGGGGTCCTTAGTTCTGCCTTTTGCTGTTCTAGAACCAGAAAATTCTGTGCTCTGATGGGCATTTTTCAGTGTCTCTGGCTGATCTACAGAGGGTCTGACAATCCAAGGTCAGATTGTTGTGTCCCTGAATGTTCCATCAAGAATCTTCTGAGCTGGAACTTCCAAGATCAATGGATTCAGTGGAGAAAATAACAGCAGCTGTTGCCCTTTAAGTGAAGGCGGGGCTCCCCCCCCCCCAGGTAATACTAATACTATAGCATCCACTAACCAGGAAGGATCAGGGGAAGCCACGCAGGTCTTGGAATTAGGGATCTTGGAGATACTAAATAACCCAAACTAAGGGGGCAGCAGGGTGGGGGGAAACCCCAAATGACTACTAATGCTATCTCTTGAACTAAATTAATCAAACAACTGCCTGAAAAGGCTACACTGGTTGAAGAAAAACTGAAATTTGAAAAAAGGAAGGCTAGTAAAGCTGAAGACACTTCAATCTCAGACCGTAGCAAGTAAAAAGGAAGCAACAATGCAAATGGTCTGTAAGGCCCCATAGGCCCTCAGTTCAGAGCAGAAAGAGGAGAAGGGTACAGACGTGGACCAATGGACATTACTAATGAAAAAATCTTTCACTGTTAGGCACATGGAATATACATGTATTTTGAGTGAAATATACAGATGTGGCCATCACTCAAAGAGGAACTTGATGTTATTCAGTAGAATTCATCCTGCAGGATAGGTTGAAGTTTAAAATTCCAGGACTGCAGCAACAAAGAATCCATGGAATCATGACAGCATATAGCATACATCCCTTCATTTTTCTGGAAGATCTTTGATTCATAAATGTAGGCATCATAGTACTGGTTTATTTCCAAAGAGATAATGTATGCTAGAGATATTTATTATATTATAGCTCTAAAAGCAGGTGCTTTTCATAATGCTTGATGTATTCCAGGTGCTGAATCAACATTGCTGCTTCTATTCCAGTTGCAAGAGCTAATATTTCTATTAATGCTTGCTGCCTGGCACCTTAGCAGGTACGACAGTTTGGGGAGCCCCTCTATAATCATTACTTCTAAAAGCACTAGAAAAAAATCTATCAGGGCATCTCTTCCACTTAGCTTCCAAAGCAAAATATGGGACTGTGGCTTATCAGTGAACACACATAGGATCTTGGTTCATCATGCACTAACAGTAATTTTCCAGGATCAATAAAGTGAGCAGAAATTCATCACTGTTTTACTTACACTTTACTGAGAATAAACAGTGGAAGCCATATAGAATTTGAATGAATAAGAAAACACACCAATAAACTAAAACAGGTCAAATAATATTTTTAGATATAACTAACAAAGAATAGCACTCCAACCCTCTGTCACTGAATCAGTGCCTGCAAAGTTCACTATGGTCTCTGATTTGAGACCTGGCAAAATGCACAGAATTTGTAAGCTTGACTTTTTTTTTCCCTTTATCATCTGAAGTGAGTTTGCTTGCCAGGTGAGCTGTTCTAGCAAGCTCTCTCTGCTCCACTGAACAGGCTCTTACATGTTTCAGAATTTCAGAGACGCACCCAACATATCTGCAACGTTCCTGTCAGTGGTCACGTTGACACTGGCTTCTTCCCAAATCAAATGTGATGTCTTTTTCTTTTTAACGCCCTCTGTTAAACAGATTAGTCAGTAGCATACAAGAGAGAGGAAAATAGCTTAAAATGGGGTATAACATATATTATTCCAATCTTAATTATTTAGAGTGCCCATAGTAATAAAAAGCTAGATGCAAACAGTGGAGGGTTTTCCAAAATGTAGAAAAACACTCTGCTTTTCTAGTCTAACATTTTAAACTACATAAAGATAGATGGTTATGATCTTTGATCCTGATGAAATATATCGGCGTTACTAACCAGTCTTCTTTTAGGCCCTGATTCCACAGATCATTTAAGCATGCTCATAACTTTGAGCACGTAAACATTTCCATTGATTTCAACATGACTATTAAAGCACTCATAGTTAGAGATACGTTTAATATCTTGCAAAACCAGCCTTTTAAAGAGGGTACTTCACATACTTTCTGTGGAGTTTTACATTCCATTTTTTGTGCTATAATCTTATAAATCTTATCTAAGTATAATATTTTGTTTTTGTGTGGTCTTGTCTTTTCTCATGTGGCAAACACTGATTTCCTTCCCATTGTATACTTTTAGAGAACACAAGCCAACCTGACTATACCTTGTTTATTTCCCTGTTTATATTTAGCATCATCCATGGGTCACAATGCTCTTATAACAGAGCTTGTTAGTTAACTTATGTTCCCTTATATTGGATGAATAAAAGTATTATGAGCAGCTATTATTTTTATGAGTTTCTCAGTAACAGATGTGTGGGCTAGAAAAGAAAGTAATAGTAATGTGCAATGCTACATTGCTGAGAAAAGGTTACTCTGCAGAAAATGGCAGCATACGGATCATATAGAAATAAATGATTTTCATATGAAATTTGCTCAACATACAAAAGAGATGATTTTTTTCTAACTGCCAAGCCAGCAAACAAAATGTGAGAGAGTCAAGCAGGGGTTACGTAACTAATTTAAAACAGTTTAATATTAAACAGAATAATCAAGTAAACTATGCAGCTGCATCATTGTATCAATATTATTCTCATCTTGCCTGCCTTATTTTGTTGCACCCATTTCTTGTGTCTTGCCTGGAAATAGTCTGTAAGCTCTTCCAGGAAGGAACCACAACTTGCATAACTGGACCCTGATCCTGACTGGGTGTTACCATTATATAAATGAGAATAATGAGCAAATCAAAGTGTTATTTTCTGTATATCATTCAATGCAACTAATTTTAACCTTCGCTTTCCAGTAATTCATTGACTACAATCAACCACTTCAATGCATGTGTGGTCATTCAGAGTTTGAAATGTGCATTTGAGAAGGACACAAATTTAAATTTGAACAGGCAAGTAAAGAAGTATTCTGTCAGCTAATCAGCTCCTGAAATCTGACACCTTCCAAAATGGGTGAGGTTTTTAAAGCAGCATTGGGAAACTTCATATTGTTGTAAAACTTTGAAGATTAATTTTTATTACAATGAAAACCAGGGGGTTTATAAGTGAACATTAAAACCAGAGTTTAATATAAAGAATAAATCTCACAGATCCTGTCCATAATTGCTGCTTCAAGATTATTATATAATGACATGATGGAATGAAAGATTTTGCTTTTATCTGCAAGAGATTCTCAGTTTGAATGCAGCTCTGAGCAAAATTCTGACTTATTCAGGGTTGCCAAATGGAGAAAAGAGCATAGGCAGCCTCTTCTCTTCAGCATCGCCATCTACCTGTACGTGCCCTGGGCAGAGTAATACTACCTATGCTCCTGAAGCGGAGACTTGAGTGAGCTGGAGATAATCAGCACACACGTGGAGACAACCAAATATGGCTTACTGTGAAAATTGTGCTGGGATGTGAAGGTTACACACACACACAAACCATGCTTACAAGAGTCTTATCTAAATTTTTAGGCTCAAGGGCATCCTATTCATTTTCTGAAGAAGCAGTGAGGGCCATACTAGCTATCCCAAATCTCTGTAGCCATTCTTCCTGTATCTGCTCTGAGCAGGCAGCATGGCTCAGAAGAGACCCTCTGTTCAGCACACTGCTCTCACTCTCTTTGTAACGGTCAGTCGAACAGGGTGCCTCTTCCCTTAAGAATTCGCCAGCCCTGAATACACCATGCATGGGACAGATCAGGGTGACTGCCATATAAAAAACAATAAGAGGCTGCAGTAAAGGGTGAAAATGCACAGAGATTAGTGATTGCTAGGAATGAGCGAGCTCTGGCAGACAGCCCTAGAAGTTAACACTGAGGGTCCAGGCAGGTAGGGCCTATGAATGTTACAAATTATGAGCTTGATCTCCAGTTAATGAACTGAACTGAGCTATGACAAAATTGACTGATTAGTCAGCTTATATTTTGTCTGGAAGGAACCAGACTGCATTTAATAGCAGCAGCAGCAGCTCATCAGCTGCTCAAAGCTTGCACCAGTTATTATAGTGTCTCCTGCGCTTGCCTTATTGCCAGCCTTACTCCCTTGCGTGGCTTCTGCCTCTGCATCTGACTGAGGGCTAGGCTCCTAGTTCAGAGCTCTAGCTCTAATCACTAGGTCAGACTTCTCCTGGTCCACAATCTGACAGGGAGTGGCCTGCCAATGCAGGAAGGGTCTTAAGTGGGAAAGTGTGGAAAAAGAAGAAAAACATGCTGTTTGGCTAGGTGCAAAAACTTTATTTTGAATGTTTAATTCAATAGTGAACAGTTCCAGAGGGAATGATGGGTATAGATATACTATGGGCTTAAGTTAACTTAAGGAGACTTAAGTCAGCTTAAGCAAAGCCCTGGCCACATTTGGAGTTCATTAAGTTGACTTAAGGGCTTCCTTAAGTCAACACAATAACTCCTACCCTTAATGCCTTTAAGGTTTAAGTAGACTTTATTAAGCTAACTTAACACAATGTGGCCATTAAAGTCGAGTTATTAAAGTTGATTTAGTGCAGTGGAGCCATTTAAATTGATTTTATAAAGTCGACTTAATGCAATGTGGCCTGAAAGTTGACATTAAGTAGACCTTATTAAGTCAACTTAATCGAGCCCTGTAGTGTAGATGTAGCCAATGAAAGTCCTGTTGGCACCTTAAAGACTAATGAATTTTTTCAGTCATAAGTTTTCATGGGCTGCAACCCACTTCATCAGATGCAACTTCAGAGGGAAGAGTGCTGAGAATGGACAAAACAGTCTTTTGGAATGTCTTGAGTAGTTAAAGGAGAAACTAAGGTAGGCTACCTGTAGTGTGGTCCTCTGCCATCAGGGGCATGGGAAGTGGCAGAATTTGACCCTCAGTATTGTTTGTGATCTCATTGTTGTTTCCTTTTTAGTTCTGCTGATTAAACTACAAGTCCCCCGCTTGAGTTTCATGAATTATTCTTCAGAGCTCACTTTGATTATACCAGTATCTGGACAATGGCACTAATGGAAGGGGGTGGAATTAAAATTAAACTCAGTGAATTATCAGTTATATGATAAACTATAAGTGAAAGTTTATCATAGGAATACAAATAGAACTTTCAGTTTCTAACAAACAATATGACTATTACTATAAAAATTTAGCATCCTTCAGCCCACTGAAAGCAAGTCCTAAGGTCAGGCATCTGTACTAAAATTAAAAAAAAAAAAAAAAAAAAAAAAAGCCTATCTATGAAAAAACAAACAGAATTATTTGATAAAAAGGGCAGTCTGAACTTTTGCTCTGTTGACCCATAGTTTTATACAAGACTCTTCTGTGTCATTTGGTAGCTGCAAATGCTGAGCCTAATGTGCCAGTAAGATTACTTTTTTTAAAAAAGCTGTGGTTGAGATGGAATAAGATCTCCCTTCAGAAAAGGTTTATAAAGCCAAGGCTCTGAAAAATCTGTTGTTGCAAAATCTGAAAAGAGATGGAATTTGGCCTCACTTAGTAAAGTGGTTAGGAACTCCAAAGGCCAACTGCGAGTAAGGCAATCCAGTCAATTTCCAAAGGGATAGCCGTGTTAGTCTAGTCCAGCAAAAAAACCCAAGGAGTCGTGTGGCACTTTAAGACCAACAGATTTATTTTTCGCATGAGCTTGACCAAGAGGGATTTTCTCCCATCAAAGCTCATGTGAAAAATAAATCTGTTAGTCTTAAAGGCAATCCAGGCCATTTCTGGGATCAATGATGAAACAAGAATGCCAGGAATAGGAAAGCTGGTTTCCTACTTTTCAGAAGACTTCCTTTGATTGAAAAGAGATAAGAAGTGAGCGGCCTAATTGCAACCAACAAGCCAAGCCATCAGATTACAAAATAAAAGGAGTTCCCAGTACCTGTTGGGAAGAGTGGGTGGCAAGATTCCTAGCTTTTGCTCCAGGTTTACTTTGAATTTCAGATTTGTGGAATGCTGTAATGCCAAGCAAACAAGAAGAAGTAGTAGGTCTACAAACTGCAAACTATTCTGAACCAAGCCCAGTAATATTGCCTGCTGAAACTCATGTGATGTGAAACTGTCAGGTTACAACCCTAGTTAAAATCATTACGTCCCATGCTAATAAAAAGATGTTTAACTGGCAAATGCTTAAGAGTACTTTGAAGTACTTTGCTATAAGTACTTTGTTAAGTGTCCAATGTCTGCTGCCTTTGAAATGAAAAGTTTTCCAACTTTTGCTACAGTATCATTTGTTGCTCATGTTAGCACTGAAAATGGGCAACTCTCTTATTTGTTTCAGTCCAAGCAGGACTTGTTGAATAAATAATGATGTTTTTTAAAGTGGCTTGTATGGGGTCCTGGAACCTTTCTAATCTCTGGGCCCCCTTCCTGTATTGTCAGGGCCCCCTTCATATATGTGTGGGCCCAATTTTTCTAGTTTCTGGAATCCAGGCCCCAGAACTCTGACCCATTAGATTTGTGGGCCAGGGCTTTCCTGCTTGCTTTAACCCCTGAGACCCATCATGGGCTTGCACCAATGTAAATGGAGCAAAATTTCACCCACACCCTTTGTCAGAAGGGAGCCCTTTAATATAATGAAAAGGTGTCAATAGGGAAATAAGCATGAAGGTGTAAAGCCACATCAGACACAGAGGCCTTCAGGCCAGAAGCATCTATTATTACTCGCTTGTAATCTGAAGGCAGAATAGAAGAAGTGATTGAACAGTAGCAGTTGCAAACAGATGAAAACTGACACAGGTAGGATGCTTGTGAAGTTCTGCCCTGGCCAACAAAACACGAGAGCTTGCTCAAATTTCTTCCTGCTGAAATTATATCTGTTGAGACAGAAAGTTCCCTGTGTGGTGACTGTCTTCTATTGTGTGTTGTGCAGCTTCTACCACAATAAAGCTGTGATCCCCACTGGGATCTCTGGGTGTTCTGTAGTAAGGTAAGAGGAGGAAGAAGCCCTCCACAGTACAAATCAACAGGTGCTCATGGAGTTATACAAGCACAAGGCCAGTATACAAGAAAGGAGAATTGGGCCCCTCATAAATGAAGCTGAGTGGGATAATGTATTAACCTTGTGCCTTTACTGATGCACCCCCCCCCGAAGGAAAAAGCCATCACTTGAGTTCAGAGTTTCCTGAGCACTCAGAGCGCTAGAGTAAAAGTCTTACCTATGAAAACAAACAAAAATTACACTACAATGGCAGTTTAAACATATGCTTTGTTTACCAGGGTTTGATGCAACAGTTTCTGTGCTACAGAGTAGTAACGAATAGCAATACAGAAAACATAGTATATCAACTATGAGAAATTAAAACAAAACAAAAATGTAGTTGCCAACATAGGAGCAGATTCTCATCCGGTATAAAGTCAGCTGAGTTATGCCAGTTCTCTGTAGCAAAGGATTTGGCCACACTGTGTTTTAATGAGCAAACTTTTCTTTTTTCTCTCTTTCTTTTTTCATTTGTAATTTAAAAATTAGAAACTTCATGAAACATGACCAGTCACATCTGGCATGGAGAATGCAGAAGGTTTGGATTGGAAGGGACTTTTAGGAGGTCATTTAATCCAACCCTTTGCTCATCACTTCAATCAACAGAAGGATATTTTGTTTTTTTCTTTATTACTTAACTCGTCGTATGGAGAGGGAAAGTGAAACACAGATGTTAAAACTTGTTTGAGATCAATAAAGAACAACAAATAGAATGCAGCAGCCCCTAGACCCTAAATTTCTGTAATCACCACCACTAAACCATGTGGCCTCTTCATGAGAACACCACAGAATGGAGAATAAAGTATGGAGAAGTGTGCAAAAAGATGTCTTGTCTACACTAGAAATGGTTTTGCAGGTATAGCTATGCCAGCAACTCTTAGATGGGAAAAACAAGCTAAACTATGTTTGAAGAAAGGACATTTTTGCTAAGTAATTGCATCTAAACTAGAACCTTCTATTTTAATTGATTTCAACTGAAATGAAATAAACCTGGTTCAAATTGAAATAAGACTATTCAATCAGCTTTTTGCAGTGGTTTAACTCAATAGTTCCCTACCAGGGGTCTGGGGACCACTTGGGACCCATGAACATGTTGCAGGGGGTCTGAAGCACTTCTCCCTGCTGGGGCCAGAATCCAGCTGCAGCCCCAATACTCCTGCCTGGGGCTGTCCCTCCCCACCTGTGGCCAGATCCTGGCAGAGAGATAGGGCTGAGGAAGTTCCCCGGCAGGGGCCCACAGCTGCCATGGCTCAGCTTCCCAGCAGCATGGGTCATGGTGGCGGTGGCACCACTCGCTGGCCATCCCAGCAGTGCTGCCAGAGTGGCCCAGGCCAGATTACATTATCAGCCATGGTGGGGGGGGGGGGAGATTTTTTCCTGTTAAAAAGGGGTCCCCAGCCTGAAAAAGCTGGGAACCACTGGTTTAACTAAATTGGGTTATAAGAACACCTCAAGTAAAAGTGATGTGTTTCATTATAAATGACACAGGCACATGAGGACCCTCTATTCAATGAAGTGATTGAGATAGTGGATAACATTCGAGCACCTAAAGTGGCTGTGAGAGATGGACTATACTATTCCATTTTGAGGAGATTCTGAAGTTCCACTTTGCAAGGAGTTTGTGTTTGGCTTACTAGCAGACCAATGACGAAGACCAGAAAAGTATAATAATGTTGTAAGTCAGGTAGAACGGGAGGCTGTCATGAGATGCCTGAGAATGTAGGCTTTATTCCTGACATGTTCCTTGTCAAAAGGATCAGGGGAAAGGAAGAAACTGGAGGAAAGGATGCATACTTCTGAAACATAAGATATTGGTACAAATGGCACAGATTTTATGAAGAAATATTCTGCCTCAGCTTGATCACATATTACGTTATTCATTTACACATACTTATCCCTCACACCTTCATTCCCCTGCTTTTGTCTCTTTCTTCCACCCATGTTGTCACAATGATAGCTGTTTGGGGCAGGAACAATATCTATGGCTATGTCTACACTTGCAAGTTAGTTCGAATTAAAGAGGCTTAATTGGAACTAACTTAGTCCCAGTCTACACTAGGAATTCCTTAATTTAAACTAATGAAAGCTTAGTTCGAATTAGTAAAATTTGCTGGTTAGTTCAAACTAAGCCATTAGTTTGATTGTTAGTTCAAACTAAGGACAATGTAGACAAGGATTAACCCTTAGGTGGAACTTAATAAATTTGAATTAAGGGCAGTTAGTTTGAATTAACAAAGTGACTATTTTGAACTTATGTTAGTTCAAATTAGTTCATGTTGTTAATTTGAACTAATAAGATTGAGTTTAGTTTGAACTAACCTTGAATTTATTAGTTTGAATTAATAAGCTTGAACTAACTTTTCCTACCGTAGACATAGCCTGTATGTTTGTACAGCATTTTACAGTGGGGCTATTCTACTTTAATGCAAATAAACAATATGACTAAAATAATCTGATATTTCCTCTCTTTCCTTAATACATCTGGTTTTTTTTAATGAGATTACTGTTTTAGATTTTGAATAGGTGTACACTGGAAAGTTCTATCAGTATATAGCTATATCAGTCAGGGGTATGAAAAAAAATTACACTTCCAACCAACGAAGCTAAGCAGGCAAAGCCCCAGCATAGATAAATTATGCCTACAGAAGAGTACGTCTTCCGGCAGCACAGATTAAATCCCGACATAGCTATGCTAGTAAAGCATTTGGATGTAGACAAGACCTATGTTTATGGTAATGCAAGGAAGCAACTATCTGACCTCTTGTGAGAAGTAGTCATGGAGCTAACAATATCTTGCAGCACCCAGGCACTGGCTGCAGGCTGTAGGGGAACCTGAAGAGTTGGTTGGCTGTGAGGAGCTATGGAAATAGTAATCAAATTTTACACTATTTATCTTACACCATCATCATGGCAGCCTAGTGCTTCCAAGGTAAATTTGATTGTCATGGCAATGTCCTCAATGGACTTTTTGGGGTCCTATGTGTTTCATATATGATAAAGAATGTATAGATATAGATGGATATCGGTCAGTGTTCGGTACCCTAGCTGCACTTTATACTGAGGTGCAGGGTGGACAGGGCTCTAGAAGAGAATCATAGAATCATACCAACATGATATTTCTGTGAACAGAAGGGAGTATGTAATCATAAGCAGCGGCAGCAGTATAATAATAATAATTATCTCTTATGTTAATCAAACCCCTTAAAATTTAAAGTTCTTGTCTTTCTGAAGTTGCAAAATAAAATCCTTAGTTACTTCTGCACCTCAGAGTTAGCCATTACCTTTCAATGAGCCAATTTCTTATTTTTGCTTATCATAGCAACTGAACTGCTTGCACATCAACTTTCCTGAAAGATACAAATACTTTTATCTTTTGTGAGTCACTTGCAAGTCGTGTTTCTCGGCCCTTTCTGCAGCAATGAAATGGGTATTTCAGGTAATTGTTCTGAATTCTCCTAATGTGTGCTATTATATAGAAGCTGGAGATGGTGTTGATGAGTTGTCAAGCTTTGCTCAGTATATATTTGGGATCTTTTGTCTTCAAAGGCTTGATTAAAAAGGGGGGGGGGGGCTTTTCCCTCTAAAAGAAAAGAAAGTCTAAAAATACAATTTCAGACATATTAAGACTATCTTCTTTATATTCACAAAATTACACACACAATGTAAAATAAGTGTATCATAACTGATGTACAGTCCTCCAAAAATATTAGTGTAACAGTGGATGTACAATGCTTACCACAAGCTCTGTTGGAACTTTTATCCATTACTGTAAAAACAATAAAAATTAATAAATACATATGGACTCAATCTGGCAGCTCTCATTCAAACAAAATTCATTTGAGTTCCCTGGGACATCACTAGAGAACAAGAGAACATAGGCTATGTCTACATTAGGAAAAGCTGGTTCAAATTTGTTAATTCAAACTAATAAGTTTGAGGTTAGTTCAAACTAACATAGAATTTATGAGTTCGAATTAACGAGGTGGTCTGGTTTGAACTAACATTAGTTCAACGTGGTCCAATTTGTTAATTCAAACTAACTGCCCTTAGTTTGAAGTTTTTAAGTTCGAACTAAGGGTTAGTCCTGGTTTACATTGTTGTTAGTTCGAAATAACGATCTAATTAAGGACTTAGTTTGAACTCACAGGCAGATCTTACTAGTTCTAACTAAGCATTCCTTAGCTCGAGCTAAGGAATTCCTTAATTTGAACTAATGAAAGCCTAGTGTAGACTGGGAATAATTTAGTTCAAATTAAGCCTCCTTGATTTGAGCTAATCTTCTTGTGTAGACATAGCCATAGAGAACATAGAAACCACAGAGGTTGCTGCTATAGAAAACTTTCCTGAGTGCTTATTTAAACTAGAAAAGTTATAACAGCATAACTATGTTGGTTCAGGGTGTGACTTTATCAAAATAGTTATACTGGTATGAACCCTAGTGTGGCAATAGTTATAGTAGCACATTGGTGCCTTTTAGCAGTAAAGCTCATTTTGCTTTCCAAACCAGAATGAGCTACACCAGTATAAGTATTTTTATAGCTATATAACTGGATCCACATTACAGAAATTATTCTACTTTAATGATACCCCTATAGTTAAAGTGGCAGGTTTTTCAAGTGTAGAAAAGGCATATCATCCTATTTCTGCCACTCTTCCCCATACCAGCGCTGCTGGAGAGTTTTCCAAGCAAGAGCTTTGTGGTCAGACCTTGGGGTTGAATTTTGAATTTATGATGACATTTATACATGCTCATAGACGTACCCACATACAAGCCTGTGATAATTATTATAGTTGTCAGAGAAAAAAAAATGTCTCTGGCTTCATTAAGCAACTTAACTACATAAAGGAGAGCATTGATCTCAAATTCATTATTTGTACAAGAAATCATACTAGCCAGTAACACAGTTAAAAAGTGAAATAGCTGAGACAATAACTAAAGGAAACAAAAATAATCAAAAGATTAATTTACAAACACTCAGGGCAGTTTCTGATGTCTCTGACTGGACAATCTCAGGCTAAAACTAGTCATCCTGTTTTAAATATCTTTTCAGTCCTATATAACTAGAAAGTGTTTAGAGTTTGCTATTCTTTCAGGGCCAGATCCTCAGCTGGTGTAACTGAACACAGTTCCACTACAGTCAATGGAGCTAAGCTGATTTACATCATTTGAGGATCTGGTTCATATCAGTTTAAAGTGAGGCAATAACAAATCACCAGACAGTGGCTTGCAAGGTAAGGAGGGTAAGTAAGGAATCCCTATTGCTCACATGAGCTACCTTTATTGCTGCTCATAGTGAGCGGAGGGGACAGAAAACAAGTTCAGCAAACCCACTATGTCCCTCCTGTGCTGGTCACGGGAAGGTGTGGAAACAGAGGGAGGAATTGCCAGTATGTATCATGCACCAGTACATCAGCAGGTGTACATTAAGCTGAGTCTAGACCCAATAGGGTTCACACTTTCCTTGGAACAGAGTTATGACCAGGAGAGAGATGATGCTTTGCTGATAAGGCCAACCTAGGGAAGACTATTAATTCACAGTCAAAAATATTTCTCATCATACTAGACCGGAAATTTGTGTTTTGCAATATGGAGTTATTCCTTCCGTAATGTATTGTCTCCCAGACACTTTAGTATAGTTTAGTGTTTGCAAAAATGCAACCCTCCTTCTTGCATTTCTCTCTGCAGCCTGTAGAGAGAGAAATCCACCCTTCCTCCTTGCATTTCTTCCACATCTGTTTTCATCTCCACTTACTGCACAGTTGACTTCCACTCTGACTTTCCTGCCATGTGGCCATCAGCTTGGCCTTGAGATACTTCACTGAAAATACCACAAGAACATCTGTGTTATTATTTTCAAGAGGCAGCTATTCCCCTTTTCACACTCAAACCAGACAGCCTACATACTTCTAGTGGGAAAAATTCAGAAGAAATAGTTGACCAGATGCAACTCCCTTTACCCAAAGCAGTGTATTTACTTTTGTTGTTGTTTTAACACAGTAAGAAATCTTGTAACTGTGAAGGGTGCTAGATGGATAGCAGACTCCTTTATTTCTCTAGTCTACACAAAACAGGAATAACATGAGCAGTGGCAATGTAAGGTTCCACATACTACCCTGCTCTGGAGGGATCAGCAGCTGATGAAGCGGAAAGCAGTACATTTCCTATCACACTCAGGTTTGCTAGTCCTGACAGTGGGTTTTCTGCCTCTGTGGCACTTGTAGTCCATACCAGAAGTATCAGGTATAAACAAGAACCAAGCCCTATATTTGGTGAGGAGGCTACCAGAACTCTTTTTGATTCTAAGAGGGCAAAAATAGTCTCCAAATCCCTATCTCTGTGGGGCAGTTGGTGGGCTGGGATAGGGGTTGGGTCAGGGCAGATGCACATTGTCCTCCTTCTGCACTTAGCAGAGTTCTCCACAGAAAATTAACATAGCCCAATATACATTAACTGCTGCCCCCACTGCCTTATGAAGTGGAAGGGGTTCCAAGACAGCCATTAGCTGGGTAACTTTCTCAGTGAAAATCCAAAGGACCCAGGCTGTCAGAGAACATGAGAGTAAAAGCTAGCTCTAAAAAATCACTGTATAGATAACTCTGATCTTCCACTGGTCTCTGTGATCCAGTGTAACGCTTGGGTATGTTGAAGTTGTTCAAGCAAGCCTCCAAAGGCCTCATGGTTGGAATGCATGGGAGAAATCATTGCATGGAAACCCTCACAGAGATTTCTACCCTTCACTGAAGGTATCCCTGAAGGAGAAAGTGATAGGACTCAACGTTTTTAAAGAACTTAAAAAAAAAAAAGTATCTGTAATATTAAGGTCTGTGAGCAAGGTAGCTTCTATGATAATAACCCAGGGAAAGCTACTGCCACCACTAAACTCAATAATAATAAAATAATAATAATAATAAGCCCTCAAGGTGAAATCTACACCATTGTATTATTTTGTATTGCTGCCACAAAATACAGTATTAAATACAATTTAATGAAATGGACTTCAGGCATTTATTTGCTGAAACACTTTGCCCATAAAACCTGTTTTACGGCATTTGTTATTCTCCCATCTTCTACACACCCTTTTTATGAAGAGAAAGAAATTATGCCTAAGCAAAGAGACAAACAATATTTTAGACCCTTATAGCAGACTAATAAAGCAATCACTTTATTCGCTTCACCCTCTCATTCAAGCAATCATTTGCAATTGTCACTTTTAGGAGACAAACAATCAACCATCTTCTAAAAAGTAATTCTCGATAATTAATTATTACAATTAAAAGGCATATAAGGAGGGCTTGACCCTGCAACACAAAGAGCACATGCTTAATTTTAAGTGCACAAGCAATCCCTCTGATTTCCAACTCATGTATTTAATCTTTGCTGGACTGAGGCCAGAGTACCAAGCATTTTATAGGACTGTGTCCAGCATGAGAAGTCTTGTATAGACATAATTGTGTTAAGAACCCTTTTTCTTTCAAATCATGATGCATACAATTGATGAACACAGAATTAAGAAAAAAAATATAGGTAGTTTGATATGGAGAGAATTTATGAGGTAATACCCAACCTTTTGGTACTTAAAACAGTACTGCTTTTAGGCAATCAAAGGTGAAAAATCAGTTTCACCGTTGAGCTCAATCAGATGCACTGCACAATCTGTTGTCAGGGTTAAACTCTGCCCTGATATGAAAGAGAGGTTCTGTAAGAATCCTGAACCCGAAAGACTGCAACTAGAACTCAGAATTCTGCACATGCCAAAATGCATTTTCTCTGACTTGCTGTGGTGATAGGCAAAACTGAAGATTATCTGCAAGTGTTTACCTTTCAGTGTAATGGGACAATGGTATATAAAGAAAGTCATATGCTCCCCTTCTAGAAAGCAGGTATCATTCTCCAAAAAGCGCATGTGAATAAAGCACTCTCTGCAAGTGTAAATCTGTGTCAATGGAAGCCAGTGGAACTGCACTGATTTGCACAAGGTCCATCCCCCTCTGTGTGAGGTGAAGCAAATGCTGCTTGTGTGCATTTACCCTTCCCACTTAGTTATGAAGTGCATACCTTTTTGACTCCTGTGATGGGCCAGCTGCCCCACACTGCCAAAATAAGCATTAATCAGGGCCCTGAGAGAGCAGCCAATCAGGTGTGAGGGCTACTGAGCCAATCAGAACACAGGACAGGAATGAAAAACTGGCTGCAAAGAAGGCCCAGGGCAGTCTTCCTCAGGCATTGGAGGGAGAAGGTCCTGGTGGCTGAGTGATCAGCACCTGGGGCAGCCAGGTTCTGGAGGAGACAGGGCCTGAGTCTTTGCAAAGGAGCCCTGTAGAGGGAGATGGCTGTGACTGCCAGGGCTTGGGAGAAGCCATAGCAGAGCCAGAGGAAGGCTGAAGTTGCTGGGGCTCAAGAAGAACCTGAAGGAAGCTTGCAAGAGGTATAGGAACTGTCGGGATATGGCCATGATGATGTTTTGTGAACTGGGGTTGAGGTGGTGCCTGTGGAAAGGTACACATGATCCTTGAGCCATGGTGTGGAGAAATGGGTGGGCCTGGGTCCCTCACTGCCTCCCCCATACTGCTGCTGAGCAGTGAAGAACCAGAGATGGCCACATTGACCTAGTGAGCTGTCAGGACTGGACCCTTCCCCTGGAAGGTGAGTGTTACTCTGGGACTTGGTGGGAGGACTGAGTAACCAGCAGTGCCCAGCCACAAGACTGAGTGACAGAGCACAGGCTGCAGATGGGTTAACTATTTGTACTTATTTCCCCAAGACCATTGCCAGGAGGTACTCATCCATGGGGAGTGTGCCCTGTCACAGTCCCCATTCACAAAAGCAAAGCAGCTGTCTTTTTGAAATGACATATGTAGATTAGATGCCACCACTGAGGGAGAGCAAGGGAAGGGTTTCTTTCCCAATGCCAAAGGGCTGAGTTCTCAATGCCTTACAACAGATTGTAAATTCAAAATGCAGAATCGGGCCTAGAAAATATGGGCCAGCTTCTTTGTTCCATGATGATCAGCTTACTAGCATAATGAAATAAATGGATTCAGACTAGTCTAAAAGTGGTGTGTAACATAATGGTGAATGAGGCCCATGGTATTGAAATCCATAAAATGTGTGTTAGAAGAAAAGACACAGGCCCTCAGCCTGCAACTGCATCTGTGTAGCAGACTCCTGTGCTTGCACTGAATCAGTGCACAAATGATCCCTTGCCAATGCCTATACAGCAAACAACTGCCAATCCAGTGCATCTACTGTCACCAGACTGTGTGATTAAATCTGCATCAGGAGCTGAGTGTAATGGAAATGAAGTCACTGTAATAAAACCATCACAGAATCAATGCCACCTGCCTTGGAGTGAAATGCCTTGGTTTCACTTTATGCAACAGCAGGAGACTATTATCCTGTGACAACTTTCCAATCTATTTACATGCTAACTGGGAATATGTGCAATTCTCTTTCCAATATTAATCAAAGTCCTTTACCTTGCTAGACATACTTTACACACTGCCATATCTCTTACCATCATCTCTGTGAGTGATTTTAATGTGATGGATTTGTTGTCATTCTACATAATAAACTCAGAAGTCTGTATATGCATATATCTTTGTAGAGTTTAAAGCCAGAAGGGTCCACTATATCATCTAAGTTCACTTCTGTATGAGGTAGAGTATATACATTTCACATACTTAACCCTATACTGAGCCCAATACCAACGGTGGTGGCAGAAATAATAGGCCACCAACCTTCTGCCAGATACTTGAGCTGTGGTGACCTCACCTCCTCTTCTCCCTGCTGGCAGGGTAGGTCGTTGCTGTTTTATTGGGCACTGTGCAGATTACCAGGCAACTGAGGTGGGTGGTATCTGCTACTCAATTTCCTGGGGCCCTTGGACACCCCAGGGAGATAATTTCCTGTTTTCACAGTTAAGGAACAAATACCACTGCCTTATCTGCCCAGGAACCTGTGATGCATAATATATAGGCTTGGATCATGGCAGGGATGGACAACATGAGTGGTGGGAGATTTGAGGTGAGAAGGCTGGAAAGGAGAACAAGAAGGAAAGGGAGGAAGGAAGGACATACGCAGCAAAGAAGCCAAGTGGAGGAGGGGGAAGGGCCTCAAGTGGAGCAACAGGAGGAAGAAGCAGGATGTGGAGGAGGCCTCCCTCATGCACCAACTTGCCCAGTAACTTGGGTTAGACTAAAACATCACAGTCCCTAGGAAACTAAATTATTGTGTGCCACAGCCAGAGAACAAGAGAGACCGAGATATCACCAATGCCTGAGGTCCCTCTGTTGAAAAGGAACTGATTAGGTGGCACCTGCCAGATGATTCTAGCAGGTGATCTGCATTCATGCTGCTAAGGATCCTCATCTGCAAGGTCCCAGCCAAACTGACATGAGGGAACAATTCCTCCTCAACCTCAGAAGTCAAGATCTGCTGAATGCCTGAGCAAGACATACCTACCATCTTGCTAAGGAAGAGTATTCTTCATTCCTGCTCGGAACACTGCTATACCCCATGTTATGTCCTGTCTCCAGCTGTGGCCAACAGATCCGGATTAATGTCCTGGCCTAAAGGGTGGGGGCCTGAGCTCCAGTCCCTAGGGCCCCTGACTGATCTGTTCATTGCCAGCAGGACTTGATGGAGTATTGGGAGTGCCTCTGCTCTGCCAGGACTGGGGTGGGGGTGCAATCTTGGGGCCAGAGGCTGAGCTCCATGCTACTGTCCCACCTTGGCCTGGTTGGTCCACCCCAAGGAGTGGGATGGGCCTGCGCCTGTTCACTCCACTTGGGGGGGGGGGGAACAAGCGGGGGTGTGGTGTGGCCTCTGCTCCAGCATGGCCTTCCAGGGCCCACAGCCCTGGGGGCACTGCACTGGAAGCCACACCTCGTGCCTGTCATTCCCATCCTTGGGAGGTAAACTGGCTGGAGTGGGGCTAGACTAGGAGCACCCTCTGTCCCTGGGGGCCCCTCCACCAGTGATAGCCTGTCTGCAGGCCACTATGAAGGGTGTGGCCCCAGCTGGGGACCCCATGGTGGAGGGTAGCCCAGGGCCCCAAGGATAATTAATCTGACCCTGGCAGCCAACCATTCTTGTTTCAGGCTGTGAGAGAAAAATACTGGAACAGCTGACCAGTTGGGACATCAGGAAAAAATATTCCTCCCTGAGCCCTGCTGGTGAATGGCTAATCCCCCAAAGCATGAGAACTGTTTATACTTATTAATGATATCTTACATTCCTTTCAGATTTTCCTTGTTAGCAGTGTTGAACCAGATGACTCACATCAGTGTATATATTCCATCGAAAAACAACACTCTGGGCTGGAACACAGAAATAAACTTTTGTGTTGCATGTAAAAAAATATAAATCAGGAACAGTAAATTGTTTTTAAAGGAACAATATTAGTTGGCTGAAGAATGTGAACTTATTTGGCCTGATGAATACCACTATAACCCCATTTTCTCTGAGTTGCACTTTGTGTGAATTAGGCCACAAATGCATAGTACTGTGATGCCATATGTAATTGGTTACACTGCCTACTGTAAATGTTGTAAATATAAATGTTATCCATATCCTTGGTTTTAGAAGTTGTAATAATAATGGCTAAAAATAAATCCAGAAAACAGCAATGCATTTAGATTAAATACATTGAAAAACTGTCAAATGACATCTCTATGTTAATTTTCAAAAATGACATATATGAAATCTAGCACCTGAGACAAGGCCTGTTAATGTTCTCCTTGATTAAATGGATTTGGACAGGTTCTCAGGCCCAGTTCTGGAGAGTTTTATGCACATACTTAGTTTTAAGCAGATGAGTAATTATATTTAAATCAGTGGGACCAGTCACATGCTCAGAATTAACATTGTCTTTATAGGATCAGGACCTGAGAAAGTAAAGCTTATGTTCATGGGAGAGTTCTTTTCCAGATTTTTGTATTGTTACTATATTCTCCACTTTGTATTATGTCATCTGAATTCTGGCTGAATACACATGGTGATCATTACATTAGGTAGTGATTTGCATTTTTAATTAAGGAGCAAGATGAGTTAATTGGGCTTTGATATAACATGGCTAATTTAATTAGTTTTATTTTTATCTTATTCATTCTGTCCTAATAATCATTGGACTTCGGTATATGGAATACAAAAAAATCTATCTCCTTCTTTAATATAAGTGCTAGCTAGATAAATTTGTGTTTTTTCTTCAGTCTTTGAACTGTTTGGATTAAACCATTTGTCATAGTACGGCTATTTTTCAATGCTATACACACTGTCATAAAATGTATTGACCAAAGACTGCCATTGAATAGGTTCACACAGAGTGAAATTCACCCCTGTACAGAGGAGCAATATGAGGCCTATCAGTCATTTAAATCCCATTTTAAGGCAGAAGTAGTGCTGTGGAGGCCTTGTTGAAGCTATCTTTGTGAGCAAGAGTCAATTTCGCTCATTACCCCACTTAAAATCAATTGGATCCTCTGCAGTGTATCTATAGACAGACTCTAGCTCATTATTTTATCCTTTATTCATGAATGAGAGACCAGAATCATATTGCTTCCTAGAGATCATAAACAGAAAGTCCCTTAGACAAATAATACTATCAGATTACGGACCTCGTTCTCTAGCATGGCATCATACTGTTTCAAGGGGGAATTTGTATGGAAGCAAGTCCTCATCCCACTGAGTGTTTGATAGGACCAAGGCCTGTAAATTTATTTGTCTCAGGGCATACCTTTGCTATGTGCAGAGTGGGTTAGCAATTTATGACGTAGCACTGAGATAAATCTGAAAAAATAAATACCCGGTAGTGTTTTTATTATACAGGCACTAGTAACGAGTGATTTAGAATTAAGTAAGAACCTGATAAACTGGCTCAATTTAAATTCACACAGCTCAGAAACTGAAGAACATCAACATAAAAGAAATTCATTTTAAATACTTTATTGGTCTGTTATATCTCCACATTACAAAGTAAGAGGTCACTAAAATATCCTATGTGAGAACTATAGAACAGTGCTATGGTTATATTAGATTCTGAAGACAGTATCACAACCTATGCTTTCCAACATGGAAACTTTTTTTTCTGCATTAATATACAAACCCTGAAGGCTCACAAATCTTTGTTCTTTTAGCTTCCTTCATGTTTGGCTAGCTGTTCATCCACCTGATACAAATAATCCCAGAGTCTAGAGAACAGCAAAAACGAATGAACTTTTTCTGAGAACAACTTTGTCATATGTTGCATGAAAATATTACAGCGCTATGGGGTGGTCCAATTTAAAGTTCAGCTCATTATTATTTACAATACAACATAAGTTAAATAAATGGATTCTATGAACAGCTTTACCATCTGTTGCTAAAAAAAGGAGAGAGAGAGGAAAGAAAAGAAAAATGAGCTCCATCTGCTTAAGACTGCTAGGGGTGGTCATGCTAAAACATTTGGCACAGAATATGTTTAAAATTAAACAATCAAAGTTTATATTATGAACTCTTTTTGCAACCCTTTTCAACTCAACTGTAGCTGTCTATTGTTATTCCATACAAATAGAATATTTCTGCAATACTTTGGGCTCAACCACACTTTGTGACAGGGGCATAAAGGAGTTCTTCACCCACATCCCCAGAAGCAATACAGAGTGAGAAAGATGGCTCCGGGCTCCTACATCCCCCTCCATGAATGTTGGAAGGAAGTAGGTAGTCAGGGACAGGGAGGGATGGGTCCTGGGCCCGACTGCCCCCTCACCATTCTGGCCTGAGCCATCTGCCATACAATAGATGCTGCAGACGCAGAAAAACAAACAAGTTGTCGTGTGACACTTTTAAAGACTAACAAATTTATTTATCTCATGTGCTTTCATGGGAGAAAATCCCACTTTGTCAGAGACTTGAAGATGAAGAACTTGCAGAATGGAAAGGAATATAAGTGCACAGAGTGTAAGTGCATAAGATCAGGTCAGGCTATAACAGCAAATCAAAGCAGCTGTTTAGATTCAAACAGTGGTGAATAGCATATTAGAGGGAGGTGAGGTAAAAAGAAAGCAGAATCACCTGTGATGATGATAATAATAAGAAGAAAAAAGAAAAAACCTGAGATCCCTATTTGACCCTGAAGCACCAGTGTGAAATCTGCCTATGAATTTCAATTCTGCAATTCCTCTTTGAAGTTTTGGCTAATAATCCATTTGCCTAAGTACAGCTATTAGCATATCACCAATAGACCAAGCTCATTCATCTGCTCATACACCAGTGTGATTTATTCCATCGTGTGCCAGAAATGCCCCTCTGCCTTATACGTTGGACAAACAAGACAGTCTCCGCACAAAAGAATAAACGGACACAAATCTGCCATCAGAAAAAACAACATTAAAAAACGAATAGGAGAACACTTTAGTCTCCCTGCTTACTCCATTACTCCTCTGCCTACCTCATTATTTTTCCATTTTCATTTACCTCCTGAACTTCCTGGTTCTGGTCTGGGCTAGAAGTGTAAACACCAAAATACTGGAAGATTTATTTTTGTATCTACAGCCCAATTTTGCAGTTACAAGTGGTGCTCAGAGATCAGATAAAACTTGAAGAAGCCTTTGTGCCTTCAAGCGCTTAACCCAATTGAACTGAACTGTCAAACCTTTTCATGTTTGCATATAACTAATTATACTATTTGTCAGGAGCGCTGCTAGCCCGGAAAAGGATCCAGGGCTTGGTGCGCTGACATTCGGGGCTTGCACACTGCCACTGCAGCAGCCACCATGGCCAGCCTGGCAGCAGATTTGGGGCTCGGGCACTGGGACTCAGGGCTCGAGCCCTGTAAGCCCAGCGCCAGCGACACCCCTGCTGTTTGTATGAAAAAATAACATACCTGTCTGCAAGTTGCATATACAAACTGCATGTTTCTCATAGCATGAAGCATGTCTCACTGCAAAAAAAAAAAAAAAAAATGTCAGTCACCAGATGAGATCTTCAGCTGTTGTTATTCAGTGGAGCTCCAGTGAAGTCTCTGGGCATTGCCTTTGGTGGAGTGGTGGAGCTGTTCCTGTTTATTCCAGCAGAGAACTTGGTCCTCAGTGCCATGCTCTCAGTTTTGAGTAGGCCAGACTGTACATGAGGAGTCAAGCACAATCCCTTCCCAAGCACCCCAGTGCAAATGGTAATGGTGCAGCCCGCAGAGTGAGAGAATGAGGTGATAAGGTGGGGCCATGCCCTGTCTCTTATCTGCTCCTTTGAGAAGTAGTCCTTGCACCCCCTCAGTACAGGAACTTCAGCTGAAACAATCCCTAGGCAGGAGATACGGTCTCAGAGGGCGTCTTAGAATCTGCCCTGTATATTGTGCGTTGTTATAGAGGCCAGGTGAGTGAGGTAATATCTTTTAATGCAGGGGTCTCAAACACACAGCTCGTGGGCCACATGCAGCCCCTAAAGCTATTTCCTGCAGCCTGCAATGACACTGTTGCTACCGATATTTGCAATATCATTGTATGAAAAGGTTGCAGTGGTGTGGCCCTCAGGCAAACATACTAGTCCTGATGCAGCCCTTGTGGTGATTTGAGTTTGAGACCCCTGTTTTAATGGAACACCTTCGGTTGGTGAAAGAGACAAGCTCTCAAGCTACACAGTGCTCTTCTTCAGATCTGGGTTTATTCAGTTTTAGATATTTATTTAGGAGATTTTTACCCTAACAATAGCATTCATAGAATCTGGCATAAAGTTAGTTGGCTTTGGCCCTGTTGATGGGTATAGGAATTCATTAGTGCATCAGCATGCAGGATTCGGGCAACAATGATTTAATAGGAGTTTTCCTCCTATGATTCATAAAAAGCTTTTTATTAATTGACCAGATTTAATTCTTGATTTAAGAGGCATTTTAAAAATTCCTTCAGGAAGAAATTCACATCTGTGCAGAACTTATGCACCACTTATCCCATTTGCACCCTATTTTGAGCATTTAAGTAGGATTTATGGGGAACACAATTGAGAATTTTTTACAGACAAAATTTCACCTTGTATGTATAAATCTGATGGCTAACCAATAAATGTACAGTACCACATCCTCAGCTAGTGTAAATCAGCATTGTTCCAATGCAATCAATCTGGCTCACAGTGGGGTTCTTTTTGTTGTTATTTCAATGCTGACTTCTATTCATTCAGAGTGAACTGAGATGTTTGCTCAATTCACAAACCATATTTCAATATGGCTTTGTTTTAAAACATACTGTTCTAGTATTGTACTGTGCCTCTAAATAAAGGGGGGGGGGCAAAAACCACCTAGTATTTTCATTCCTTTCTGTCTCTCTTCGCTCTACTAGATGAATTCTTCAAACCATTAAAACAATATGGCAATTACTAAACATGGCCTTTTGCCTAGCACTGATTCAGTTACAGCATATGCCTCACAATTGGAGATGAGAGGTCAGCCAATTTTAGACATGATGTAAGCAGGCATCAGGTCTGAATCTGGCCCAACATCTCTAAACACATGATTTATGTTTCCTAGCCAGGCTTGGATTATGTTGGTGGATGTTTTATTATCTACTTTCCAACTGGCAGAGACAATCATAGACTCATAACAGTTAGATATGGAAATAACTTATTAGATTATCCTGTGCATCTCCCTGCCAGAACAAGGCTTGTTTCCTAAACTACATTGACTAAGATTTTGTCCAGTCTATGGTTAAAATTCTTCTGAGGAGGACTTTTCCACAGTCCTCTCTGTGTGAGGACTAGTCTGTGTGTGGGCAGCCCAGTACAGCACTGATCTTTTATGAAGTCACATCACCTTACAAGCTCATCTCTAATTTGCTGCTATCCCAGTAAATTCTCATTACTGCTTCTCAAGTTTTCCTCTCTCATGCAAGTTGTGTGTTTCAGACGATTTCCCCCAGATGCAGTAACTTGTATTTTTCGAAGATAATCCTCATTTTATGATTTTATACCCATGTTTCTAATCTCTCCTGAGCCCTTGGGCTATCATCCATCCTCAATAGGATTTGCAACCCCTTTCAATTTAGTATCATCTACAAGTACCATTTAAGTGTTGTTTACTCCCTCTGCCAGACCACTGAAACTCATTTATCACCTCAAATAATTTTGCACCTTTCAGGTATGGCTGACACCCAGCCATATGACAAACCTAACATATAGGCTCCTTAGGATAATATAAAACAACTTCACACTGTAACATTTTTGGATATGATTCTACTGACACACCTGAAGCAATATTATATTGTCTGAGTACAAGAATACCTGTGTTCTCATACTGGTTGACTCTCCTTATGGTCTTGGACAAGTAACTTCATCTCTTTGTCCCCCCTCCTAGCCTGGTCTTTTGTTGATTTAGACTGTAAACTCTTCTGTGATCTATTTTGTACATTGTGTTTTAGGTACCAGTGTAATTCAAATTAATAACAATTAAATCAAATCAAATCATAGGGCTGGAAGGGACCTCGTGAGATCATTGAGTCCAACCCCCTGGGAATTAAACCCAGGACCTTCTGCATGTTAAGCAGAGGTGCTAGCCACTACACTATTTGCAGGGTAATTAACTATTTTTCCCATCCGTAAACTAGAGGTGAATAAGCTCAGATTCTGATCTCAGTAATTATTACTATTAATCGTTTATTACTGTAGCATGTAAGGGCCAGTCAAGAATGGTGTCCCAATGTGCTAAGTATAGTACAAAAACAGAAAGGCTTGTTCCAAAGCGCTTACAGTCTTAACAGAGAGCAGGGGAAGGCTATAACACACAACCAGTGTCACCCCAATGTAACTGCGAAGATTTGCCTGCATCATAGACGTATTTTAGGAGAACTAGCTGTTTGTAAAACACTTGCAAATTGAAATCATTATTTAAGGGCTAAGTATTATTGTTATTCACCTGTAAAGTCGTTTATTTAAAGGTGAAATGGGGGAGAAGGGAATAAAAACACCTGAACAAATAATGTACACAGTCCTTGCATAACTACTAACAGTGGAAAGTCAAGGATGAGAGTGCAGAAATATTAGTTATTTTACCCATAATACTATTCCAGTCAATGTTTCACACACCTTACTTTGCACATCTTCCTCAACCATATGATACAAAGTCCTCATACACTTTCAAACACTAATTTCTTGTATGTGATCTTAAAAGATTTGTTTCTCATTTTTACCCTCAAGCAAAAATTGCTTGTTATTCATTAGTAATTAGTCAGTTCCATAAAGAATGATAATTTTGAATTTACTGTGAAAAGGAGAGCCAAAATTATCATATCAGACTATGTCTTGTAAGAGACAGGGGGATATGACCCAGTACAGAATAATTCCTGCATTGTCTTGCACAACAAATTATACTATTAGTTTATTACCAATTTCTAAATTAATTGATTTCATATCCTCTCTTTATTTTGAAAAAGTTAATGAAAATACTGCAAAAAAAAAAATACAACTAGAAGATACAAGACAATGTTTTCCACTCAATCTTCCCTCTCCTTCCCATCTCTCCGGCAGTAAGGGTGGTAAACCAGTGACTCCTGTTCTCTTAACATGCAGGTCAGACTGTGTGCAAGGTGGGCATATAGCTGGGTTCACAACTGAGGCTAATATGAGGATTAAAAAGGGAGAAAAATCTATGTGGCTAGTAAATGTTTGGATTATGGGTATGTGGTACATAGCACAGAAATTCAGTAACCATATTTTACAAACTCTTTCTTAGGAAAGCAACATTCATTAAGAAAGTGTAGTTCTAACAGATGGCCACACTTCCTGTGTTACTAACAGCACTAGACAATAGTTATATGTAAATGAAACAGTTGATGAGTGAAAATAAAACTACTAAATCACCTGTCAAAGAGGTGAGTGAGTGTGAATATATGTGGGATGCTGGCCCACGAAACTCTTTCTGTTAGAATTCCAAATCACTCATGACAGCAGTGGCAATTAGATAGAATGAGCCAGATCCTCAGCTGGTCAAAACTGGTGCTGGTCAATGTTGCTACACTCATTGACCTCATTTATGTTATGTCTACACTAGAAAAACTTAGGTCAAATTTGTTAATTTGAACTAATAAGTTCGACTTTAAGGTCGAGTTTAATTTGAATTATTACATTGAATTAACAAAGTGGACAAAGTCAACTTAGTCCATTTTGTTAATTTGACCTAACTGCCCTTAATTCAAACTAAATAAAGTCAAATTAAGGATTAATCCAGGTCTACACTGTCCATAGTTCGAACGAAGGACTCGAATTAAGACTTAGTTCCAACTAACAGGCGGATCTTATTAATTCAAACTAACCTTTCATTAAGATGAATTAAGGAATTTCTTAATTCAACTTAATGAAAGTCCAATGTAGACAGGGACTAATTTAGTTCGAATTAAGACTCCTTAATTCAAACTAAATTGCCAATGTAGACATAGCCTTAGGGCTCTGACCAGTGTTTGGCTATATGTATGCAGAGAGAAACATCCTTGATTTGTCATGAATAGATTATATTATGAAACATTTTCTTTTGAGATTTAAAGTATCAATTTATAATGACAAGATGTATACACAGCATTATGCAGTATATATTGCATTATTTACACTCTCTAGTTTGGCATAATCTTGAATCAGAAATACTTGATATTCTCTTATCAGTCAAAGTCAGCAGAGGAAGAAGGTCACCAATATAAACCATTATTCCTGTCAGAACAAGTGGGAACATTTTCAGTCATTCCTAGTTTAGATTCAGTCAATGCACGTCTAGTTTAGAGTCAGACATTTACATTTGATGTGATGCTTCCGGACTGTTCCCCTGTGATTCTCTATATCTGTTGTGACAGTCATAGTACAAGGATACATAAGACCATGCCTTTAGTTCGAATTGTTTTTTGCTTGCAAAAGGGACCAACTCACAGGAATTTCTATAGGGAAGTATACTGAGGCTCTAGCTTTCTGAGCTTATCTTACTGACATCAGGCCAGGGGACCTGTATAAAAAATCTTTAAGGAAACAAAAAAGGAAGTCTGAGTATTCAAAGCAATAAACTCTTATCCTAGCTATGACACTGCGTGACTTCTCCATGTCTTTTCAGCAAACTCTTTTCATTTTTGGTGCCAGCTATACCTGATAGTAAAAATATTGCATATAGCAAGAGAATAAAACTTCACACAGCACACCCCTCCAAGCCAATCTAAAAAAGAATTCATTTTTAGTTTTCTGTATCACAGATTCAGTATACTGAAGCCTGTGGCAATTCCTGTTAATTTGGAAATATAGTTAGCCAGAATATAATTGTGGCTAATGCAGAACTGGATGGCTGTGACTGGCCTAAAATTTGTTGTCAGCAGGAAGAAGATTAATTTCATTTACTCTCTTTGTCATGTCTCACTGGCTTCCTGTCTTTTTTGCTTGTTATCT
Organism: Podocnemis expansa; assembly: GCA_007922195.1. Classification (NCBI taxonomy): domain Eukaryota; kingdom Metazoa; phylum Chordata; order Testudines; family Podocnemididae; genus Podocnemis; species Podocnemis expansa. The sequence continues at coordinate 5,536,360 of ML682013.1, read as the reverse complement.
CCGGTGAGCTGCTGCTGTCACTCTCAATTCACTTTCTACTCAGTTATTTGTTATCTAAGGGATCTGTCTACACATTTTCTCAATATGACATTTTCCCTCCTCCTGAACCATAGCTGTTATCACAAAGGCTGCACTGCACTGCTGTAAAAGGAGTACCTTGAACTTATATCAAAGTTTATAGTAAGACGCACAGATTTTCTGCTTCACCACCTACTCTCTAAGTACCCTAGGACCCTAATGAAAATGGATTTTTTTTCCTAGAAATATTTTATATCATTTATACAAAAGAAGCAGTGATAAGGAATGAGAGGATGTATCTCTGGGTTCTTTAGTTTCAGTCCCCTTAGCTTTCATGGGTAGAGGAAATCCTGCAGAAACACAGTAAGCATCTCTACATTTTCAACATAATGCAAGCTATGTGTTTTGGTCTCTCATTCTTGCATGATTATCCATGTGAAAGGGAGCCAAGGCTGCATGTTACTGCTATCCCTGGTGTGTGTGCATCTGCTATTTCTCTCTCACTGTCTTCCTCCTTGAACAGACACCCAGAGATCTCTCCGCAGGGTCAGAATTCTATAGCCACAAGGGAGCAGGATGGATGACTGCAATGGAGGACACAGATTGCACCTCTACACAGGACACCAGAAGAGAAGCTGTCAGAAGCTATATATTCTGTGACCACTTTAAGGATGCATGTAAGTGCTTGGCTGAATTTGGGTTATTAACAGTTGGGCTTTCATAAGTATCTTGTCAATTCCAAAGGGATAGCCGTGTTAGTCTAGTCACTGATTATGCTCTTTAACCAAGTAGTATACAGCTATTTTGAAGGGCCTCATCTCCTTGTAATGTATGAAGACTTTTCCAGAATAATCCCCATCAGTGCCAATAGAACCTTCAAAGGGAAGGATGACATTTTCTGTCTATAGGAACTATACATCTGGTTTGTTTGGTTTGGTTTTCTTTAGTCTTAAAACAGAGAATGATCTTATGTTCCACATATATCAAAATACACAGCACTGTGTGTTAAGGAAGGAGAGTTTGCCTTAAAATTGGCTTGTCCTTCTTTGGTGAGCTTAAGTAAAATCCATAACACTATCCTAATGAAGTTTATGTGATTTGTTTTTTATTTTACTGAAGTGGCTGAGAGGAAGGCAGCTGGAAGACTAAGGGAATCAGCCAGCTACTGAGTATCTCTGGGGCACTTCAGACTGCTATAGATTAGCTTTGGGGGGAAAGAAAGGAGCTCTTCCATTGCTGTGCTGGGAACTTGCTGGGAAGATTGGTAGGACACTGAACTGGTTGCTGCATTTTGAACGGAGCCATCCATAGGGGATGGCTAATCAGAGTGACTGCTCTGAGCACTATGCTTTGGTGGGCCCTGTGCTTTGTGCCAGGACTGTCTGGGAACAAGGTGCTTGCTGGCAGGGTCCCAACTTCATGCTGGTGCTCTGTGGAATCTCAGAGGAAGACAGCAGCTGCAGCCCACTTCCCAGCTGTGTGCTGAGACCAAGCAGGAGATAGGTGGCTGCTGCCAGGGTCCTCGCTTAATGTTGGGGCCAGCTGCAGCCCACCTCCCGGCTATGCACTGGAACTGGCTGAGAGGTGGGTGATTGCCGCCAGGGTTCCAGCGTTGCCTTCAGCCTCGCACCCTGCTAGGGACAGCCCCAATTTTGGAATCTGACTGCCTGGGGTAAGTTGTCCTACAGTTAGCTGTGTTAAAGGCTGTTTTCTACAGGTTGTATTTGAAGGATTCAAGCATGAGGTCTTTTGATGTCAGACCAGTGAAGCTTGTAACTGGATAGGCCAGTGATCAGCAGTGGCTGAGTGAGACAGGTTAAGTCACCGTTCCAGCTCTGTGTGGGGCACAGGCTTTAAAAAGTATGGAGGCTTCCAGGGGCTGGTAAGAAAAAGGCAGTTGGGAGGTAAAGAGTTAGCCATCTGAGTTTTCCAGAGGAAGGAGGAAGGGTTGTATGTGGGGTTGGTTTGTGTGTGTGTGTGTGTGTGTGCTTTCCCTTCCTTTATTTGTGTGTGTTCTACAAGGAAGACAATGCCAGGGGAGGAAGATGGTATGCCACCACTACCGCTGCTGCTAGCTCTTCCTCTGCCTGCATCGCTTGTGACCACCACCAGATGTGCTTCCTGACCTGGAGGCTTCCACCCAAGCCCTAGGGTATGTCCACACATCTCTTTTATTTCAAAATAACACAGGTTATTTTGAAATAAAAAAGATTAGGTCCACACGACGTTATCTTATTTCAAAATGACGGGCTCCGTCATTTCAAAATAAGAAGCATCATTTCAAAACAGCTCAAACCCCATTCATTTCAAAATGGTTGTTATTTCGAAATGGTTATTTCGAAATAATGCCTTTTGGACATGTTGTTTTGAAACAACATGTCCAAACGGCCTTATTTTGAAATAACAGCCATTTCGATAACAGGCTTTCCCTTAGTTTGAAATAAGTCCTTTCGAAATAAGGGTTTTATTTTGAAGTAAATCATTTCAAAATGACTTATTTTGAAATAAAACTGTGTGTGTAGACCTAGTCTTGACTTGCTGAGAAAGGGATCTGCATATTCCTGCCAATGAAAGCCTTAATCTGCTCCGAGGATGATGCACCGCTGTGGAGCACAGACAGATAACTGTAACCCTGTGTAATGGACATTGTGACCAATGTCCAGCAAGACTCCATATTGTCAGTTTGGAACTCCTGCTTAAACAATGTACTTCATTTTGGATACTTGATGAAATCTGGTTTAGGTATATGCTGTATATGTTCTTTTAAATGTGTGAACAAGCTGTGTGAATGAAGGGCGTGTGTGTGAAAAGGCCAGTCTCAACTGCCAGCCTGTCCTGATGAACCATAAGTACCATCTAACTGGCTGAACAATGCAGACATCTCATTAAAGCAAACAGAAGGAGCCACCCCAGAAAGAAAAGAATAAAATACAATCAAGTCTGCAAGTGACTGGTGACCAATGATCTCCCAGGAACCCTGAGGCTACATGACACAGCAAATCCCATAGATTTACATGAAGGCCTGCAAGTATAAAAGATGGGTGAGAGCATGAAAACTTTGGGGTCTCATTCTGCAACTGACATCTTGGAGCATCGGATCATGACCGACAGAGGCCTGGCTCCCTCCTTGTGCCCAGCCTAGTTGGCCACTAGGCTGGCTCAAGCAACACATGAAAGGACTGGTAATTACATCACACCAGCTTGCAGAACTGTGTGTGTGTGTGTGTGTGTGTGTGTGTGTGTGTGTGTG